>JAPFBL010000196.1:0-325000 GCA_026182355.1 Hermatobates lingyangjiaoensis | reverse complement strand
CCACTACACTCCAGTTCTCTAGGAGTTTTTTTATTAACATATTGCCAACGCTATTACAATTTGGAAAAACCTATATTAAAGTAAAGTTTACGCGCAAGCCCAGGAAGAGTGTCCCAATGACTCATAATTCGGTAAAACTATGGAATTTGACATTGAACGGGATTCTGTTCAAACAATGGAGAGTTTGTTTTTAACACCCGTTAAAGCTACGTTTATATAAGATGAGGGTATTTTAATGATACGGCAAATGACCTAATGTTATTAATCTCACCATTAAGGAATTCAGGGAGTACTCTCTTAACGCCCTAAAAATAATATTTCTAAAAACAGAAATTTTAACATATCTTGGATGGAAGGAATAAAGATGGACATATGCAAGTACATTTATAAGTACTACTGTAATTAGTTCATAGTCAGTGGTGTTAAGTTTCTATAAGATAGAATACATTTGCTTTGACTTCAGTTCAGATTTTTTTTTTGAAATTTTAAATTATGTTACCGACTTCAATAATATCTCTCACATAAAATATGTCTAGAAAAAAGTAAAATAAGTCCAGACTTCCGTACTCCTGATAAGGAAGAGGTCGAGCAAACTTGCAGAAAACTTTCAGTACCTCCCATAAATATATTGAAAAGTATTTGAAAAGATATCCTAATTAAATTATATTAAGCATTAATATGAAAGTGGGAATAGCACAGGATGAAACTTGATTCAGTAAACAAAAGTTTTGAAGCACTTTGTCCAATTAATAATATCACTTTACCTATTGCCTTGGTACTTTTGGTACACAAAACAAGAAGCCAATTATTTAATTCAACATACGTCAATGTATCTGCATCAATCACCTAACAGATTCATTTAATCTAAAAAAAAGTTAACCTTTGTTAAAATACTCAAAAATAAAGAGGACCTCTCTACGATCAAAGTAAAATATTTATATCTTTTCAAATGGACAATGTTTTATTCAATTATGATAAAATACTAAATAAAAATTATGTCAACAAAATAATCTCAAAGTTAAAAACAAGTTGTTTGTGTTAAGTACACTTTCATTTTATTAATCCTTACAATCTTATATTGATAATCTTATCTGTCAATATTTACATTTCCATTAAAGATCGCCAAATTTTTTGTTATTCCAAATAATTTTATTGCTAATTATCAATGCACTAGACAGACCTAAGGAGTTAAGTCTGAAAGAGATAACAGGTCATTAACGTGACAACTGAAGGTTAATAACGAGTCAACAAACCTCTACAAATGTTTAATTAAGCGATATATATTGCCATTTACACTAGCCATCGATTAATTTATTTATCCAGGATTCAATTCATACCAAAAAAATCCGGTGTAATAATAATACCAAATGACAATAATCAAAACGTCCTTCAAGTGTTTAGAAACAGATACGAACTAATGTTTGTCGATAATTCAGATTACACCGTCTAAGATAAATTAAAATATAATAGAGTAAGGTTATAATTACAATCTCAGATAATTAATATGAATGTAATGAAAATCACTTTGTTATCCTAAAATAAAATTTCGTAGAATACAGGGTATCATAATTTCTTTGATTTATATGCCTATGATTAAATTTTCTATTATATTTTGAAAATGTAAGTCCAAATATCGACAACCCAACTGGTGCCACAAACTGGAAAAGTAAACGATCAAGCTATGACTAGTCCAAAGTAGTTGATTTTAGGCGATTTAAAGCGAATTAAAGTCTAGAGAACCTTTTATCTCTATAGATAAATAAATCAACGAACCTCTCTAGCAATCTGATCGAGAGCTCCATCTTCAACTGCATGTTTAGTGGCTGGCCGTCTTCTAACACCACTAACTCCATCCATTATCAATTCTTTTAAATATTCCTATAAACGGCTCCATCCAATCTGCAATCAAATCGCATTTTGAAACATACATAACGCATGCTGTTATTTATCAACTGAAGTTAAATCACCAACGAAACCAATTGGCTAATTTTACCATATTTAAATTAGGCTTATGCTTTATTTAGTCGAAATCGACTACAGTTCCTTGAACTGTGGCAACTCTCCAATAATGTCATTATACCATTGCCAGAACTATTAGATATCTTAATACGTAATCAAGTTCCGCAAAACAAATAACTGATTACATGAAAGGAAACTTTCTGAATTAAACTGATACCCATTACTTATTCCTATATACACAGACTCTTCCAGAACCCTTAAATCAATTTCAAAAACACTGATAAGCGTTACTCACATTTTATAATTTAATATAGAAGACATTAAAATGATAGGACTTAACAACGAAACTACGAAACAATTTTAGGTACGCAAAGAATCATGGAAGAATAAAAATACTTAAAAACGCCGAAAATGGTAAATAAAAATTAACAAGTATCACATGTGTGTCAATTCTGCCTCTTCAGTAAAACCACTACCGCTGTTTGACATCTGGCGGCGACTTTCTGCACTAATCTTGAACAGATTCATTTTCGTTATGGACCAGTGTTAACACGAAAGGATGTCATTATTCTATAGCTGATTGTTAAATTTATATAATCTATTAGTTAAATTTGACTGGAAAAAAATATGCACACGACTTAAAGATTTTCTCTGATATTTGGCAATCAATTGAAATAAAAAACACTTACGACGTAAACACACTTCAACGATTTTCAGTAAAATGTATATTCTGAATAATTAACTGATTCATATTTAATTTAATGATGTTTTAAGATTAAAGTGTTTTTATATGTATAGTAAACTGCCTCTCTCTTAATGAATCCATATGTAACATTCTTCTTGATTTTAAATGTAAACTAGTCATATAAACATTTTAGTAATAATATAAACAGGAATAAATGTTTTTGGAGTTACATAGCTGATGGAAATTTATTACAGCATAAATTAACTTTGTTGATTGTCTAGATAACAACTTGAAATTGATACTTGACTTCAGCATTATAGAACCGACTTGCCTGGAATTCTTGCATTTTCTTGGTTTGATATATAATATTTTATTATTTTTACATCAATTATAACGAGCGGTACTAAAATATCATAATTTACTTTAAAAAATTTGCAGTCGTCAACCCTTAACTTTACAATGGATAAATGTATTGCCAAATTCAATTAACATATTGATTTATTTGAATGTAGCTACTTCTATTTTGCAATTATAAGCAAAATGTAATCATTGTTATACAATTTGAAAAAAAAAAAGCAGTAGTAACAACTAAGGTTGATACAGCTTATCTACCACTGATTCGTCAAATACAAAATTGGTTATTGAGAATTAAGTCCATAAATTAATTACTTCAAATTACAAACCGACGCTTCTTCAAAATTTATTCGGCATCAAAACAAATTATTATTGAAAAAAATTAGTACTACGGTTAACAAATCTCTGAAAACAAATACCTACACACTATATCAACCAACAGAAAATAAAAACACAATAAGCAACAAGCACAAACTAAGTAAAGAAATCCAAAAATGGATAGTGCTTTTGGTTTTATAGACTAGATGTGTTTCTAACATAATAACCTTTATTAATTATTAGGGCTAAAAACAATTTACTTACTTCTTAGTACGAGCTTCCAAAACCTTCAGCTTCAATGGCTCGAACTAAAAACAATTTAAAAAATTAGAAATACTGCAAAATAACTCAGCGAGGATACCTTCACAGAATATTCAAGGAAAAGAAAAAGAATAACACAATAAGAATTAACACAAACAATACAAATAAGCAACAAATAAACAAAGTTATTACCTTCAAAAAAGATAAATCCGACAACAAAGAATTGAAGGAAACCTCAAGGGTCCTGGTCTATCTCTCATGAAATCTTCGATTAAAACATCATGGAAAGATGCCAAAAGAAATTATCATCAAGAATTTTTAAAGGCAAGCATCAGTAATAAAATGGATAACACAAAAGACGACCTGTAGAGGTATTAAGATTCTGAAGAAACAAATGTTCCTGATAACTGGGACACTGACTATAAATTAACTAAAGAAGAATGAGAACAACTTTTTGATGTGTCTGATGATGAATCGAACTTTGAAGGAATTTAAATAAAGAATTGTACATTTTGTTTCGGTAAACGAACACGGATAAACCGTGTTCATTGATTACTTTACGTTATCAATAAACAGTTTTTACCATGAAGCAGATGTTCAAAAATGCTTGTCTCTCACAATGCTTGGTCTGAACTGAAAAATTATAAACAAAATTGTGCACCAATTTTTAATCAAAACATTAGGAGTGCGCATTATACAAGTGTGAGCTTTATACACGAATAAATACAGTATTATATCTCCACCATATATGATATTTGAGATACTTGAAAAGTCACCAATATATATTTATAATAACACACAGATCAATGAAGTCTTAAATTCAGAAGAAGGTTTAATGTTGATCTTGATTTGTTAAAATGGTAACATTCATCTATTAATTCTTTGAACTATTGTGTGTGGACTATTTACCTGTAAATAAAATAATAGTTACGAAACACAAGAAACCAGTTAAAAACTAAATCCAATGAAAATTTGACAAAAAATGCTGTTCAGGGTACTCATTAAAAATTGAGTTACATTTTCAGTTATTTGAACTTGTATGATGTTAAAACGTGACTTGAAATGGGTTGGTTCGGGACCCCTTATTAACTATTCGGGGTTACCCTGATAGCGAACGGGTCGTACAGGGCTTCCGCTATCCACCACCTGCGGACCCGCCTGGTAGCCACCCAAGCCCCAGGACCCCCCCTGACTAAATGTGCCCCTCCCCCCCTGACTAACTTAAAAATAAACACCATAGAGTAGAATAGAAACAGCTATGTAAATGTTGACATATAGATAAGAAAACACATATATACTTATAAGGTAAAATACAAATTATGAATAAAATAAGTATAATGATACATGATTATATACATCATACCATCCTAGCCCCAAAATCACATAAGTTACATAATAGGATAGAATAGAAATAGCTATGTAAATGTTGACATATAGATAAGAAAACACATATATACTTATAAGGTAAAATACAAATTATAAATAAAATAAGTATAACGATACATGATTATATACATCATACCATTCCTAGCCCCATAATCATATAAGTTACATAATAGGGTAGAATAGAAATAGCTATGTAAATATTGACATACACATCATAAATACATACCTACTTAACATCTATAAGGCAATATACAAATAATAAATATAATAAGAATAATAATATATGTTTTATACAACATACCTTATCTAGACCCATAATCACATAAGTTAAATAACGGAGTAAAATACAAATAACCATGTAAATGTTGACATTCAGATCATAAAATACATACCTACTTAACAACTATATGGTAAAATACAAATTATAACTATAATAACATAATCATATTTGTTATACACATCATTCTATTTCTACCCCCATAGTCATATTAATTACATGAAACAGTAGAATATAAATAGTTATATAAGCGTTGTCTTATAAATCATAGAACACATACCTATTTTGCAATTCCAAATTCAATGTTACCTCATAAAATAGAATTGAATGTCAGGATGTAATCATAAGTCTTCATAATCCTCAAAAGGATTTCCATTCCTTTATCATTTGATTTTATTGGTAGAATAGCAGAGAAACAGCTATAAAATAGGCATTTAAATGTCATAAAATTCAAATGTTATATGTTACCTCATACAGTGAAATTAAAAGGTTGTAAATATAGATCTCCATAAATCATATACCTGAAAATAGTTTTTACATGCAAAACAAACGACATGAAAATATACTTCTGAAAATTTGAAGATAATAAATTTATATAAATTAATATAAAATAAATTAATATAAATTTAAATTTAATAAAACATCTATTGTATACTTACCCCACACAGTAGAAGTGGTCAACACCTCTTCATCACTTCAAATACGTTTCTATCCCTTGAAATCATATTAGTTGCATGGGAGAGTAGTTTACAAACATATATGTCAATATAGACTTAAATACATCAAACAGATATATTCAACATATATGAGGTACCTCACACATATACCTTTAATATAATTAAAGAAATATATAACCACATTTCTTCCCACATATCAAGAGCGTTACTAGTGCCATAACATATGAGTTACACAAGAGAGTAGATAGAAATAGTAATGCATATATAGATTTAAAAAAGTTACCTACACAGAAGAATTACAGTAAGTATGTATCTTCATATATTCTTATTTTTTTTCCAATATTTAAAAACTTTAATTTAAAATACAAGCTTTCGGCTCACATTAGCCATCATCAGGTATAAAACGATAAACGAAAATGGCAAACAAAACAAATGCTACGGTACTAAGAGCGGTTAACAACTAACTAGGATGGAAATAAAAAAATATGCGGAAGGGAGGGAGGAGTAAGTAGGAGGGCATGTGTAGGCATGCAGGGCAGGGCACTGAGCCCAACTACCTTCGCGTCCCTGCAAGTACCTCTCTTACTAACTTATAGTTTGTATCAACATTTTTTGAACTAGGTATTACATTAAGGTCACTGTTTTGAATAGCCCTTTACATCAAAGACTATTACCCCTGTTTAAATATTCAAAACAGTGATCTAGGTAGTACCTAGTTCAAAAAATTTTGATACGAACTATAAGTTAGTATGAGAGGTAGGTGTAGGTATGCACAGGTAGTTGGGCTCAGTGCCCTGCCCTGCATGCCTACACAGGCCCTCCTACTTACTCCTCCCTCCCTTCTGCATATTTTGTTATTTCCATCCTAGTTAGTTGTTAACCGCTCTTAGTAACGTAGTATTTGTTTTTTTTTTACCATTTTAGTTTATCATTTTTTACCTGATGATGACTAATGTGAGCAGAAAGCTTGTGTATTATATATTCTTATGAAAATCTTCATATACCTGAAAAGCCTTTGCCGTGTTTCTAGGGTACAGGTTTTGAAACTGCTTGAAGTTGGGAGCTCTTAATTCTAAAAATAGCTGAAAGCACACTGTATACAAATATTCCAGAAATATTTTAATTAAATCAAATACAATACGGTAAAAATAATCATCAAAAAATGAAGACAATGAGACTTACCTTCAGGTTGCTTATTCTTGTGCCCAGAGAAAAATAAACTTGATGAGCCTCGGCGTCTTCTTCAGTGTTAGGGGATAAAAACTTTGATAGGGATAGGGAGGAGCTCGCATTTCTTTTTCAATTCACTGAAAAGTTTTTATGCCTAGTCTATTTTGACTAAAGAATAATCTTGTTGGAAACTCTAGAATTTTTGCTCAGAGTGGTAAACAAATGCCATCTCGCCATTCGTAAAACAAATTTGCTGCGGTGAGTAGTTCTTCTTTAGAAGAAAATCGTTGATACTTATCAATCATTATAATGATGCATTCAAAAATAGAGGTATAATGCGTGTGGTGACTATGTTTTTATATTTGGATATATTATTTTTAACAGATGTAAGCCCTAACAGATCACGATTGGTCTGGGAAGATCAGTGGAAGTGAGGGGGTGTCGAACAGTGTATGATGTTGATTTTCTGTTTTGCTGTGTACTGTAAATGATTACATGCAATAAACACAAACATGCCCACTAACCTCTGTACAGGTATCCTTCCGTCTGTACCTGCAACAGTACACACATGTCAATATTAACTCAATTGCAATGTAAAATATTGTGGAATCTTTGTCAGTCATTGTTATGACTAATCATAATCAAATAATTCTGATTTATGTCAAAGTTATATAATTAAAACATAAATCAGTTCAGCATATAAAGTATTTTTTCTCGTTTTCTTCATTCAGAAACAGACCTATTCCTAATAATTTTATTCTTCGGTAAGAACCGTTACAATGATATTACGGAAATATTTGCTAATCGATACCAAATGACATTTACTATAAAGTGAAAAACAATAATTATTAATTACAATGGCATAATGAGACAGTGCATAGTCAACAATGTTCCATAACCAAGAGGAATCGGGAACTGGTTCAGTTAAATAAAAGAAACATGTATTTTTCATATAAATTTTTATGATAATGACACTTATTTTAGGTTTGTTTCATATTGGTGAATTAATAAGAAGCAATTAATTAAATATAGGTAAAAAAAATAAAAAAAAAATAATCTACCATTTAAATTTTAATTTATTCCCTAAAATTTAACATATGTGTTGCCATGTAGTTAAAATTATAGTTAAAAGACTAATGTTGGCATAATTATCAAGTGACATTATCGGTGAACAAAAAAAAAAAAATCATTATTACCTTGGCATTAAATTACCTCATTGCATTGTCGGCCATGTTTTATGACAAAGAGCAATTGCAAAGAGGTTCAGTTCAATATATAAAAAAAATGTTTTTTTTTATAAAATTTTATGATAATAACACTTATTTCAGGTTTGTTTGATATCAGTGAATCAAAAAGAAGCAATTAACTTAAAAAAAGTAAAGAAAAAAAATTAACAACCATTTAAATTTTAATTTATTCCGTATAATTTACATATATGGGTTGACACTTAGTTAAAATTACTGTTAAAAGACTAGTGTTTACAAAATTATCAAGTGACAACATCATCGGTGAAGAAAAAAAAATCATTATTACCTTACGGAAAGAAAAATATTAACTACTATTTAAATTCTAATTTATTCCTTATAATTTAATATATATGTGTTGATATATTGTTAGAATTATAGTTAAAAGTCAAATGTTAACATAAAATATCAAATGACATTATCGACGAACAAAGAAAAATTGTTCTCTTACCTGGGCATAGAGCCTCAGTGAACGTTCCTCCATGTTCCGTTGATGAAGAGCAGCAGCAGACTGACTGGTTCCGACCTGCAAGGAACTTTAGGGAGTCCAAAAGTTCACTTACTCAGTCTTAGAACAGATTAGCCAACTCCATTATGACTAGATATTTACTTCATTAAATAATCAAACAAATTTTGTTAAATGTTTCATTTTATTGAAAGTTCTTTTTTACACGGTTCAATGATAAATTTTATTGCTATAGGTTTACATCAATAAAGAATTGAGAATAACAGCTGATATTTAAAATACAACACTGTTCTGACAAAACTTCGAGAAATAAGTTATTACTAAAAGATTTAACAATAGATTAGGGAATAGTATTTTACTTCACTATAAATAAAATGTAGTGACAATAACAAAATATGATATTAAAATTTCATTATCTTGATATCTGAGTGGATGTGGGTGGGAATCATTCCTACAGTTGGACACAAAAATATGAAATTCATTATATACATAATTCCAAATGAGAAGAACTACATAGCTTTTTGTCAGTATCGAAGCATGATAAAGGTGCTTTCCGGTAATTTATGCTAAAATACAAACCATTCTTTCTTGTTTTTTGGAGACAAAAAAACCTGCAATTTTGCACATAACATTATCACAGTATTAACATCAATAGAAAGTTAATTTCGTTTTGGATACCAGGAATACAAAGAAAGTCAAATAATAACTTCTTTCTGCGGTTACTTGTCAGAATCACAATTTCAAATAATAATCATTACTTTATATAAAAAAAAGATATCAACAAGAATCAAAACAGCATTCGAAGCAAAATAAAAAAAAATGAGGTGTCATTTCATTTATTAAACGTATAAAATTTGGAAATATATTAAAATAAAAATGTGTACATAATGCATTTAACTGCCTTCCACGGACTGCATATGCTCTCCTTCTCATAATTGTTGATATAATTCCTAATAATGGACATTTGGACGAGTAACTTTTGATTACTTAATATAAAAGATTGAACCACCGAAATAATTTCACTGAATGAAGCACAGTAAAAAAGAAATAAAATACAATGTATAATTTGTTCACAACATAAAATAACTGAAGTAGTATGAACTCAACAATACTGTGAGGTAATATATTATTGAAGTAATTAATAATCAATTTAATTGATTAATTATTAATCATCACAATAAGTTATATCGCAAAGGACCTCATTTTCAGGAGTAAATATAACAGTTCTTATTTCAATTAATTCATTCTAATCAATGCCTACAAGTATTTAACTGGTTGTGATGAAAATGTAATCATTATTAAAAAGTCTGAAGTGGTCATTTTTAAACTAATTTCAACATTAATAATTGTATCAATACCCATATCAAAAATAAAATACCTTCTTATTCTAAATTACAATCAAACTACGAAATTCACTACTCGTCAATAACTGAAGTAAGTTACAACTTCTTAATTTACAATGAATGTAATTAATATTATCTATTTTTGAGGACATTTTACTCGTAATATGCTTCATATATACAATATTCAGTGCTTAATACTATATTATTTATGAAGATAAACATGTACACTCTTAATATGATATGTATCAAAGATATTCTGTTTAATTAATGCTACTAAATTATAAGAAGTATAACTTTTATAATTCATTTTAATAACTTAATGGAAATACTATTTTTTCATTCATCTTAAATTATAGTAATTGTAAAAAATTAATTAAGCAACAATATTTCAATTAGTTCAACATATTTTTAATTAAATAGGTGCCGTCTTAAGTAAAATATTCATAATCGTTATTAAGCATTTTAAATCTTTCTTAACATTATGTTTAATCCACAAGATTTCAAATTAGCAACAAGATACAAAATGTGTTAACCAAAAAGAATGCTAATTTAAAATTCAATCCATCATATTCATTGAAAGCAATCATTAAGTAATCATTTGATTATTTGCATTTTCCATTAACATTAAACGATTTAAGTACTATAATACTGCAGAAGTAGGTTAAGACAAAAATTGTACTCACTGTTTGAAGTTACCATTATTGTATGAAATATCATGTTGAGTGAATAAACTTCAAAATGATTAGAACTTTATTTAAAGACACTGCCGAAAGCGTAACACTTTACTGTGGTATAAGGGCGACAGTTTTGCTTTGTTTATAGCTTCCTTAAAGTAAAAATTACTTTTATATTGCAGTTGTTTGTTTAGATGTTTCTTTAAGAAACATTTGGTTTGGTCTATGCTCAACTGTTCTATAATTAAATATATTATCAAAATCATGAATAATCAATTTAACTAAATGATTTTTTCAAATACGGTTGGCTTCATTTTACAATTTTTACAGTAATCTTTACGGCAAGAGGGTTACGTAGATGATAATAATAATGATGATGATGACGACGTCACATCATTCAGAAAATTATTTTTTTCCTGGAAAGTATAAAAGTTTATCTTTAATAGGTAGTTAGTGGTATAAACAACAACCATTTGCTTGCATGAAAATTGTACTTGTATGTAATGTAGGCTTGAATAATTCATCTTGCTAGTTTATTACTATAATTCAAAATATTTGCATAGCAAATAACCTAAGATTCCTATTGATATGTACTTGTGCTTGCTTTAACATTAGAATACAACTGACTTAGAATAGACTTGCATGTTACTAATAAGGAATCAGTAACCTCATGCATATGAAACATTTTGGTTATACAGAGTGTCCATAAAGTCTCTTTACAATTTGAAAAAAAATTATTACAAAAGCAGTTTATAAGATATCTTATCTAAGTTTGTTTTATTTTAACAAGTGTTTATTAAATCATATACAATAATATTAAATAGTGTCTTTCATATAACACTAATTAAAATAAAAGAACTCTGGTTAAGATATCTTACGAACTGCTTTTGTAATACATTTTTCAAAGTGTAAAGAGACTTTATGGACACTCTGTATATATTATTAATTTTGAATGCCTTAAAAATAATTCTAAGATATCAATATTATTTTCAGCGAATTTTTCTTAAGTGACTACTAGACACTTAATTGTAATAGTTCATATATAACAAGACACTAACCAGACAGAGAATGTGTATCAATATTTTTTGCAACTCTGTATAAACTAAACAGAACTAACATGATGCTAATTGCTGAAAAAAATCATTATTTTTTTCTTCTTATCCTGTAAAGAGTAGCATCTAGGTACCCTTCGTTACTTCATTATTATCAAATACTATAAATCATTTTGGAAATTCTATTTGCCCTGATTTTTATTTTTTCATTTAGATATTATTTTACAAGAGGTTTCTGTATATCTTCTCTAGATTATTGAGTGAATATTGAAAGCTAGTTATAGAAACAATTATTGTTTAATTTTTGGATTAATGTTTAGGTTAAAATTGAATAAGTTGAATAGGCTTATTTGTCTTAATTAATTGAACACCAAAGAAAGCAGAAATGAATTTGTAACCTTCTCAGAATCGTAAGAGTAAGGATATATTAATTGCACTTTGAATCTCATTGTTTGTAAAATATATTTATGCATCCATCTGCAAGTACAAGTATTTATCATGTACAAGACATCCTGTCTTCAGTGCATTCGAGATAATATGACATAGTTATAGTTTATAATGAGTTAACAGATACATCCAAGTCTTTAATTATGTCTCCTATCTCCAGTGGTTAATTCCAGTTCCAAACTGTTCCCAACAGTTTCTGTAACCATTGAATGTCACGGTTAATTCAAAGAAGTTAACAAAAAAGTTTGTAATGACGTTCTAATATAAGTATTTATTTTTATAGCTTCAGGGATTCTATTTGGTATAAATTTCGAATATGTTGGTTTCAGATTGATCAAGCTATTAATGGATAGGCGAGCCACGTGAAAGAAGTAACCGACTCAAGTGTAATCCTTTAAGAACTAATTCTAGACTGATGAGAATGTTACATTATTCTGAAACTAAAAGCTTTAACCCAAAAAAGACTTTAGATTTTTCACTGAAATATCAGTTTTGTTTTAAAATGTAAAAATTTTGACTTATGATAGATGCTGAAACTAGTGGACACGATACTGGTCCACTATTGGATATTACATCCTTTTGGAGGATTACCTGTACACCTTTTTGATGGAAAATAATATTTGGCACATTTTATGAATTCAGAATTTCTCACTAAACCGCTGACTATATAAAAATGAAATTTCGTAAAACAAATGTACCTAAAATTAGTATGATACAAAATAAAATTAGAAGTTTTGATTACTATAAAATACAATATAGCTCTAAAAACTCCAAACTCAATTTGGAGAATGATATCTGCTGTACTTATTGTATTTGTTTACATAGGCATAGGAATATTATATCAAACTGAATATTTTAATAACCGAAATGTTGTTAAAGGTTAAATAAAATCATTTTAAAGATCTTTTTTATAAAGGAAACTATAGAGTAAGGCTATGAAAGCAAACCCAAAGCAACCATATATTTTATGTTTTCCAGCGTGTGATGTATGGTTGCCTAATAAAAGAGGTAAATCAATCTACATGTTAGCCATTCGCATTTAGCGAATCTTAATGTTTGTTAAGATTCAGTGATTGGTGTGTTTAGGAACACCATGGTTTTTTCTTATATAGTAATATTGAAGCATGGGAAAGGTGGGGTAGTAATGGAGTGATTAAGAGCCACCAGTAGCCTCTAACACTCAACTTCGACTTACGGCCTTCACGAGGATACCCTGTTAACCTGCTATATGCAGGGACAAACGAAAGAGGAGGAGAAGGTGATCAGAGGCTGGTGGGCCTGACCGCCTTCGTTTCCCATCCTTCCTAATTCCTAAATCTCCTCCTTTTATCCCAGCCCCAATCTAAGGTGTTATGCGATCCGTGCCGAAGGATGGATGACAAAGGGGTTACTGTATTATGAACGGAGCCTCAAGGGTACTAGGCGAACCCCTTGAGTAAATAACCTTACTCCGGCATGTGGTGCTCTGTCTTAGCGGACAAAATACCACTGATAGAGATACAGGGATTTCCCCCTGTATGATACTAAGGAGAAGGAAGTCCGGAGACCATCCTCTGGAAGCGCAGAGGATCCAAAAGCGTTAACTAGTGGGAGCTAACCTCCCACAAGTGCACCTAAGGACCCGAAGAAGGAGAAAGGAAGTTACTTTCCCCCAAAACTTAGGTAGCCTGAATGAACATTTCTAATGCAGATTCTGCAAAGAAGAGGAAGAAACACCGTTGTACCTGCTGACTGACTGTAAAGCAACTTTGCTGTACAGAGGTAGGTGCTTCGGTACACTCAACAAAAACCATAGAAAAACTTTTACCGCTGGAACCAGCAAAAGTGCTGAGCTTCTTGGAGGCGTTGAAGCTAACTGCTGGGGTACTTTAGTACAGAAGAGGGGAAGTACAATAGTTTTTTCGACGCAGTGCTATAGTCACCCTCAAAAATGAAAAAAAATAGGAAAGGTGCTTTTTTCAAGACAAAAAGACTAACAATTACAAGACACATCCACAATAATTCAAGAAACTTTAAATTTCGAATCAGAGGGTTGTCTTATTATTAATATTTCATAAGCTTACAATATTGGAAGAGTAGTATTAAATTAAAATGATAACTGTTAAGTCCCATCTACAGTAATATATCTAACTCTTCCAGAACAATAATTCCAATTTTTTATAACTTATAAAACAGATAGAACCACATTAAAAATACAGTCATTAAATTACCTATAAATAATATATTGACTATCTGATAACAATATGTCTGCCAAAATGTATTAAATTCTGTCAAACGATGCTATTTGTAGCTTACAACATTTACAAACAACCACATTTTGAATTATAGTAATTAATTACAATAATTTCATATAAAGACTTATGTTAAGTAAATTATATTGAACTTTGTTCTTTACAAGGTTTTAGGAATAAGAAAGTAACAATTATTTGTTAATAGCAGTGATATATATTCATAAAATGATTATAATATAACTATACTTATATGTAATTATAATAATATGTATATATTATTACTTACATGTATGCTTATATTATGATTATAATATAGAACAATCAAAAGTAAAAAAAATGCACATTTAAAAAGATGGTTTGAAAAAGAACAAAAAAATTACATTGCATTTGAAGAATGATATTGCACTATTGGAAAAATAAAACGGTTTACCACTAATTAAATACAAATAAAGCTTTACAAATAAAAATTAGTTTTTTATTTTCAGTATAATCATAATGGAATATAATTTTCCAAAATTAGTCTTTGATTTCTATAATTTCAACAATACATCAGATGAAACAAATAAATTTTCTTTATTTATTTGTATAGAACACGTGACACTGAACAAAAAACTAGCAAGACAATCAAATTTCACCAGACAACTTTTTGCGCTTTTTATGTATGTATGGTTTTTGAATGATTGTTATTGTATCTTATATTTCCTCTGTGTAGTAGGCCTATGAAAAAGGTTTTCAGTAAAAATCCAAACGTTGGCATTGAGAGTTTAATTTGAAGTTTAGAAGAGTAACAAACAGAGTAAGGAAACACACAGACCCAAATTTTCGGGTAATCCGTCTTCAGAAGAAAAGAGAAAGGGTGACATATATATATATATATATATATATATATATATATATATATATATATATATATGATTCGATGCGATGTTGACCAATGGGAGTAGAGTTACAGGTCCAAGCGTAAGGTCCCAGTTGCCCGCTGCTCAGCAAAAAGCCTTTGCGTTCTGCCAATAGGTATAGAGGTTGCACAGTCCCTCTGTGTTAAATGATGTTTGGCAGAAAACATTAGCCTCACTTTACAGTGAACTCCTGTTCCCTTTTTATTTTTGATTTTTGTGGTGGTTGGGTGTTGCTGTTGTTTACTATTTTCTGTTACGGATATTGCTGGATATTTAAATGATACTCTCGGTTGTTTACTGCGAAAAGCCGCCTTCATCTTCATGCCAACAGGGGTAGAGGTTGCACAGTCCCTCTTGATTATTAAGAGATGTTGACACTGGAATCCAACTTCTTCTCGTAGAAACATATTCAAGTTGTAGGTTTTGTATATTGTTCTCTTCGGTTTCTTATGTTCATGTTTTTTCTTCAGTTGAATGTTATTGCTGCTATTGATGGGTGGCTGGTAGGTGATGAGAAGTTCTGCACTGTTGACCTGGTGGTGGTATTTGCGACATGTTTCAACCATTCTCTGGTTATCTTCAGGCAAGGAAATGGCCCAGACGTTGGTCCTTATATACAGTTTTCTATGGGTTGTCCGGGGAAAGGAATATGATTCGGGACTGTGCAACCTCTACCCCTGTTGGCATGAAGATGAAGGCGGCTTTTCGCAGTAAACAACCGAGAGTATCATTTAAATATCCAGCAATATCCGTAACAGAAAATAGTAAACAACAGCAACACCCAACCACCACAAAAATCAAAAATAAAAAGGGAACAGGAGTTCACTGTAAAGTGAGGCTAATGTTTTCTGCCAAACATCATTTAACACAGAGGGACTGTGCAACCTCTATACCTATTGGCAGAACGCAAAGGCTTTTTGCTGAGCAGCGGGCAACTGGGACCTTACGCTTGGACCTGTAACTCTACTCCCATTGGTCAACATCGCATCGAATCATATTCCTTTCCCCGGACAACCCATAGAAAACTGTATATAAGGACCAACGTCTGGGCCATTTCCTTGCCTGAAGATAACCAGAGAATGGTTGAAACATGTCGCAAATACCACCACCAGGTCAACAGTGCAGAACTTCTCATCACCTACCAGCCACCCATCAATAGCAGCAATAACATTCAACTGAAGAAAAAACATGAACATAAGAAACCGAAGAGAACAATATACAAAACCTACAACTTGAATATGTTTCTACGAGAAGAAGTTGGATTCCAGTGTCAACATCTCTTAATAATCAAGAGGGACTGTGCAACCTCTACCCCTGTTGGCATGAAGATGAAGGCGGCTTTTCGCAGTAAACAACCGAGAGTATCATTTAAATATCCAGCAATATCCGTAACAGAAAATAGTAAACAACAGCAACACCCAACCACCACAAAAATCAAAAATAAAAAGGGAACAGGAGTTCACTGTAAAGTGAGGCTAATGTTTTCTGCCAAACATCATTTAACACAGAGGGACTGTGCAACCTCTATACCTATTGGCAGAACGCAAAGGCTTTTTGCTGAGCAGCGGGCAACTGGGACCTTACGCTTGGACCTGTAACTCTACTCCCATTGGTCAACATCGCATCGAATCATATTCCTTTCCCCGGACAACCCATAGAAAACTATATATATATATATATATATATATATATATATAATATATATACTTCGAATAAAATGAAAGGTCCGTGTGGACAATAAACACTTTAACACAGAAAGACACTACAGAACTCACTTCGACATTTCGACATCCGTCGTCATCGGGAAGAAGTGCGAAGTAGCTTCTCAACGCGAGTACTTCGCACTTCTTCCCGATGACGACGGATGTCGAAATATCGAAGTGAGTTCTGTAGTGTCTTTCTGTGTTCTTTTCTATGTGTTAAAGTATATATATATATAAAGATTTCACATAAACACGTGAAATAACAATAAGAAAATGGGAAAACAAGACTAAGATCTTTCAACCGTAACAAGCGGAGTAACAAGCAGAGTCAAAAACTCTAACGAGGACCGCTTGTTACGGTTGAAAGATCTTAGTCTTGTTTTCCCATTTTCTTATTGTGGTTTTATCATTGATATATATATATATATATGATAATGAGTCAGAAACCACAAGAATGAAGAAAAAAAATAAATGCTCTTAGACCTCTGAGGGTTTATATACCAAAAACAGTTGTCTTCCTTCAGTTTTAAGTATTTAATTTCTGTTTTAAAATTATAGAACACGTCACTTTGACATTTTGAACTCTAAACACCAATGAAGACAGTTTTTTTTTTGAGCTCATAAACCTGATTTAAAATTTATAAAATACTAAATTGTATCATTTAAATAATATAAATACAAAAATCGGATGATTTCTTCAGTTTTAATTTTAACAATTATTTTTTAAATCTTAGAACTAAAAATTTTAAATTATGTAAAAAGTGTTTTGAGTCATGCAAGACATATTAAATGGATTCGATGGAAGATTTATTAGCTTTTTAGCGAATGATATGAATTGCCAGCAGGAGTTTCATAAACATAGATAATTTGATGAAGTTCAAGAAAATCTATATCTTTTTCCAATGCTGCGAGTTCCTTTTCTAGTTTTTCCTTTCGTTTAATTTGTGGAGGTGTATCATTTATCATAGGCAAGAGTTGAAACTCTTTCTGCATTTCTTCCCAAAGTTTTTTTAATCCCTGAAATAACATTTACTTGCTTAAATATTGCAATATAATATTCATATTATAACAGAAGATAAAGTTGAATAAAATAATCTATGACGGTTAGCATAAATATATAAAAATACACATTTCACTTTCTAGAGGTTTTTTCTAGAGGGAAACAATTCTCAAAACACCTTAGGCCAAAAATTCCATCACTACTTTTAGACATCTTCAGAGTTAGATCAATAACAGAATTAATTACTAAAACATAATTTACATTATTCATGTATATTAATGGGTTCATTTTATAATGTAACTAACGTTTTTTTCATGCTATGATAATTAATGATGTCATTTGTAAACCTGAAGATGTCTAAAGATATAGAAGAAACATTGATCTAAGGTATTTTGAGAATTATTTCACATAGGACCAAACCTCGAGGAAGTGAAATACTTTATAATATAACTTTAGATTTATAGAAGCATATACTTCTTAAAGTTGAGTTCTTCAACTCCTGAACTTGACGATATCGTACTGATCCGCCGAACCATTCTTATACTAAGTCAGGCTCCAGGTATCCCTAACTCGTTCATAAAGTAAGATCAATAAATAGTCTTACTTTTCATTATATCTGCTATGTTTATATGAAAGAATGAATGGTCGTTTATTAAACTTCATAGCTTATGATAGTTTCCTGGTGAAGAGTTATTCACCCCTAACTCTTCACGTTGATTTAAAAGATCTACAAGAATGTTGTGTCTAGGATATCAATGGAGAAGATAGAAATTACTTTTCTATCAAGACGATAGTGCGGCAGCATGATCCATTATTACCAAACTTATTTATTAGAGTTCTTTTTGCAAATTTTATTCGAAACCAAGAGGGCATCAAGGTCAATGTTACATTCTTAAGACAATTTAGATTTCCTGATGAAATAGTCCTAACAATCACCGACGAAAGAAACATAGACAAAATGAAAACTGATTCTAGAAGTAGCTGGAAAAAAGGTGGTCATGAAAATATTCTCTTAATAACAAACAGCCAGCAATAAGAAGTTAGGGTCCAAAATAATATGATTAAATGGTTGGATGGGGTTGTACCATAGCAATAACTCAGCTTCCAGAATTGTTGATATAAAGAAATCAGAAGAAGAGTTTGGATTAGCTGGAAGAAGTACTAGGTGTTGAAGGATAAATGAAACATTTACATGCTGAAACATACCAAGAAAAGATGATATTAAAAACATATGTTTCCTGCATTGACCTGTGGACTCAAGACTCAGAGTTGAAGGTTGGAATCTGGTCGGTAGTCTACTCCTAGATTTGGAAGTTTACCTGATGATGAACACGAAGTGTTCAAAACGCTTAGAATAAAAAAAAGCTTCTTTTTTATGTGTGGAGACTTTGATTTCTCTATTGACAAAGAACAGTTTTATTTCATATATGTATAAATATGTTTTATTTTTATTTTAGATCAACTACTTGTAAATTTGCCTCTATGTGAATAAATGGATATTATTATAATTATTAAACATAAAATACACCTAAAATGAATGTAGTATATATTTAAAATGTAAGGTTAAATCTTAAACATATCCATATATTTCCAGTTTTTTTCTTGTAAACTTTTATAGTAATCTTCCAATAAACGGCCGATTATCAGTGCAAACTGAAAGCATCTTAAGACCGTATAAACATGGAAAGTCTTCTCAGAGAACTTCCTAACCCCAACTTAGCATGCATCTCATCATTCCTAATTGTTGAATAAGAAGTGACTACGCAGCCACTGTCACATTTTGAGAGAGGGGGTAAGAAGAGAGGAGGTGAGGGAGGAGGGGAGAAAAAAGAAGGGTAGAAAGAGAGAGAACGAAGGAAGGAATACAAGAGAAGAGGAAATAAAAAGAGTTAGGAATAAGAGGGAGTGGGTTGAAGATAGGAGAAGAATTGATAGTTTTCTCTCAAACTTCCAACTAAAAAAAATAAATACATGCATATTGTTAGTGCCACAGAGGTTAGTAAATAAGATATTATTATCAACCGTCATACCTTGTCTATCGCTGTTGTAGTCACCCACCCGGTTTCACAATGGCTGCATCATCAATGGGACCATTGATTTCAACAGCGATAGACGAGGTATGACGGTCGATAATAATATCTTAAAAAAATAAAACCTTCCATATTTGATGTGTTATTGTTTGAATGATAATAACTGCCTACAATTAATAGGTAGATAAACATATTAAACCTTAAACATACCCATATATTTCCAGTTTTTTGCTTGTAAACTTTTATGGTAATCTTCCAATAAACGGCCGATTATCAGTGCAAACTGAAATCATCTTAAGACCGTATAAACATGGAAATTATTGGGTACTTGTGGGTTATCTGTCACCACTTTTTAAAAAGTATATAATTTACTGTATATTAAGTTTTACAAGTTTGTTTTAATATCTATTAAATTACTATTAACTAACTATATATATAATGTTTAATATAGCACGATATAATATATACAGCACGACAACATCTGGAGAGCTACCTGGCAGAGTTCATGTGGAGGAGTAAGTTACAGTTCGGATGCGATCCATTCGACATCATCCTAGAGGACATCTCCAAGTTCATGCCTCCAGAATAAATGCACTGCTGTTGTTCACTTACAAATAAAGGTATATACGCAAATAAATAATTTTTAAGAACCAAAAGTTGTATTTCTTTAACCTTTAGTAAACCAAAAAAAAAGTGGTGACAGATAACCCACAAGTACACCAATTATTGTGTAGTAGTCAGGCAAGAGTTGATATAACTAATTATAAAACGAATAAGGCGAAAGCATCAGGCCAGTAAAGCAGTCCTTGAATATGTATACCATCGAAACGCTCCCTTCTAGTACACAGCCCCAACTATGCATAACCACCTATCATGATAAATGACACTCACGTTCAGCAGTTCCTGCCTTTCTTCCTGTGGCACTTGTCTGATTGAAGATGGCTTTTTAATATTCTCTTTTTTTTCTTCACATTTTTCCTTTTTCTTCAGAGTTTTCTTAACATTGTCTATATAATCAGGCACTTTTCCAAATCCCTAAAAACAAATGAGTTCCATATGTTCAAAAAATTAATTATATTTATAAAAAAACTTTATAAAAATATTAAATGAGAATAATTTATGTAAAAAAAGATGATATGATATATGGTTTTATGTACCAAGAATGAATACCAAATCAAATTATTGTAACTCTTATAACTTACAACCAAAATGTTTGAACTTAGGATCAGCAGAGTTGTAAACGGTGATTCCTAACAGAATATCACAACACAATTTGTTAATATTACGAATTGACTGTACTTCAAACGTTTCAAATTTTGTCATATTCATATTTATTACAGCAGGGATGTTAACAATATGCTGATCGTATCACTCTCGGTTTAAAACGAGACAAGAATATACTTTTGTTTGCATACATCATATATGTATACATATGGCTATTATACAAGAAATCAAAAAATAAGATATATATATAAATATTGATAAAAGTATCGACAGTGGAATAGAAACAAAACTAAAGTTTAACGGGACTCGGTCCCGATCTTCAGGTTCAAATTAAACTCTCAATGCCCATGTTTCAGTTATTATTAAAAACCTTTTTCATAGACAGAAATATAAATTTTGAAACAGAAAAACTAAATATTACATTATAAATTATTTTATAAAGAAAAATAATTTGTAATGTAAGAGTTAGTTTTTCTGTTTCAAAATTTATACTTCTGCCTATGAAAAAGGTTTTAAATATAAACTGAAACGTTGGTATTAGGAGTTTAATTTGAACCTGAAGAACTGACCGAGTCCCGATAAACTTTAGATTTGTATTTATAGATATATATAAACTAGAATTTTCAAAAGAACACACAGAAAAGAAATCACTGAATTCACTACTATATTTCGATGTCCTCGTCGTCAGGAATAGATGTGATCGCTCCAAAGGCTGACAACGACTGCCTTGGCGTTCAAACTGAAGCATTCAAACAGTGTAGCCAACTTTCAGAGGAAAGGGAGACAAGGAAGATAAAGAAATAAAAATTAAATGAATGAAATCATTCAATGTGTTCTTTTGAAAATTCTAGTTTATTCAGTTCGAAGAATCGTTTTATCTAATTGGCTTATATATATATACAAGATTTCACATAAACACATGAAACAACAACAAATGATCAAACCACAATATGAAATGGGAAAACAAGACTAAGATCTTCCGAATCAGTTGGGTTTTGACTCTGACGAAGACCGCTTGTTACGGTTGGAACATCTTAGTCTTGTTTTCCCATTTCGTATTGTTGTTTGATCATTGATATATATATATATGCATGTTTTGTTGAACGACCTTTGTAATGTGGCATGAATCAATTTCATAGTCGATCTTTCAAGTTTTCTCACCGTTGATTTAAATCTTTCTGGTATTAAATACACCAGTTCTCCAAAAGATTTAAATATATTTAATCTGTATTTAATACCAGAAAGATTTAAATCAAAGGTGAGAAAACTTGAAAGATCGACTATGAAATTGATTCATGCCACAGTATAAAGGTCGTTCAACAAAACATGCATAAAAGAAGGATTGCTCCCTAAATTTACAATATATATATATATATATATATATATATATATATATGTACAGAAGATATATAACATATTAATTACATTCACTTGATACCAATTACCATGTAAGTTTCAGATATACCAAAATTATAATTTCTCTTCTTCTTCTTCTTATTATGAAAGTATGATATACTAACAAAGTATGCTGTACTTTGTTAATACTGAAAAACAATTCAAACTATATCTAATCTGACTGGAGTCAGATTAGAATCGTAACACTCGAATATGAAAAATTAGGGCAAACATCAGGAATTTGTTACAGACGAGCTGTACCTAGCTCTTTTGATGACTGCACATATTCGCTGAAGAATTTTAAGTGATATTTCTTAAAAAGAATAAATTAAGAAAAGGAATATAAGTACTGTAAATTTCAGGATGAATGAATGAACCGAGGTATTCATCAATTTGCTCATACATGTAAGGGTAAAATTGTATCGATGGAAAGGTCGAATATACACACACTAATTTAATTATAATGTTTCAATATTTGTCTCCACCTCGCCATATGAGTCTTTTTAAATTACACCAGAAAAACACCAAAACTAACCTACGGTTATATCCATCGGATATCTTGAATCTGACATATTAGTCAGATTCAAGATTAACCTAATCAAATAAACCAAACTACAAGCTATCACCAAAACCACCGAACCTTACAAATTACATTTATTATCCTCATAAAAGTTCTGAATTTATAATTGGTTAGTTTCATTATAACAAAATAACTTATTACATAAGATAAATAAAATTATTTGTGGATTCTAAACTCTTTGTTCTCACTAAAAGTGTACACACTTTTGTTACATTTGGTGAAATAAAAATATGATATGACTCTAAGAGAAAAACATGACAAAATATTTGCTTTTTGTAGTTCTCTGCCAAAAAGATTCCAAATCAATAGGGATCGAATTGACATGACGAGGTCATATGCATTTTTTTAACAGTAAACCGAACACAAGCATTTGTTTCCTAGTGAATTCTTAAAATATGCTATCATTTTGGGGATTAACAAGAATGTACATAATGGACATCAGGATGTAGGAAATGCCTGAAGTTTAATTCATACTCAAAGAAGAGGAAGAATGTATATTTTTCACTGTTTTCTTCTTTCACTGTTTTTAAAACACAAAATGAATATTCAATAAGGGTGATTTTTAAATTATACACTTACCTTACCAAACGTAAACTTTGGCGTATTGAGAATACAGTCGTGATACTTTTGGTTAGTTGCCTGGTCATAGTATCTGCTGGGTCCAGTTTTTGGTATTGCATTCTTCATTTTTCGAATATTTGCTGTAATGTAATCTTTTTTTTCAGGCTCCTTAACATTTTTCTTACATTCATCTCTCTTGGGCACTACTGATTTGTTTGCACCGTGACCAGGGTCACATTTTTCTATAAAAAAAAAAGAATTGACCTGGTGAGATTTTTAAGTTTTAAATATGGAAACATAGAATGAAAGAGCTGTAAAATATATTTATTTTACCGCCAACAAACACTCCTCTATCAACTTAAATATTTAATGTATCATTGTGCGTACCATACAGCCTGTTTTTTTTATTTCTTAATACGATACTCCCCTTCTTGATCTCCGTAGCGGTATAATCAGAAGCAGTTCCCCAGTTAATATATATACATCGAAAAATATTCACACAAAATTAAAACTAAAAAAAATGATTAATGGCACCAAGCCGTTATATTACAGAAGTTAAGCTAAATTTGATGTGGTTAGACTTGGATGGATAACTCCATTAAACACCCTGTGCCGTTGGCAACCCTATTAATAATGTTGCTTGACTGTGATTAAAAGAGCTATCAAGTCATAAAATAGCTATTCCTTAAACTCTTGAAAGCACAAAGTCGTCACAGAGCCTATGAGCATAGGTATTAAACAAAAATTAAAATATAGTTTCAAAATGTACCCAACCTAAAGGTAGAGCATAGTTTGAAACATTAGAGAATGAGACAGAATTTGCTGTTATATATTGTACCTTTCTGGGCATTTGTTTCTTCACTCCTTTGGTTAAGTAATCGCTTGCAAAAATTTCTTATTAACTATTCCTTACTTTTGTAATTATGAGTTTACTAATGATATAACCATGTTTCGATTTGTTCCTTCCATTATAATTCCTTTATACTGCTGTTAATAACTTTCTTGTTTTTGTTCTTCTTTTATGTGCTTAATTTCCTCTCATATTAAAGAGATTTATTTCTCAATTTCTCCAATAATTTACTTATTATTATTATCCATCTATTCCTTACAATTTATTTCATATCTTACAATGCGTACTATTCTTTTCTACTAATCCGTAAAACCGATATTAAGTGGAAGGAGGTTTTATGATGGTTATACTACTTTTATAAAATTTTATTGAATAGGAACTATAAATATTAATTAATTTAAAAAAATTAAGTTATTATTTTCAAAGTAACTTTCTTTTTGATTATTATCTATTCTTTACCTAACAATTTGCTAATAGATAAATTAACAAAATACTCACCTACATCTGGCCTTACCACAAGTCGAGTCTTTTTTTTCAAAAATGAACAAGGATCAGGTATATAAAAATCTGACGGCAATCCCATTGATTGATGGCAATATTTTCCTTTTTTTGATTCAAGTCTTACTTTATCACTGAATTTACTTCGATACATTGGAAATTTGACTTCATCTGGTTCAGATCGAAATATTAAATCTCTTATATCTTCTTCTGAAATATGGTAATCATCTTCGTCAAAGTCCATTGTTAACCTGAAAATAAACGTTTTACCAGGACTTGTTAAAACAAGAAAGAATAGTCGGATCTAATTTCCAATATTTAACTAGTATCTAAATAAACAACAAATATTGCACAGTGGTATTTAAATCTAATTAATTCATGTATTAAATTATAACAGAAGCATTCCTAAGATTATTAAGAACACTACTAACACTAAGAATATTAACACTATTCTTATTATTATATTCGGAAGTGTAATTTAAAAATGTTTTAAACTGTATAACGTTAAAATATTTAATGGAATATTAAATTACTTACCCATTTTAGAAGCATTTAATTGCTGATTTCATTCAATTCATTTAATCAGAAATGAGGATAATTACAAATTCATTTTAATTTATGTTTATTGAAACCTTAAAAGAATAAAAAAATTGAACTAAAAAAATACCAGTCTGACTAAATATTGAGAACAATGGTGTTAACCGCAAAGCAAATTATCAACCGTTCAAGTTTTAAACAAGATCTCCTGAAACCGTTTTTAGGAAAATAATTACGACTTTTAAAACGTATGTGTAAACGTTTTATTTTTATGGGTATGTGTATACCCATATTATTAATAGTCGTACTGAATCTGTTTTGATTCGTTGATCTCAGCCTTTCGATCAGACCAAGATAAGCAAAAACATCGATGTTATTAACATAAAGCTCTTTCACCAAATAACAGGATTTATCCCAGAAAGAGATACGAATGATAGTCTTTGATGATGAATCTTAGCATTAAAATGTTTCTCTTAACTTGATATTGCAATTCAAGCCTCTCATGTTCTATTATACAAATAAATAGTTACTGCACGCTCAGTACGGTTTTACTGGGCACTGGCTAATAGAGAAGCATGCCACTAGGTTGGGTCTGGAGGCAAGGAACATCTGCAGAGCTTGTCAAAGCGAGGAAGAGGAGAAATCTGTTCCTCACTTTCTTTGTCAATGCCCTGGTCTAGCTCAAAGAAGTTAAACAACATTAGGAGAGTGCTTCTTTGACAATCTTGAGAACTTAGCATCCACTGATATTGGGGATCTAGTAAGTTTATTGTTCTCTATGAATGGTTCAAGCAGGCTAGTGACAGGGGAGAATAACCCTTATCTTCATTTGTGATATCACAAGGGGCCTGTTTAAGGCCTATGTCGGTTGCAACAACTGCAACCTAACCTAACCTAACATATTGCCTGAATTCTTTAAACCAATTTAAATTTTCATTTCACATAGTGTGCTACGATTAGGTTAGGTTAGGTTACTGATGCAGTTCCTCAAGGGGAACATATTGACCCTTTTTTGATACCACACAATGATTCTACACTAGGAATCCTACATTGGATGGTGGTATGAAAGGCTAAACTGCCCGGGTGATTTTTCCTTCAGAAGAGAAACAAGAAGAGCACACACAACCAGACAAGATTTAAAAAGTCATCAACATGAGTTTTTCAAACCAAAATGAACGATACCAATTTCGTTATCTATTAGTATATCCAATGAATTTACACCCCCTTCAATTGATGAAAAGAAGTGAAAAAGCGTATTTTTCACTCGTTAACATTTTTTTTTTAAATGTACATGAAATAACTTACAAGAGATTATTTGTACACCAGAACTTGACCAGAGTAATTGTTCAAGTAAATGCAACACTCCTATCTAGTAAATAGATGTAATTTGGTCATTTCATTAGTAGATACGTACACAATAGGCAGACAAACTCTTGATTTTATAATTATAAACTAAAAAACAACTTACATCAATCAATCACTTCAATCCTGTAGTAAAATTAGCTTGTTTAGTAATTATTTGAACTTCTTTTAAATAAAGAAAAACCAGTTGTAACTTTCAAGAGAAAAAGAAAACTAGAAAACAATCTAGCAGAGTGCTAGTAGGGTAGTAGAGATGTCATTGATCAAGCAAACATTTTACCAAGTGACTATCATTGCCCTGACATAGAAAATACAACAGGGTTCATTCTGTTATTCAAACTTTAAATTTTGTCTTCCCATAGTTTATTAGAGTAGGAATCTTTAACGAATACCTGACATTGTAGACGCTTGAAATGACTGTTTTCAAGTTCTCTCTGAGATAAGGTACAGTAAGAGTTTTACATACGAAAGCACTTAAGCCTATTGCTATTTTAAATTCTAAATCGTCTGTTAAATTCTAACCCAAAATTCTTATAATTTGAAGGGAATTAAATTACAGAAATATATTAATATGCTTTCAGAGTGAAGAATGGCTACAGCCACTTTAGAAATAGTATTTAGTGATTTAGAATCTATAATCGTAAAGTGATCTATTTAGAGTTATATATACAGATAATTTTTTGCCTGTCATTCCTTATACGAGTATATTCGTAAACTACTGAGCCTATAGAAACTAAAATCTCCGAAGTACGAAAAGCCCATTGGTAAATAAACCTAACGGACATTTGACCATTCATAACTGACAAAAGGTTCCTCCAACGCAGTCCTCCATGTCCTAACAAAAACCACAGAAGTATGAGTCCTTTACAGGCTTCAAGTAGATGTCCTCTCGCATCAATTGGTTGTACGAAGCAATTCATTTTGAATTAGTTTTAACTAGGCAGTTTGGAACTCGACTGGTTTTAGTGAAAACAATTGACTGAAACTTTAACGTTTTATAACAAGCTGATTAAATTGTAATTGAAATTTAGTTTAGATATATTTGTTTCTATCTAGGGCATTTTAGCTAGCATAAAATGGTTGGTAATTTATATGATAAATTTGCATGGGTATGTCATGAATTTAGTTTATTCATGATATATCTATGAATAATCTACAAAAAATGAAATATAAATCTTTTGGAAAGATTATTGATGATAAATTCATTTCTAACAAATAAAAATGCCATGATTATTTCTATTGGAGGAGATTTATTCTATTTACTTTCTATCAAACAATTTTGTTGGGTTATTTATCATCGGTAATTAAATTAATCCACTCACCCGGGAGGTTTCAATATCTAAACTTAATTTCCCTGCTATCAAGTTTATGAACGAATTTCCAAACATAAATTTTATTCTCTAGAATTTAATTTTGAATTGTTTCATGAAAAACTACCCAGATTATATACATGTATATCGTTAGTACCACATGGGTCAGTAAACATCATATTATACAAATCTATCATACCTTATGAATCGTTGTTTAAAGCACAAGGGGTTACCACGTTTACAACTTTACGTTAAATAGTAGGCCTCCTTTTGAAAATGCACCTAGCTCAAGAATTAAGTAAAATAAACTCTTGGTGATTTACTCAGTAAACTATCTTACAGCTGCTGGATAATATTTGGTTAATTCCAAAAGTTAGTCATCAAACAAGAAGATTTTTTTTTTAAAAAAGAGGATAAGTAACATTTAAATGCGTTTGTAAAATATTTATTCGTTTAGTTTACAAGGGTTCATCAGGAAGTATAGGATCATAGTCAATAAAAAGGAAAGGAATAAGTGTTTTGTTCAAATCAAAAAGTTTATTTTTATTACCCTTCAAAGTACTTTCTTGGCAGTATTCCTTCACCATTGCTAGTAACATCTCTGGAGTTCATTTTTGCTATGTTGCACAGATCCAATGTTTTGTTTTTAAAAATTTTCTTTCTCGACTTACGTACTTCCTTTTCAGCGTTGTCTGGTTTTTGAAACACAAGAATTTCTAAGGTTCTAGGGCTGTAGAATAAAAAGAGTGTCAAACAATAAAGTATTGTTTTTGATCAGAGGTTCTTTTTCTTCGCACAGCATCGCGAAGGTGCTCCATAAACATCAGTCAGCCCTCTTTATTGATTGCTTATTCTCCTTGTGCATAATCATAAAATTTCATGGTAGTAAAAAGAAATCTAAAAATTACCTTGGCATTGACATTATTGATGATGTACTTCTACTATGATAACTGAAAGCTTTTTCCTAACATATCTCCACATCCACGTCACATAGGCATAATGAAGAGAGAGTCAAAGCAGATTTTGTGCAATTTCTTGACGAAATCTTTCTACTGTTTGTAGTTTCCTACTTACTAAGTTGTAATAAAATAAAATTTCTTTTTATATGTCGTATATAAATGCTTTGAAAATCAAGCAAGCAAATTATAATTAAACAAATATTTCTATTTTTATCTAATCCTTTGTGAAATAAATACATCTGAATTAAATGCCATTCATTTTCAATTAATCCGTTAACTTTTTCATATGTTTACATTTTTACTTTAAAATGATTAAAGTATTAAAGATTGATTTCATAAAAAAAACACCATACTCCCATTTTTTCATGTTTTGAAGTCCCAAAAACATTTAGAGTTCAATATCAGTTTTAAAATCTTCTCATAATCCTTCCACAGGGAAGCCATGTGTAACCTTACTCTTCTGTTTACTTTATATATTTATATTCCACAATTTTATTCTAGCCATTGAAACTGCTTATACGGCAATAAATATAATAAGTGTCAAATCCTTGACTCTAACAAAGTATGCGAATCCTATGTGGTAACGTGCTTCACATTATAATTCATGATACAGGTATGAATAATAATTTTCGTTTACGAACATTACATTTCTATGATTATTGTTGGAAAAAGAATAATAGATGATTAAATTGCATTAACTCTCTCTTTAGGAGTTATTGGACAGTATTGTTATAAAAACAGTTAAATATTCATCTGGTGTATTACTGCTTCTACTTTCGTAATATAATATTTAGTAAAAAGTTATACATACTACGATATTTCGCCACATCTGCATCATCAGGTAAGATATATAAACGCAGGCAGAAAAAAGTTCATTATTTCCCAAGATAGTTATTGTGCTAGAATATCAATATCTAAAAGATTATACACTAGAGAAATTATGATGAATTGTTACTACTTTGAAGATGACTTTATCCAGATTATGTAATTAATTCATTATCATCACATACTGAAGAAACAATGGTCATCTTTGTTATGATGTAGCGAAGCCAATTGAAAACAAAAATTATTCAGGAAATACGGAGGAAAGAATTTCGATTAAAAAGAAAACCTTCTCAGCTCACAGTAAGTGTATATTTCAAAGGAGTTTCATAGTTGCAGTTTGGAATTCATGCCAGTTATGATTTTAATAAATAATTAAAATAAAATATTGAACCAATGGTGTGAAGATTTCGGAAGATGAGCTGATGGGTATATTATAGCCAACAATTCAACATTTACTCCCACTTGGACTGCCAGACCAAACAGAATTAACAACGATGAATTCTATTATAATGAATTTACAATCACTGTAAAAAAACGAAGATTGAAAACTAATGTGGAAACGATGTCTTTCATACCATGAAGGTTTGACCAATGCAGTAAACAGTCGTCGATTCCTTTTTTTTTTAAAAAAACAGTCAATAAGTAGCCTTGGAATATATAGAACAGAAGTACTCACCATTTTCCTGCATTCGAGCTACTTATAAAATAGAGAAGTCACAATGATCCATCCACTGAATTTATTTAGAAATATATTGAGGATTCTTACAAATTATGATGAAAATAAACCTCTTCCAATTTTATAAGAAAGTGATACGTTTTTTCTTCTTACTCGATACAATCTCCCTACTCATTTTTTACCCTTTCTTCATTTTAAAAGAAAAAAAAAATTAAAGTTCAGAGTAAAAGATAACTCAATGACTATCTTATTTGATTTACTGCACTTAAGAGTTACTTTTGCTGTTGCAGGATAACCTAGTATCAAATAAATCAGAATTCATTCGACTGGGCATTCCGTATATCAATCACTGATTGGATGAATTGTAGCCTAATGTTAAATCTTTTGAATGCCATGCGATCTATCAATTATACCTTGCCAATCGACGAATTGAGGACCTCTGCACAACATTTGGATGTCTCCCTACATTTCTTTCAATAAAGAACTATTTTTTATTATATTCTAACAATGGTTCCTTGAAATAATTATAACTGTCTTAATTTAACTTTTTTTTTTTTGAGTATTGGTATACGTAAGAGGTTTAAGTTCCACTCGTACTTAACTTTATAGTTAAGTAAAGGTTAATACTAAAATATAATTTTCATTCAGAGATAAATTAACTATTGTAGAGTAAATACCACATAATAAGTGATTGCACTAGGTTAGAAATAAATTAACTACCCTACATTGTAGAGGAAGATAAACAACTCCAATACCAGTAAAACTGTTAGCTCATCTCTTAATGTAAATTAAATTAACCTCTATGGCACTAACGTATGCAAGTAAAAACCGTCTAAACAGTATAGCGAGAACGAACTCAAACCATTTCCAATGTCAAATCTCTGTGGTACAATAACATTCATTTACAGTAATGGTTTCAAATTCATTATAGCCTGATTTGAAGTGGGCTACATAGGTAAAAAAATCAAATAGTTACAATTAATGATAACCCAATGTTATCTATATATTGTGAAAAAAAAACCAAACGTAGTACCTTATAAAACTGATTTCCTTTTATAAATATCCAGTAGAAATAAAATTCTTCCTGAAACATAACTGTTGTATCAGGCATTCATCACTTACAATACAACTTGCAGTTATATAAGATTCAGAAACAACTTAAACGATATTTTGCCATCTGGTTAAAATAATCAACACCCATTTGACACACGATATAATAAAAAGTGAAACGGTGAGTGCTGAAGAGACAAACAAGAGATTGGTCTTTGTGAATGAGTAAAACCCATATTTTCTGAGTTTTACCCTTCAATGCTCTTAGGTGTCAATTACTCCCTAGTAAAACAATGCATTAAATTAATTTTTATATTTATTCTAAAGGACAAATATAACCATCTGACGAGCGATTTCCCGGCCACAGTTGGAATTTGACAGATACTCTTGACAATACTGATCTATAGTTAAGGAATATATAAAAGAACCATAGTAGATCAAAATTTTATTTAACTTTAGTAAATCTTGACTTCAGTGACAAAAGCCACTAAGGTAGCTAGGAAAAAAAAATTAAAATAAAAAGGGGAAAAATGAAACAGTCCAAAAGCATCTTACTAGAGAAATAAATTGAAATCAACAGTTTCTAAGAGAAAGGGTTTTCTTTAGTAATTTTTACCGAACACCTCTCAAAAATCTATTCTATGTTTCCATAATAATATTTTTTTTTACCTGACATAATTGTTCTTTTTTTTTGTAGACTCTAAGAGGTAGTATTGAAAAAGAAAAAGAAAAAGGATAGCTCACAATTTTAGCTAACTACAAAAAATAGACGATGACATCTTCAGTAAAAGTTCTGACACAGAATTTTCATTATAAATAGTTAAACAATAATTCCTATGTACAGATTTTTCCCATGTTGTACTTACAATATAAATACAAAAAAATATGTATACTATTATACAGCAATAAATAAAACTAAATAAATCTTTACAATTTTTCCCAATTATTCGGTTATGTACATAGCATGTGTAACCTCACACAGCCACAGCCCATTGCTTTAGAGTTAGATAAAAATGAAATTACCGTAAGTACAATTCAAAGTTCGTGAACTAATTTAAAAATTAATATAAATAACATGCACTTTAAAGTCATTAAAAATTTACAGTTTTTAATGCAACAAAAAGTATTACTAACAAAAATTACAAAAAAAAAAAAATTGAAAGGATTTAAGAGTTACATAAAATTTAATCTCTCTAAGAGTTAAATTCTTTTCCAATTAAGTTAAACAAATAAACAAACTTCTTATCAGGTAACATGCATTTTATAAATATATGAAATTGACAATGTCAAAATATAGTCATTAATTTTTGTAAATGGTTTTCACAAGTGAAAGCAATTATCAAGAATAATTCGCTACTAATTTACCTAAATTAACAATGTTGCTTAATCGGTTTTTGAAGATCAATAGCGCGTTTGCTTCTTAGACCAATGCGATGGATTTCAATGAAATCTTATTGGTGATTTCTCGTTTACAAGCTTCAATTTTATATAATTTTCAAAATAGTTTTATTATTTCCATTATTAACTATATCGAGGAAATATTTATTTGACGAATAAAATGGGAGAGTTATAATATAATAATTTACCTTATAATATCGTTATACATGGAAATATAATTTTACGAAACATACGATTTCTTTAATCTTTTCAATAAATTAATATTAGAAATGAATGGTCAGAAACTTTTTCTTATTAACTCAAAAAAGAAAAAAAAATTGAAAAACATATAGTACATATTTTCAATCGGCTAAAACATCCACAACTGTCAAAATTTAACAGTCTCTAAGGAGTTCCAATTTAGCTACCATTTTTACTACTTTGAAATTATTTTAACCATTTCTTGTTTCAAATTGTACAGTCCTTCCACTTTTTTCGTAACATTTTTAAATAGTTTGAAGAAAATGATTCCTTTTAGTGAAGTAAAATGATTTTTTAAAATGAATTGTTTTATTACTAATCAAAAAGAAAATTGGGGGAGGGGGAAAATTAATTTTATTACTTTTAGAATTTGAATTAATAATTCGAACATAAAGATATGCTGTTTTTTATATTCTGAAATGTCAATTGAAACTTAAATATTTTTATAAATTATTAATTAAAAGAACTACATTGTATAAAACTGAAAAAGTAAATTACTAATGAAGAATGATTTTCAATATTTGGAATTTATAAAAAAAAATAACTTCATTATTTTGAAATCCAACAATGAAAGTTGTATATCATTTTTTTGAAATATTATAATATAGCTATTAAAGAAAAAACGGTTTCAGATGTGAGTATAACAGTAATAGTATTTTTAATGAATAACAGAATCTCTATAGGGTACTAATAATAATTAAAAATTAAAGGTAAACCTTTGAATCGTAATCTCAGAAATTAAAATAACTTTATAATGATTAACTATTTTTCATTTATAAAATGGTCAGAACTAAAACAAAAGAATACTAGAATAAGTAAAATAAAGAAGGGAAAAATAGACATTAGAATTGTTATGAATCTAGAAGGATTTTTAGGTTCAACTCATCAAAGAAATGAATCCTAAGCAAATCAAAATTAGAGGAAACTAACTAGATATTACAATTTGTTGGGGAACTAAAAGATGCTTTTAGAATGAATTGATTATAGAGTTAAATTGAACCACAAGAAAAATATAAAACGGACATTATTGTTACAGGGAGCCTAAAAATGCCTTTAGAATCACCTATTCTGAAAATAAATTGAACTCCAACAAGTCGCATGAAATTAGAAGAGATAGTTATTGGAAGTGTTAATGGCATCAAGAAGGACAGAAATCAAATAAAACATAAATGAACATTAAGAAATGAAAAACGAAAAAGTAAAGAACAAAAATGAACTTAATCAAAGCAAATCATCAAGCAAATTGAATACATTGGGAAGGGTGATCAATTTGAAAAAGAAATATCTTTCGCTGGAAATTAGGTTTAGACTTTTTTTGAATATTTTAAGTTAACTGAATGGGATATTAATAATCCTTGTCATTTATAATTTGTCAGTAAAAAGTAACACTCATACAACTTTAAAGTATGATTTAAAGAAACTGGGAATAATTATAATATTTACGTTTAGATTAAACTAGCTGGTCCACCCACGAGGAGAAGACATGTAAGCCACGAGATTCCCCTTTGTTATACCACACAACCAGGTTGATTCTACATCATAAGTCCTAAATTTTTCCTTATTATAATTTATTACAGCAGGGACTTTTTTTAAGGAGAACCTGACAATGTTCAGTCTCGTGAGTACAGTTACAATACTTTGAGGGACGGTATATGCAAGATTTCACCGTTTCCTGATGAATATATGAACAAAATCAAGGTCAATTTGTATAGAGTCCATCTGACCACAAATGCTTCTCGTTACAGATAATTTTAAACATTTAAGCAATAAATTCCTTTTAAGATATAATTAGGGAAATACTATTTCTAACCAGGGTTTAACAATGGGAACTGGAGTCGATTTCCTTGGAATTACACCTGCAATATCAGGCATCGTAGTTTGCACTTACTTAGTAACGAATTATTTATTAAGATGGATTACGATTTATATTAATTTTCCAACCAGTTAAGATAACTTGTATTAATCTGGAACAGGAACAATACCTAAAATATTCTAGCATCAAACAGGATTCTTTTACCAGCCTCATAATCCAGGTTATTAGTAAGTATTTTTTTTTAACGAATAATTAGTTTCATATAAAGGCAAAAAATATGATTTTTCTATTTTTTAAAGTAGTACATATAAAAAAAAAAAGGATAACACAACAAAAATCTTTACACTTCATTGAAAAATGTATAAAGACCATATTAGTGATATGATAACAAGTCAATGCAACTTACTTCGTACATAAGTGCTAAAAATGTTTGCCACTACTTTAAAACTGTTCGATACCATTTCACATTTTCTTTTTGAGGTAGAAAAATAATTCTCAAAATATATAGCAACTAGTTTATTACAAAATCAAATCCTTTCAATGATTATAACAATGACCATCATCCCTTACTATAATCAGTCAGCAACAATTCAATCAACAATAATCTAAAGCAGATACCTAATAGGTTTCCAACTTTTAAAATTACAGAAATTCACAATTAATGCTCACATCAATACTAAATCACTTACACTTCGAAAATTAAAATCAACATTTTTATTGTTCTAGAGTTTCTCAAAGTAATACCATCAACTTTTATCTTAATAGATTCATTTTATTCATGAAAACCTTTTTCTTCAATTATCTTCCATTTGTTAATTACGCACTACGTACTTTTTGTTGAGACAATCATTTCAAACATAATTTTTATCTATTAATAGCATCTTTGAAATGTTTTAACACCCAAGAGGGAAAAACAACTAACTTCATTTTAAGTTTTAATTTCAAAATTAGTGATTTAAAAGATAAATCAGGTTTTTAAAAGTCACTTATAGAGGTCCTTTATAGGATTTTTCAATTATTGTTAAATTGATTAACTTTAATAAGGTATTAAAAAGACTTTTTACATTTATTATTTGTTTCAAGTTAAAATTGTAATGACTTTCAAACATTATATATTACTCTTAATTATATTCATATATATACCATCAACAATTGAAAATCTTAGATAACTTGAATTAAAAGGGGTAATCACTTTTTGCAATGTGATGTCATTCTTACCAAAATGTTGAAGAAAAGAAATTATAGACCTGATACTATATTTTTGAAACATGTTAAATTTTATGAAATAGCTTTTATGTGACTGTATTTGATCTCTTAAGATTTTGAAATATCTTTTGTAGGATTTCTATTACTTTGAAACATTAAATTAATTAATTATTTAAAAAAAATCAAATTATATCGAACTGATCAGGCATAATACTATTTTGTTACATAATTTTAAAAACTTAGAAAAAAATCTGAAGTTTTTCATGAAAGCAACACGAATCTAGAGTTAATATTCTCTCTGGCATAAACAATCCACCTTAATGTTATTTACTTTGATAAACCCGTCTAATTGGAATTCACATTTATAATTTAGTAACTTAAGTTAAATAACTAACTATAAGAATTAACGGAAAATAAATAATGATGATTTACAGGGTTAGGGCTTCTAATTAATATCAAAAAGATGGATTTTTTTTCAATCTTTAAAATTTGAACTTCAATAGTTATAAACAAACTAGACATCCATAATATGAAATGTAGAGTAAACGTTATTTATGTATTTAATTTTTAAAAGTTTAAACAACTGTATGTTTTTTAAGTATAGTCAATTTATACTGCGTTAATAAAAATATAAGAGAACTTTAAAACAAACATAATGAAGTTATAGACTTCTTATTAACACTGTTAGTTCTACACAAAACCTCTGTTTTGAATCCTTTTAGGAAATCTCTTTACCTGACCAAATAAACTGTTAACCTTATTAAATTTCAAATGTTAATTAAACGTTATTACAAATAATTAATTATTAGATTAACTTAATGCAATATTATTTTGCCTAAAACTTTTTCTAAGGTCAAACCTATGACCAATTATTATTTTTTTTTGTATTTTCATCTGCTTCATAGTCACTAATATCACACTTTAGGAGAGATCTCTATTAAAATAGAAGTTACATTTACAAGAAACCTTTTAGACTACAATACTAAAACCAAAATAATGATTTTAATATAAAATCAAGTTAAAAAAAAAGTACTTTATAATTTGATTTTTGACAAAATAGTTCCATACAGAATGACATACATAATTAATTACTCAATTCAATTACTTATTTAATTAAGGTGATAATGGTGATTAACACAATGCACTACTACCATTTAAAACTCAAGCAGTAAATCTGAATTTATTTCTGTATTACAATTCAATATAGAAGTATTATTATTATAAAAATGTACCGTAATTTATCTAGTGCAATTTCTTCATATCTTGACCAGTTTGTAGCTCCATCCACTAAAAAGAATCAACTAGCTATAGGAAAACAGTGATCAACTTTCTTCTCTCTAGAATTTGTGTACTGGCTGAAATATTTTCATTTTTTAAATAATTTATTTGTATTTTCATTAATTACTATTTACTTTTAATGAGATAATTTAATGTTAACTATTTTCAATCCTTATTTTTCAATTGTCAGTCTCTTGCACATGTCTTTTCTGACATTACAAACGAATCTGCAATGTTTTAAATAAGTCATCTGTCAGTTATTTTTCTTGTGAATTTTTCTATGAATAATCTGTCATCTGTTGTGTTAGATTAGCCCTTTTTATCTTCAAAAAGTAATTCCATTGAGTTGTTCTAAATGTGGACTTGCTTGTAAATGTGTCATTAAGAGGTTTGCAAATTTTGAATTATTTTTATTTTTCATATAATGGTCTTAAAAGTGTATGCTCTCTGTCAAATATAATATTGTCTACAATCTTTCCTGATTTATTTCTCTTATTTTTTGTAGTAGAAATTATATAATGTTTTAACTGAGTTGTGCTTTTCTGATCACCATACCATAAAATAATAATTTCATTCTTTTTAGTAGAAAAGTTCCAAAACCGGTTGAGGTATGAAGAAAACGTACAAAATACAACGGTATATTATTGTAATAATATTACTAACAACCCTTGTGATACCAATAATATCATTTTTTTTTTTAATATGGAGGGTTGTATACTAGTTTTAACACAAAATATTTATTTTTTTCTGAGCTTTCCACTTTTCATCAGTGATGGTGCGTAATAAATTTATATCTGAATAGTTTTTCACTTAAAATTCAATAATTAGCTTCCATTTCAGCATATTAAAATAAATGACTTCTTAATTTCTAAATCATTAAGTGTCAAGATTATAATCCTAAGTAATTTCCATTAATTATTCCTATCCAGACTACTTTTAATGTGTAACCTACAGTGATTGAACTAATTACAAATATTGCAGTTTGTAAACAAAATAAATACCACGACGGCTTTGTTAATTTAAGATTTGAAAATATAATAATGGGTTGTCAATAACGATTGTTTTAAAATCGTAAAGCACCACACTAACAAAAAATCTCTTTTTTTAAAAAAAAAAAACAAAAACAAAATCATTGGTAACATCATTTATGAATAAGATATATATTTTGCTTATATACAAATAAAAGGGAAATAATAGGAAACATTGGTCCAGAAAATTACTTACAAATATAAACAAAAATAAATATACAAAAATAAAGCGCAGAAGGGACTTAAATTCAAGTTCAAATAACTGAAATAATGCATGTTTACCATGTAGACAAGCTTTCGTAAGTGCTTCACCGTATCAGCAGAGCTTGCTGTCCAGAGAAACAGTGACCTAGAAATAAAACCACAGATCTGATTAATTTTAATTTGCTGTAGAATTGTACTGAATAACTGGTAGCCTATTATTGATTTTTTTTATAATAATTAGACACAAAGACAAAAATGTTTCAATACAACTCAATACATGTATGTCTGCCTCATAACAAACTGGCAGTTAGCTTGTGGAAGAAATAGGTTAGGTTAGGTTGCAGTGGCAGCACCACATCGAGAACACACATAAGTCGAACATTAGCCCTTTGTGATACTACACAGTCAACATTCTGCATTGGGAGTCATACGTTTTGACTAACTCAAGTATATTTAGAGTAGATTTAACGAGCACCTCACATTGTACAGACTCAGGACCGACGGCTTAAAGTCCTCTTCGAGGGATAACGATGCTCATATATACAGGATATGCTCATATTCTTCCACCTTCCGCAAGAAATAAATTTAGGGCCACAGTGGGTATTGAACCACAGATCTACTAGTCCAGAGACGAGCTTATTCCCACTGGACTACCCTTGCCCTAAGGTACGAGTATAAAGAATAAAGGTAATACTCGACATGACTAATAATTACTGTAGATCAGAGGTTCTCAAAGTGGGTTCTGCGGAACCCAGGGGTTCCCTGACGGACTGTTTGGGGTTCCGTGAAAAACAATTAGTAAAAACTTTTTTTTTTGGTGTCTATGGATTTATTACATATTTCTTGTGAATCATGAAACCGAATAATGTTTACATCTACATATATACATAAGTAGAAGTGGTCAAAATTTTATTCATATTTAGGATGAATCACTAGTCAGTTTTTAGAACTATCTGATTCCCGAATTTCCTGCTATTGCAAAAGTAGCACTACACACATTGCTGCCATTTCCCACTACCTACTTATGTGAAACTGGATTTTCCCTTTAAACTGCTACAGAAACCAAATAACGAAGTAGACTTAATACTGGGGCTAACTTGAGAATCAAACTCTCAACTATAAAGCCAAAAATGATTACAAAACAAACTCTGTGTTTAACTGCAAGTAATTCTGTTTTATGTGTTATGCATTTGTGGAAAAAATGAAAATTAAAATCTTTCAGTTTTGAATTTTTATTCAAAAAATACACATTGCAGTAATATTACATTTTAATTGTTTTTTAACATACACACTATTTAAAAAGGCATATGATAATATTTATATTATGATTGTATAAAATCATTAGAATCTAGGGTTCCGCGTCGAAAAAAGTTTGAAAAACTGTGCTGTAGATTAATAGAGGCATCCATCTTTTTTTTTCTAACAATCCGCAATATATTTTTTTCAAATGATTATAACAGTACTAATCATTTATCTTCTCCAGGGAACTCGAAGAAACCAAAAATATATATTTATATAATAGCTTTATACCAACAAAAGAAATTCTGAAATGGGATTTCAGATCTTTTGACCAAGTAACGGTCAACGTCATTCTATACTTGTGGCTCTTAAGAGTACCATTACTTGGGCAAAAGATCTGAACAAAATTTCTGAATTTCATAGAGGTTCATAAATTTTACTTATTTATTGTGAAATCTTTTTTTCTTTTGGTAGGACAACACAAGTTCAAAAATAATTAGATATTCACATTTAAAAGAAATACACTTATAATGTCTACTTTTCGATTGATCTGTCATCAAAACAAGGTCTGATACTGTACTAGCTTGCTTTAAATGCTTGCTTTTGATGATGGCGAAAATTGAAATATCGTAGTTTGTTCAAGCATAAATGCTTATATTATAAGCACATGCACACGAGACGACTTTTTTAATAACCGATTAAGTTTACTTTTACAAGGGGAAAGGCACTTGCAAGTAGCCTAAGAGATTATCAACTAGCTCAACAACCAGGGGTAGAGTATAGATGTCTGGTAGAATATACATTTTATTCCTACTCATATTTAGGAAAATGGATAAAAACAAGAAGCACTCGATTACGGGAGGACAACTCACATAAGCTACCTTTTTAGAAATAAACTATAATAAAATGAGTTGTACACAGGATTCGTAACAAAATAAAACGGACAGACTCTATCAAAAGCAAAATTAAATTTAATATGCGAAATTTTTAAACTGTGTTTACAGAACAATTCTTGACATTCTAAAAAATTTCTATAAAATGCAACTATTATAGAAGGAATCAATCTCTAAATGATTCATACATAGTTGTATGATACTGAAATTTTATAATGTTTTAAGCAGATCATACAGAATAAGGCAAAAAATCCTCATAGCAGGAATACTATTCGAGTGAAAACACTAGTGAATGCCACACTTGTAGATATGTATACATTCTTTTCTGACCTTGTTGTGATTCTATCCATTTTTGATTCAAGTATGCTTATTAAGACATTTCTGGATACATATATAATAATTATCGTTAAAAAACGGGTTATAAATATTCAAGTAACTCACCTAATTTATTTGAGGACTTTTTCAATTACAATCATCCAAATTGAAAAGGCCTGGTCTGTTGTTGACTTAAAAGCTATTCTAAGAGTTTAGTCAACAACAGCCAGGCCTTTTGAAATTGGATAAAATTGTAATTGAAGAAGTCATCAAACAAATTAAGACTATTTAAAATTATACGGATAAAATACAGCCAATGCTACCAATTTTCATTCAACTTTAAAACAAGATTTCATAATTTATTTACCACTTCTATTCACTTGCTCCCTGACGACGTTAAATACGAAAGGCCTCAGAGCGTTCATTTCCTACCTTTTGTGGTGAGTTCGTTGAATATATATGTTTTTCTCAAAACTTACATGAACAATTACCTTAAAATCAAACAACTGATCCAAAAAGATAAACCGAGTGGATGTCGTAGACATTAATATTTTGAATATTAATACAATTATGGTTTACAAAACATATTATATGTTATGTTTATATACATATATATGTTTATATAGTTATACATATGGAATCCCTTACCTGAAAACTACCAAATTTTATGTAGGTGAAGATTTCTACTTAGCACTGATCTTACGTCTTGTGTGAATCGTAAAGCATCCAACATTGGCAGAAGGTTTAGAAGAGCCGTGTCCATTGGGTCGGATACCCACGATTTAATAGGTATGGCATTATCTGTGGAATAATGAAAATAATTTAAGAACATTTGTAAACAAAGAATCGATAATATATTTATTATATTAAATATATTCATGTGCATGAAACTTTAAAAAGAAATTATTGATATTAATCTAAGTTCAAGGGCACGGTGTTAGTGAATGTAACAGTATCCGTGTATCAGATCTTTTTTAACTTTACTATAAGTAAAGTATAGTGATCGTGAAAAAATTCGATCTCGAGATTTTGACGGAATTACATGTTTTGAGGTCCCAGAAGTCGTTTTATGAAGTTATGTCTGTGTGTGTGTGGGTGGGTGGGTAGGTGCGTGTGTTAGCATTGCTTGTTACCACGCTACGGTCCAGAATCTTTGATGGATCAAGTTGATATTTTACACAAAAATGGGCCCCATAAAGACGAAGATCCCTATTGTTTGGAAAGAATTATGCATGATGGGAAAGTCACTTTTTTTGCCAAAAACCGTTTTTTAGAAAACATTTATTTCTCCTATACTGATAACCCTAGAGTTTTGAAATTTTGACATTATTATTGAGGTTACAAATGGAACAAACGAAAAATATATTCAGATTTTAAATCAACAGGAAATATTTTTTTTTCAATGAAATGTACAAATTTTGACTTATAATTTAATCTCAAACCTTGTGAGAGCGATACAAGCCATACTGTTTGACGGACAAGAATGAAACTATGACTATTAATAGAACATTATGTGTAAAATGAATTGAAATATTTTTTTTCAAAATTACATTCGCTAAAGGGGCGTTGCAGTACGATTTCTGTTTTCAGAAAATGTTTTTTTGACGCTAAACGGCTCATTAAAAAATAATGAAAATTTGACCAAAAATGGAACAAAAAATTAGCAATTCATAAAAAAAAAATCATGAAGTTCCAATTACGGGAAAGAGCAATAACGATATAAAAATTCTTTGTTTATCCTAGACTAAGAGATCTCCTGCTATACTTTTCGAATTTTTTATATTTTTTTACATTGACTTAGAATTTTTTTGAGCGAATACATTGAGATAAAATTGATTTTATAAAGGAACAGTTTAAATTGTTTATTGAATTATATGAGATGTAAGAGGAATAATATTGTGCAGGAAAATGATAACACTCACTCAGAAAAAATTCGTATATATGTTATTTGACAAAGGGGAAGGAAAATGATCTTATTAAATACTAAGAAGCTTATTATTATTATTATTTTAAAGATTAAAATTCCCAGTATGATAATTCTATAAAAGACCAAAAATGTAAATGATAATTCATAATCTGAATCTTTCGTTTAGAGATTAATAAATGTAATTATCGTACATCTTTAATTAACAAATCACCTTAAAACAACATTTTCTTCGCAGTTAAAGATGTTTTTCAGAGAAAAAAAGGGTATTTTCCTGTTTTAAATTTAAAAATTTTACTTTAATATTCAATGTAGAAGGATGTCAAGTAAACGATGTAAGAAATCTGCTGGCTGTTTGAACGAAAGCCATTCTCTTGTAGGAGTATAAATCGTTTCAAGAAATGTTCACTTTGGTTTTTCAAAAATGTTATTACTGCTGTAGTTATACTAATGCAATTATTTGCAAATAATAAATTATTTGTGATGTACAAAAATAAGCTTATAAAATGATATGTCCTTCAATCACTATCTGTACTACCTCAGGAATGATAGGCTAATAATTATATCCCATTTAGATGTTTACGTTATGCTTAAATGAGACGTTATGTTTTATATACTCAAGAAATTTGACATTAAGTTACTTATAGTAAAGTAGAGTGTAGGCCACTCCAGATTTTTTAATTTAGAATTCTTATTGGTAAAGAAGATTTTTTTACTTTTTTTCAAATACTTCATAAAAATTTCACATTTCTCAAATGTCTTTAATTTTTTTTTACAGAAAATGAAATAATTTTCTGTTTTCAACAAAACATGGATTGGATAACGACATAAGAGAAAAGACCATTATTTTAATCTTAAAGTTTTGTTTTTCTTATTAACGAAAAATATGATTAATTATTAGTTGAAGACTTCTATTGCTGTATGTTTTTTTTTCAATGAAAAAAAAATTAGTCTCTACACAAATAAGTTTTATGAAAAAAAAACTTAGTGTATTTCTTCTGATAAGTTTATAATTTAGGTGTGAGAAGGATACAATCCAGTATGCAAGTCCTTGAACATGTTTCTTCAATGCTGTTATGTATAATGTTATATAAAAAGGTTTCACATAAACACGTGAAATAACAATCAATGATCAAACCACAAATGAAATGGGAAAACAAGACTAAGATCTTTCAACCCTAACAAGCGGTCTTCGTCAGAGTCAGTGTTGGGTTTTTGACTCTGACGAAGACCGCTTGTTGAAAGATCTTAGTCTTGTTTTCCCATTTCATTTGTGGTTTGATCATTGATAATGTTATATATATATATATTTTTATTTATTTATTTACTCTTCTTTATATAATCTAGGAGGTGTCAGAGCTTATTTTTCTTCATTCTGATTCTTCCTACGACATTTTGTACATCGACCACACTCTCACGACGACTGACAATGCACTTGCAAGCAGGAGCCATCGCTAGACACACCTCCGAGGAACATGGAAGAAAACTCACCCGCCAGGACCTTGTTCAAAACACCATCATTTTAAAGAAAATTAATGATCCAGCCAGACTGCAAATATATGAAGCCATGAAAATCATGAAGCACAACCCATTAATTAATCGTCAACACACGGGGGTTTCACGCACACTGCAGCTACTAGGTGACCAACCACCAGCTACTCGCCAAGCCGACACTCAGTCACCGCCCAGTATTCAGACCAGCAACACCTAAGATATGTATATGAGACAAAATGTCGTAGGAAGAATCAGAATGAAGAAAAATAAGCTCTGACACCTCCTAGAATATATATATATATATACAGTATATTCCCGCCTTTTTCCTATTCAATCAAGGTCAATATTGTTCATTAACAATATTTAATGTTTATTAAAATTATTATAAACTAAACTACTTTTGATAAAATTTTAAGAAACATGTAAAGGCCACCCTTCGACACTACTTAAGTATAAAAAATTAATAATCAACAATAACTCTTGATATAAAACATGAATTAAGCAATCACAATAAGCAAAATTATATTAGATACAATGCTCTAAGGCCTTTCGTTACAACATCATCAGAGAGCTAAATGAACTAAACAAAAAATATAATAACAAGTTAACCTGGCTGAAGGTTAACTCAAGAAAGCCAGAAGACTTCAGTCAACCAGGTTAACTTGTTATTATATTTTTTGTTTAGTTCATTTAGCTCTCTGATGATGTTGTAACGAAAGGCCTTAGATCATTGTATCTAATATATATTTGTTTATTGTGGTTGCTTAATTCACTACTTAAGTATGTACAGTTTTTTAGAGCTACAATATTTGAGGAAACTAGTAAACAGTGTGATGTTTGGTTATTATAAAATAGCGACATTGATCCTGTAAAACCATTTTAAATTAATAATGATTTACTCATTATTCTCTTCAGTATTCCTTCCCCCATACCTAGACTGTTCTAGGCACATTTCCCACGATCTCAACACTCATGCCTTTGCTCTTTCAAAGCCTCAACTTCTGAAATATTGTAGCCTTTAATACAATTGACCTTAGGAACAGAAAATTCTTGAAACGCCTTGAACATTGCCTTGACAAGCAATGAACCGTTTTCTCCTAAAGAATCAGTGACATTTCTACAATTCAGGTCATTTTGATTTCATTTTTTCACGGAATCTTACAAGAATTTCTACTTAGTAATGCTGATTAACAGTTTCACCTTTAAAAGGCCAATGATGGTGCACAATCTAATTGAGATTGAAAAAAACAATCATCACTGCTTTAAATTATGATTAGAGCTGAATTGAGCTTTTTTTAATTCTCAATCAATTTGAGCTCTTCCCATGAATTAATGCTTAGTTTCTGTATCATAAGTGAAAGATCAAGATTTGAGCTGTTATTTTTGAAAGTGGTAGAAGTCCACTTTATAAAAAAAAAATGAGTTAACAGTAAGTTTAGTTAGATATAGACATCTTATCTAATATTTTTAATTATACATTCAATGAGTACGATTTTGCCATAAAGTAAAAGAAAAAGGTTTTGCTATAAAATGTTACCGCAAAAATATTTTTTTTTGAAAGTGGAATAAGTCCATTCCTAATAGTTATAATTAAAACAACTTTCTTATTGCAATTATTATTGATTATTTTCTCTGCATTGTGCACTGTATTTACCATGAATACTTCACTAATCTAGTAGTAAAAGAAAAATAATTTCAAAATTATAAGTTTTTTTTTGTTATCTTAACGAAGTTATTTACATTATACACTTGTTTATTCATATCGCTTTTTTAATATAACTAATATAAACTCTTAATGAATTTGATTACTCGAGTATTTAAATGGCTTCATTATTACTTTTTAAATTAAAAATCCATTTTAGTAAAGCTAATGTTCTTTAAAAACATGGACTTAAATTTATTCTAGTTTTTATTTTTTGTAATACGTTATTTTTGAAAATGGTGTAAGTCCATTTTGAGCTAAGGAAATCATTTATTTTTTAAAATAAATTATTAATTATGATTTCATAATAAAATTTAAAAAGTGCATAGTATTAAAATCACTCGAATAGATTAACGTTTGCCAATATTTTTAAATTAACTCAAATGCAAACTCTTAATTATCTCGATACATAAAAAAATGGACTTATACCATTTAAAAAATAACAGCTCATTTATGTCTTCCGAATAAGTTTGGGCTTTTTCAATGGAAGTCTAAATGCATTTAACAGTTTTTTTATTGTTTACTTGGATAGTAAAAATATATTTACATATCACCAAAATTTCTACGCTCACTTCATGAATACTAAAATAACTATAGAAAATTTGCCTCAAACACTCTTAACGTAGTGGAAACACTTATTATGTGGTATTTACTCATTGTAGGGTAAAAAGTTAATGAAATGGTCTCCACATATAAAAATTTAATGGTATAAACAATGCGTTTCGAACACGTAGTGTTCTTCTTCAGGCATTAACTAAAAAATACAATGACAGCAGAGAGTTATCTTTATATCAATGATTAAACCACAATAAGAATGGGAAAACAAGACTAAGATCTTTCAACCGTAACAAGCGGTCTTCGTCAGAGTCAAAAACCCAACTGACAGTTCGTCAGTTGGGTTTTTGACTCTGACGAAGACCGCTTGTTACGGTTGAAAGATCTTAGTCTTGTTTTCCCATTCTTATTGTGGTTTAATCATTGATTGTTGTTTCACGTGTTTATGTGAAATCTTTTTATCTTTATATATGGAGTTATACATTTTTATATGTGGAGACCATTTTATTAACTTTTTAGCCTACAATGACTCTTAGTCAATTTTTACTGTTTCAGGGAAGGCATGCAGGTTAAATCAGACCTAATTACAGATTTTTTAAAACATTTTTATCCGTCAGTGACGTTGAAAGAATCTTGGGACTTGCCATCCTCAATGTATTCTCAGTCATTTTAACATTTATACTTCTCAAAAGCAAACGCAAGTGGTAAAACTTTGATTAGTATATTTATTTTTAAGATGAATTAACCTTGTGTGTTGATAAGAAAACTTATTTGAAGTTTTTCATGAAGAATTTCACTAACGATTCTTTGCTCTAGGTTAGGTTAGGTTAGGTTAGGTTAGGTTGCAGTAGCAGTCCTACAAGAGGACAAACATACTCGTAGGTCGAATATTGGCTCTTTGTGGTAACACGCAATGAACATTCTACACTGGGACTTCTAAAGTTTGACTAAATCAAATGTATTTACAGTAGAGATCTTTAACGAGTACTTGACATCGTATAAGCTCGGTATCGATGTCTTTATATGTCCTCTCCGACAGATAAATTGATAAGATTTTTTCATCTCCCGTGTGTATAATTCGAGGGCCAAAATGGGTATTGAATTCCGAGTCTAGCAGGGTGGACACGTTGCTATTCTGGTTCCTTATTCTTTGCTCTATCAAAATATTTATTATTTTTCCGACAATTTATTTGAAAACGAAAACATACAAAAAAAATTGACAGACATGGCAAAAGTAGTAATCGAAGATGTTACACCTTACGCCAGAGATATTGGTCATGAGACTTAAACGTATGTGTAGTTCGTACTTGTAACATCTCTTTATGATCAAACCTATAATTTTGATAATTGCATCAACCCAATACAAACAAATTCTTGTTTGATATCGACAGACAAAGTGAATGATTTTGCAACTGTTTATTTACAGATTTCGTAACGAGATCCGTTTAATAATATAATATTACTTTACCTGGATATGCTCTATAAGCACCAGGCGAATTGTCTAATATAAATATTCTAGAGAGGTCTGATGATATAGCACTCAAGTCCTTTGAATAGGATCCCAGATCAAGGGTGCAGTGCTGCCTGTAGTATCGCTTAGACAGGATACCTCTGTTATTGTCTAATTTGTCAGCTACTCCCGCTCCATAAATCTCCATACTGGCAGTGAAAACCACCAAGTCATACCATTGACTTACCTACAAAACAGATTTCAATTGTAAATAATTTTTTTTAAAAAAAGAATAAAATAGTATATATATTTTTTTATATTTACAATGTCAAGAAAAAAGTCAACATGTGGTCTTTTGTAAACGAAGAACCTGACGGGGCTTCTGTCAATGGTGACCTTGAGGACGAAGTCTGGAGGAGTTGGAGGATGGGGAGACAAGGGTCTGGTAGAACCGCCAGGCTCGTGAAGAGAGTGGATCAAAGTCTCGTCTAGATCCAAAACAAGCACCTTTCTCTTGACAATGCCTGTGACAAGAAAAATAATATTAATTACATTGTGGTTAAAATGCGCTTGCCGACAGTTCTCAAGGTTTAACTCCAGCAAATATTTCTACATTTAACTTGTTGGAACTTAGAAGTTGCCGAGAGTACTATCTGTCTCATGTGTCTTGGAGAAGACAGGACTGTGGAGTCGGAGTCGAGTCTAGTTTATCGACTAGGCGAGTTGGAGTCGGTTAATTTCTACCAACTCCGACTACACAAAAAAATTAATAATAAACATAGGCATCTAAAGTGCTGTGCTCCTCTGTCTCAGCTAATTTACTTAGGGTCAAATTACAAAAAAAAAATCCGTTGAATACCTATGCCATTGTATTTGTACGTATCTGCACACCACATTTAAACATTATGGTTCCTTTGGTTACACAGGTATATGGTGCAAACAAGCACTTTTAAAAAGAGAGAGGCGAGGAAATTTATGAGTTTTCTTTTTTATTTTAACTATGAATTTGTATTGAAATCATATTATTACAACTATATATTATAAAAAGTTAGCATTGAGCTACTTAATGTATTTTTTTTCAATAGAGTTGATTAAAAGAAATCAAAAAGGCATAGTTATAGCCATTCAGTTATTAATGACAATAAAATTAGCCTGATGATTTACTTGGTACTGATAAAATGCTATTTTGGTTGATAGGTAGCATATAGCAGACAATATCCAGTTATTAATAAAGAGTTGGAGTAGGTCCTTTCAAATATCTCGGAGTTGAATAATCAGAGTAAGACGCAACAGCCCTAGAAGAAGACAGCTGTATCTAGTAGTTATATAAAGAATAATATAATTAGGAGTTTAGCAATATGGAGAGGTCAGCCGTGGATTGACAGCTGCTTGCTACCAGTATTGAAGATCCAGTGATCGTGAAATATTATGAGTGAACATATGCTGAAATGCCCCTCTTTTACCATAATATTTCCGATCATTTCAAACTAACCACAAACCTTGATTTGGACAGACTGGTCCATCAAAATGTATTCAGCAGTGATAAGAGACTGTTAAGGAGGGGATCAGAGTTATTTTAATTGGCCAACATGTTGAGGCTTGAAGGACATATATTCATATAGGTACATATTGATGGAGAACACGTGCTCATTGTACAAAAACTAACAAAAAGCTAGAACACAGCGGAAAAACAAGACACATTCTTATCCTAATTGGTAAGGAACTGTGCAATCTAACATACACTGAAGTATAGCTTGATATTCACCACCTCGTGTACCTCCGCTCTAAAGTATTAAAAAAGTATAACGATTTCAATCATAATAAAAGATTAAATTCATTGGAATGATAGTTAAATTTCATTTACAACAAATACCGGGAGACAGATATTAATTTTCACTTAATTTTTTCCATTTTTTTGTCCATAACAGAAAAATATTATTTTTATGATTAATTTTATTATTATCCATTGTAACATGAACGATTGCCGTGTTCATGAGCTTCCTTAAATCTGAAACCTACTTTTTTTCTCATAAGGTAAAATTAGTTAAACAATAGCTGCAAAAATGTCAACTCTTCAAAGTAAGTTGTTTACGAGAAAAAAAAGTTGTGCCTAAAATCACATAATGGGTAATAAAACGGATGAATTTCCGATTATGCAATCTTGACTAAAAACTCTACAGCTCATCAATACTATAAGGGTTACTTTTGAGGGTAATATAAAACTGATACTCTAAACATAAAACTCATAAAACGTGCAAACCTAGGTGTAATATTAAACAGTGCTACCTGTAAGGGTGTTCACAAACTTTTGGATACACATCCATTCTCCCACCGATAACATTAACCGGTTAATAAGATTAACCGATAACATGAAAAAAACTTCATGAAAATGGACTCCTTATGTGATCTCTAAAGATGTAAAACCTCGAAATGGAATGGTTTCTTGATTATACTCTTAACTTATAGTAAGGTAAAAATAATTGATGTGGTACTGACGGGTTGGTCAAGTGAAAACAACTAGTAGGAAAGTTGGATTGACCAACCCGTCAGTACCACATCCTTGTGGTGTCTTCCTGATGATGAACACAAAGTGTTCGAAACGCGTTGAATAAAAATAATTGAACCTCTAAATATGAAATCACTGTAGTATCATAGAAAATACAGTAATGTTAATAATAAAAATGAATCTATTAGAATTTTACAAACAGTTCACACTTTGAATCATATATTATTTTTTTTGCTTTCCCTATTTGTGTATCTGTCTATCACATAAAAATAGAAAAAAATGTAGTGATCGATACTGTATACACACAATAGAAGTAAAGAACAATCAATTTAATAATTAATTTTTGTATTATAATTTTTCTGTTAATTTTGTTCACTATGACAGAAATAACTGAATTATTGATGATTGGAAGGTGATACTTTTCATTCGATGAATGAGTGTGATTCATTCGCAGTAGAGGAACAGGTAAAATTCGCATTACTTTAAATATAATTTAGCAAATAAAACTGCTAAAGAAACAAGAAACAAAAACTAATATGTTAAATTTGTAACATATTAGTAACACATTGGGACTGGGTATTATTAATCAGTTCTTACATGTCATCTGTTGTACATATAATATTGATACAGCTTCTCGACCACTGATTTTTCAAGTTCACAGAAGGGGTTCTTGAGGATTTTGGTCATAAAAAATTCAACTCCTGATTATATGCCGACGTTTCGCTAAAAGTCTGTTTGTTTTGCTTGAATGCTCTGTATAGAGGTATCCTCCCAGAATTAGTTTTGTAATAGTGTGCGTATCTGTTTGAAAATTGGGTTTTGTTGTCTTAATAATTAATAATAAGTAATTAGGTTTAAACAACAAATGTTTGTTTTTAAATAATGAATAATAACACTGGGTATTTTATGATCCTTTTGTGGTTCTCTTGCTACTGAATTTTTTGTTTGTTTGCTTTGTTTTCTGTTGGTTGGCATTCCGTGGATGTATTTGTCTAACTTTACTTATGTTATTAATAAATTGTTTTTTAGTCTTGAAAATGCCAAACAACTTTTGGCAAAACGTCGGCATATAATTCTGAGTTGAATTTTTATGACCAAACTCCTCAAGAACCTCCTTCTGTGAACTTGTATATTTTACCTTATTTGGAAACTACAGATTATTTCTTTTTTAGTATAAAGTTGTCGAAGGTGTTCTGAATCGTTTTCTTCTTCATCTTTTCTTCATACATAATATTGCAGCAGATCAATCAGCCCTTATCAATCAGCTGATTGACTTGCATACTTCAAGGTCAGGATCTATGTTTATCGTATTTTTTACTTCAGCGTATCAGAACTTCTGAACAAGTGGCTAAGCTTCTGCAACATGATCTTATGATTTAAAGGTCCTTGATCATTGTTAGATTCATAAGCGCGCTCTAGATCCACGTTGACAAGAACTTTCAACACTCAGTTCAGTTTGATGAGTTTCAAATAATTCTCAAATATTTACAAAATCCACATCTTCAAATTACAGTTGATTACCAATTGCTTCAATAGCCATCCACTACCTTTGTGTTCTGTTCAAACCCAACTAAATCACTGGTGTATTCGGGCAAAAGTTCCTTCTAAACAACTTTAATGTTCCTTCAAGTCACCATTTATTTGTCACTGTGTTGAATCAAATCTCAATAGTGTTATAATAAGGGGGAACATTTCATTTACCATGTAAACTCGAATTTAATTTTAACTGAAATCCTGTCAAACGGTGTTTTACTACATTTAACTGGGCATGTATAAATGCACCACTTTGTAAGTTCAGTATACAAGTGAAAGATCACTGCAGGATAAACCACGTACCATTTCTTTGAATCCAAACAATAAAAATCTTTCATAGTCTGCAATGCTAGAATCGTACAAACATTATTGTTAAATTTTCAAGAACTTTTTTTAGATTTCGATGAATGTCCAAGAGTACCAGAATTGTAGCACACGTTGTAGCACTCGGTTTCTTTGGTAACTTTGGTATCAGTGTTGCCCTTATTCCAGTTATTACATCTTTCATTTCTGTATCACTGCCATGAAAAGCGTTCTCAAATATAAATTTCTGGGTGTAGAAATTTTTTTGTAGTAATACATCTTCACCTTTTTGTTTGGTGTTTTCTGCACCTCCAGTGGATCGAAAGTTTTATTTTCTTTATAACTATAAAGTTGTCTAAGCAGACAACAGAATCGTTTCCTTTCACGTCTTCTGTGAATCACATTTCAATCATCTTATGCAACGGATTCTTCAACTGGTTAAAAATAAAAGTGGTGTTAAAGAAGTGAAAAAAAAACATTTAGAGTTGCAATTTCTTTCTTCTCTAAATGTTCTTAACTTCTTCTTTAGATATAATTACACTTAAGATATTAAGACCTATGGATTATATCGATAAAAAGATTTCACATAAACACGTGAAACAACAATCAATGATCAAACCACAATAAGAAATGGGAAAACAAGACTAAGATCTTTCAACCGTAACAAGCGGTCTTCGTCAGAGTCAAAAACCCAACTGAACACTAGATGCAGAAAAGAACTTTTCTGCATCTAGTGTTCAGTTGGGTTTTTGACTCTGACGAAGACCGCTTGTTACGGTTGAAAGATCTTAATCTTGTTTTCCCATTTCTTATTGTGGTTTGATCATGGATTATATAGATATTTTAACTGATATTTGAAATTGTCAAATAAAATTCTAACTTTTTATTATTTTATTATTGCTTGCAGTCAAAAATAAAGTTTCAAACATACAAATTTCAAAGAATCATTTTCAGAATCGTAGATTCGATTAAAATTCTCCGATTATGACACCTGAAAAATTTCCAATATTTTTCGACTCCGAGTACTCGACTCATCAACTAATATTTTGGAAATTGCATCTGGCATAATTTGAAATATAATGTATTCTCAAAGCATATTGTATGACTCTTAGTTGTTTATTCGTGTCTGCACGTTGATTACCAAGTTCTATAAGCAAATCGTTGTCTTTTGTTCATTTTATTGTAACAGTTACTTATAATTTTTTTTTTTCAATTAGTAGATTAGTTTGAGGGATTAAGTCGTCTGGTGGATTGAACCATGATTATCTGACTTGCTGATGAAATGTCAAATAATTAATTCCACTAACGATGAAAAAACAGTGATTGCGCGTAACTTGAGGTTATAGAATGTGGTGGGAATGTTAGCTTCATGCAGAGGGCATATTGTTGATTCTGCAACTCCTATGTAGTACATATAGGTTAGATGTAATTATAGGGACCAGATTAGCACAGTGAAAACGTGCTCACCTCAGGACTGGTGGGTCCAGGGTTCAATCCTCACCCTGGCCCTAGATTTACTTAAGTTGGAGGTGAATAAACCTGAGCATGTTGTCGCTCAGAATGGACGTTACAATCCCGAACCTCTACGATGTCAGGTAGTCGTTAAGATCTCTACTGTAGTACACTTCAGTTAGGCATAATTTAAGACTCCCAATGTAGAATCAATCTTTACTGCGTGGCATTACAAAGTGTCAATGCTTGGCCTATGTGTGCTCTCTTGTGATGAGACTCTCACTTCAAAGTAGCCTCGATGCAATCGTTCCCCTTGGCTATTCTCTACCCCTCTAACTACATCTCTGAGTATACACTTGGATTCTACTACGTCCACCCATGACATGCCATCGCTACAGTACTCAAAATACACTTAATCCCAAAAACCTTGTTCTTTTGACGTGAATTCTATTTTAATTATGAATTTTAAAATGTCATCAAAGTTGAAATAAAAGAACCCAGTCTTGGTTCACCATTGAAGGACACTTTTCTAGGATAAAAAATTTAACAAATATTTTGATGCCGCATGTAATCAAATAACTGCTGAGTCCTTCAACGTAAAAACTGCATTATTATAGACTTAGGGAGTCTTGATTGAACTTTCAAATGATATAAGAAAGCATTAAGTGACGAGTAAAATGTTTGATTCTCAATCTTAAGAATTAAAAATAATTTAAAGTAACGTGCAATACAACCAATAGTTGCTAAAGTTGACACAAATCTTATTTAAATAGCTAAATCAAAGTCAGTTTTGATTTATCAGATCTAAGCACAATAGACTTCGAACCATTCATAAAAGTAATTAATTCATAATTCAACCTTTTTCTTAAGAAGTTGTATTTTAATTACCGTCCACTGTAATACTACAGTGGACTAGTATCGTCTAATATATTAAGGTCTTTTGGTAAAATTTCCTCAGTTGACAGAAAGTAAGTAATAAAATCTGTCCAGAGATTGGAATGTATTCAATAATATCAAAGATAAATTAAAAAATTGGTTCTTAATGACGAAAATACAAAGGGATTGTTTGATTTTAATAGTAACAAGTGAAAAATTAAAATTATCCTCATAGAAACCAATTCTATGATGATAAAGTAAATCTAGCTTTATAATCACGTACGTTTAACAGATTTATCTGTTTTCACACAATCAAGAATGAACGTTTAAACCAATAAATGAATAATAAATTCACTCATCGAGAAGTACATTTCGGAGAGTTTTTTTTTACAAATAAATCCTCTAACTCCGCAATTAGTTATAGTTTGTAAACTAGTACACATTATTATTCCCAGTTAATGAGAAAACTACTTTGAGTAAAGAGGAAGTATAAAATAACAAAAAAAAGGGTTCCCACTTACTCAATCGGTGCCTTGACAATGGAGAAAGAGGGTATATTTCATACTTTATTGGCTCATGCTGCACGATCTGAAATGAAAATGTGTATTTCCATTATTTTAAAAAAAAACAACAAATTTTACAATAAAAGAATATTTTTAAACCAAATTGGCTTTCCACCAAATTCACCAAGTGTTAATGTCACTTAGGAATTAACATATGAATAATAAAGGCTTATCAGTACCTTTTTAAAAAAATATAAATATTATACACATTTACCAGGTATATTGAATATTAAAAAAGATTCATATGGGATAAAATCTCAATATACATATATATTTTCATTTTCTTGTAGAGCTAAAAATCAATGGCTTTATTTTTCTATTTTGGCATGAATTACTACTGGCAAAGAAACCTTGGCAATGAAAATATATTCTATTCTTACACTTAATACAACTATTTTAACTCACTTAATATACATAACCAATACTTCTAAATTGATTCTAGAGAATAGTTGTAAAAACAAACGAAGCATAGCTAAATAATTTAAAAAAATTAGTAAACAATAATTTATTACGACTTAAATTTTCAACGAAAATATTTAATATCTTATACAGTGCAAAATATATTACCTTCTTACGGAGTGGAACTGAAATGAACAGGAGTAATGTTTCAATAAAAATTTCAATAAGAAGCATCCATAATTTAAAACATCTATTAATTATTACAAAAATAAAAGATAAGGTTTCAGCCATATTTCTATCGTAGAAGCATGTAAATCATTATGTACTTTAAAACGCATTTTAATCACTAAAAACGTGGGTAAAGGTTAATAATAAAGAGACTATTTATAAATAATAAGATAAAGACAACAAACTTACAGCTCTAACCTGCTTCTTCAAAATAAAATAAATGCAGGTCCAGACTCGTGAGGCAAGTAAACAACATGCTCTGAGTCCCATAAGAACTTCTTTTAACATTGGTTTGAAATTTACATTAGTTCAGCAAACAATAATAAAAATTAAACAAAATATTTTATATTACACTAAGAAAATTTACAAACACTAGTACTTCACCATTATTGCAGACTTGCCAACCGACACTACACTATACTAACCCTATATTATTGAATTTAACGACATTCTACCTGATTCAATGGTAAAAAAAAAGATTTCAATTTTTTACAACATTATTTAAAAAATGTTTACAGTATTAATGTTGAAAAATTGGGTTTAAATTAAATTATTAAGGCAATATTGGAGTACAATTGCTTATCAAGAAAAGTCGTCAGGGCGACATTGATCAGTGGACAGGGGAATGGTTTTCATCTTAATTTAATGGTGTTTAGGTTGATTCTAGTTTAGTAATTGTTCACTTGTTATTTATGGATAACTTATTAAATTTATTTATGGATACAAATTAGTTGTATAAGGATTACTGATGACTATAATTCTGTAGTAAGGATGAATAGTTAACGTACGTTACAAGGTACATGCTTTTTAATTCTTCTATTCGTTGTATATTCTGTTTGCAAAGTATTAATCTGTTGTTTTTGCAGGTTAACTGGTTCATAAGGTTACAAACATGATTGGAGGCCTCTTTGTATATAATCACAAAGGGGAAGTATTGATATCACGCGTTTATCGCGATGATATTGGTAGAAATGCCGTCGATGCATTTAGAGTAAATGTAATTCATGCTAGGCAGCAGGTCCGATCCCCTGTCACCAATATAGCACGCACATCTTTTTTCCATATCAAGGTGGTTTGAATACTTTATTTTTAAGAATAACTGATATGAAGAACCAAACGCTGATAACTAAGATTGCCGCATTATTGTCATAATTTCTAAAAAAAGTAGACCAGAGTTTGATTTTAAATATTTGTTATTGGGATTAAATAAGAGAAGGGATAGGAAATTATATTACACATGTTAATATGTAGTAATATTAACATAATTTGCTTATTCGCCATGATTAAACTAGTTGTTACTTTTGGGAACAACCTCGTAAAAGCAATTTTACTTACCATTGTGCTTCACCTTTTTTTAAATATCCTTAGTAGGAATTTTATGAAAAATAAGCTTTTATTAATTCCAATTCTTAACAAGCACTAATTGAAAGCCGCACTAATTATTACAATTATATATACTGTTACTTATGCTTGTACTAAGTATAATTAGCAATTAATAAGGGTTGATTTAAGTATTTCAAAGAATAATTCAAATAGGTTATGTGCATCTGGAATTAACAAACTGCCTTTACCGGTTTCTTCTCCATTTCGTTTTCTCCTTTAATTAAATCCATTTGCAGTTTTTATGTAATATTGCAAAGTAAAAAAATGGAACGTGGAATTTGAGTTTTACAAGAGTATTATGTGTCCAGATAAACTGATTGTAAACCTATGTAGAAATGTAGTTAACCACTTGATTGTTTCACTTTGTAGGTAAATGTGAGGTTACATATTTTAAAATTACTATGTTTCCTGATATAACAATCAGGTTTGACTTAAAAATAACTTTATTTATATATAAGTGGACTAAAATTTAGTTCATTTGATTAATGGAAAATATATCTGCAGGTTTAGATAGGTCTTACTAAAGCGCCGATAGGTTTTTGTCGCTGTGAAAAATATTTATTTTACTATCATTAGTTGTGGGTGGTTCATGAAGGCTTAATTGTATGTAAATTGACCTGAAGATAAGCAGAAAATGAAGAATTCATATAATGAAAAGTAATTGTCTTCTAAATATATACCATAGTAACACAAAACTACTCGTTATTTTAATCGTCCAAAACGAATTATATCTGGTTTCGATATTATTATTTCTTCTACAAAAGTAAATATATATGTGTTATTCGTTAAAGGTTTTTTGAAATAGTGAGAAAGTTTACTATTTTAATCTTTTAAATGTTAAGCTATAATTATTAAAAGAAGCAAATGAATCTTTTGTAATCATAAAATTAATTTATGTATCGAAAATAAAAAGTAAAATTTGAACTTACTATTACAATAAATTAAACAAAATGTGGTTATAATTGCTTTGTCTTATAATGAATAGTAAAAGAGTTGTTCACAAGGAAGGGATTTACATTTATTACTCTGAAGTAAAGTAGAACAGTTTGATAGAAAACATCATAAGTAAATTTTTTCAATATCTACTGTGAGAAATTCTACTCAGTAAATAAATTTAAATTATGATATTGATAATATCCGTCCTCCTACTATATATCCTATAATAATATCCTCCTACTTGGAGGTTTCTTTGGCTGTAGGTAAACTTTGTGAGTGAAATAAGTTTTCCATCCCTGGCTGAGATATGATGGTTAGGATGCTATTTTTCGCCACAAAATCAATTTAAATACCATAAATTTCTTTATGTTATTCTGTAGATGCCAGTAATGAATATAGTTGTTGATTCATCAAACCGTTAAGGAATCAATTCAATTACCATTTAATAGAAGTATTTGAAAAATTGCTCTCAATTATGCATATTGAATTTCATTCGCAAATCGTGTCGTAAATTGACTACATATTATTTTCATACTGTCAAAAGTGTTATATGCTTTAATATTACTTTCTGTATTGTTTATTTCAGAGAGCCAATATTTGGTTAGCTGCCGTAACTAAACAAAATGTTAATGCTGCCATGGTTTTCGAATTTTTGCTGAAAGTTATCGATGTTATGCAATCTTATTTTGGGAAAATATCAGAAGAAAATATTAAAAATAACTTTGTACTCATTTACGAACTTCTAGACGGTAAGTCTTTTGAGGTTATATTTCACTGTTAAATATAGTAAAGGGTTTTCAAAACTTGGAATACTTTTGAAATTTTCATTATATTTTATTTCTATCAACTTTAAAAGGTCCTAGGGCCTAATACTGTTACCTGATTTTTTTCCCAACGAACTATCTGTCACAGAAACACCCATTCAGTAAATTTTTTGTCCTCTAGTTGTTACCAATAGGTATTCAACTTTTTTGTCTTTGTGAATTGCACTTCATCTATTCTTATTTTCGTAATGCTAAGTGCTCTTTGAGTTGCTTGTATTTCCATGTTTCCTATCGAAGAGCACTGTGTTTGATACGCGTTGTTTCGTAAACCCTTTTTAATGCTTCCCTTTATTTTCCTAAGAGAGAATCAAAAACCTATCTTAGTTACTGGTTTTGTATTCTCGTAAAGTTATGAGTAATACTTTTTTTTTCTTCTTAGAAATTCTTGATTTTGGATATCCTCAAAATTCCGATACTGGAGTGTTAAAAACATTTATTACTCAACAAGGAATCAAATCTCAAAGTAAAGAAGAGCAGGCTCAGATCACTTCGCAAGTGACCGGTCAGATCGGTTGGAGGAGGGAAGGAATCAAGTACAGAAGAAATGAACTGTTTTTAGATGTTCTCGAGTTCGTTAACTTACTCATGTCACCTCAAGGTAAGCATCAGTGCAATACTTATCAAGTTAGTGGCACCTAGTACTAGTTGAAGATTGAGTATAGTAACAAGTTAGATTTATCGTAGCTGGAAGATACTTTAATTTACATTAGAACACCCTTTGCCCAGCGATGCTGAGCTGATGGTCTGGAAAATACTTTTTGAAGTCTCTAATGTTTTTTTTATCTACAAATATTAAATAAATTATAATCTCTTGTTTAGTACTATATATATGCATGTACATTTCAAAGTAAACTGTAGGTACACAGTAAATAGAAAAACACACAGTCTCTAATTTTTCACAGTTTAACCGTCATCAAGAGAGAAGAGTTAGAGATGCCAAGCGCTCTTCCGAAAACTTCAGACTTTGGAAGTGGTTCAGATTTCCGAAAACTCGGACTTAATGTCTGCGCATCTTAACCAATGTAGAGGAAAATTGTTGTACTTAAGTTTTTGACCTCGCTGATAATAATTTTTAAATTGTAATTCAAATATTCAAAATGGCGGATGAAATATAAAAAAAAACAGGATTGATATTGGAATTTAAAAAAAAAATTCATTTAGTATTAATTATGATTTATTAATGATATAACAAATAATAACAGTATTTACGTCAAATTCACTCTATTCATCTTCCAGCACATCCCAAAAATCGCTGAACTTCCGTTCCGCGATTATGACAACGGTTTCTTCACCGTTGTCATAATCACTGTGCATGCAAACATCCTCTGAATCCTCGTCCATGTCTGAAAGAAGTGAAGATAGCATCAATAGATTTTGAGTTTCTGGAAATAAGCTTTTCACTTGTTTGGGGCGTACTTCGCTTAGTGATGTGATAATGGGGTCGGTTCCCGACAGTTGTCTACGGAAAACATCCGCATTTTTAACTGGCGAACACTTCTGGAGGATACTGTGTATTTATTTTTATTAATTTATTGGTTGCCTCCTGCGCATCGTCTGAAAATTTGCTCCTTGATAATATTGCTGTTTTAATTATATCTGGTCCATGAATGAGTAAACGGTGCATTCCGGTTAGAATGTTGTAGGGGTATTGTGGAATAAAATACGTCGCTGTTTCTGTTGTGTATGAACGAAATTTTTCGAAGTTGATTTCTTCATCGCATGAAATTGTTTGCAAAGTATCATGAAAAAATGGTGAATTAATTCCTTAGAAACTCCAGCTGTATAAGAGATGATGTAGTGGCATTTTCAGAGAAAAGTGGAACCCCGTCATTCGTGTTCTCACAACCTTGTTTCGGCATGTTTTGGATAATCACGGTATGTTTTGATTTTATTAATGAATCAAATAGTAAATATGATATAGTTTCATTCTGAGGTAAAATGGATAAACCAACAAAAGTCTCCACACAAATGAAGTTTTATTCAACGCGTTTCAAACACTTTGTGTTCATCATCAGGAAGACAAAGAACACAAAGTGTTCGAAAGGCGTTGAATAAAACTTCATTTGTGTGGAGACTTTTGTTGTTTTATCCATTTTACCTCAGAATGAGTAAATACCACACAATTACGGTTTGCACAACTAATGATGCTATAGTTTATTGGGAATTATTTATGTTCTATATTATTGAATTAATACGACAGAAATGTTTATTTTTAATAAAAAATATTTCTATTATATGTAAAAATTAGAAATATTGTAGAACGTGTAATTAAAGCATGTATTACATACAATGTGGAACATGCTGTAATAAAATAATAAAATAAAAAAAAAATTCCTCATCTGTCAAGTGACAGAACATTAAAGTGAAACCGAAATGATCATATGTTGTGGAAAATGTTAGATATGCTCTAATATTTGATGTTGATAGTTAGTGCCTCTTTGAGATAATAAGTGTAATTGAACTAGAGGTAGGGGAGGGAGACCACGACTTCCCAGTTTTTGCAATGCTAATGGGAGTAATTTATATTGTATGGAGAAGTAGATAATAAGAGGCTCTTTTTTTTTTTTGTTCTTAAATAATATGATTTCATAAATTATGTTGGTTGGAATTAATATGCCCCACCTCTCCCATCCCATTATCCTTTTTATCTATCCGTGTAAGAATCAGGGTAGATTATAATAAATCTTTGTCCTTTATAAGAAACAGGCAGATAATGTGGCTAATTCTAATATTTGTCGCAGGTTCTTATTTTTCATCAATTAAATTGATTGTCCGTTCGACTGAATATTTTCTATGAGTTATATTTCTACTATGTTTATATCATTAGTGCCTTATATTTGTATGGTTTGGCTAGTAATTTTAATATTTGGCACTCCAGATCAATAAATTAAGAAATAATTGCTACTCTCATATGTTTGGTTTTACTAATAACGTTTCTGTTCCATCAGGTCAGGTTTTATCTGCTCATGTCGCCGGCAAAGTTGTCATGAAGTCCTACCTTTCTGGAATGCCTGAATGCAAGTTCGGAATTAATGACAAAATAGTTATGGAGGCTAAAGGTGACCAATGTACATTTTCAATTCCATTCTATTTACTTTATCGAATAATAATTTTTTTTTTTCAATATGGTTGCCGTGTGAACATGTTCTAGTGAAGGATTCAGAGTTCATCTCGAGTCAGTGCTTCACGCCAAATTTAGCCTCTGTTGTGTGAGTTTTGTATATGCTTGCCGCTACTATCATTCTTTTTGAATGCACTATACAGACAATTAGGTGCAATATATATATATCTTTTATACTTCAAATACCCTATACAATTATTTATGGTAGTTGTATGATATGGGCTTTTTTTAGAGGTTTTATCAGCAATAACATAAAAGTAATTGCAACATTATTAATCAAGTAGAATGGATAATAGTGTTTCTAATGTAGAAGATCTTGAAACACAAAATATTTCTAACCAAACGGTTAACAACGCTTTAATTAATTTATTTTTACATGTTTAACTCTGGTGATCTATAAGTTGTTATAATTAACAGTTTGTGCTTTTCATTTTTTTTTTTACAATGAATTACACCAATTATATTTTCATTCAAATACTTAACCAAATGTGCTCATCTTTTGTATAACATAGGTTTGAAACTAGAATATGATTTCTAACTGAAAAATATTTTCCAATTATCTTGTAATTTGCTTTCCTATGCTTTAATTAACATTCTATATGCAGACAAATTATAGAAACACGTGTCGCTACGATGAAAATACTCATCACAATAAAGTTTAAAAAACCTTTAGAGGCTGCTCATTTCAAAGAACATTAGTGTTTAAAAATATCGAAGAATCCTTTGTCGTTTATCTCGTAATCCCCCCCCCCCCCCCCCTTATTTCACTTACTATTGTGTCGAGCTGTTTTAATTATATATATATACACAGAGGGTGATGTAAAGTCTCTTATCATAAAATCAGAAGATCAGATATAATTAAACAAATAGTGTGTGATGATAATGTTTTAACTTTGACAACCTCAGGGGTTACCCATATTTTCGATACTTGGAGCTTGGGCATACTTTAAATCAAACGCACTAAAACCTCCTGTTCTGATTTTTTATTTAAAATTTTTTACAATTATTTTTTAGTTTTTAAATATTTCTTTTGCTTTAATTTATTACTCTTTAACTTACTTCTTGGGCTATGAGTTTTTTTTACAATTTTTAACACTATATATATATATATATATATATATATATATATATATACACTTACAAGAGACACACTTACAAACTCAAATTTTCTCCTGAAGACGGATCATCCGAAAATTTGAGTTTGTAAGTGTGTCTCTTTCTCTGTGTGTTGCTTTTCTTCGTTTGTGAACTGATTTCCTGCGTTTGAAAAACGGTTTCCTGCCGTTGTGTTTCCGGCGTGCTTGGTCGCCCATTCTCTCTTTTCTCCTGAAGACGGATCATCCGAAAATTTGTCTTGACAAGCGTATCATCCCGGCTGGAATCATTCATACACCTCGAAATAATTGCATTTCCGATAATAATAGCCCCTTCCTCACCACCACATACTTTCCCACAATTAATAAGTTACGCTTAGTCATCAAGGAACTCTTCCCTCTCCTGTCATCCTCTCCGACCACTTCCAATATTTTCACCAAATCACCCCGGATTTCCTTCAGACGACCCCCCACTCTGGGCAATATCTTCTCCCATAGAAGTTTTAAACGTTCCAGGCCTGCACCTGACACTTTTGGCACAAAGCAATGTGGCAGATGGAAATGCCTCACCTGTCCCATCATCAATCCTGACAGCCATTTCATTTCGACAGTGAACAACCATTCATACCCTCTCTCCTTTGCTAGTTCCTGCACTTCCAGCAATTGTGTTTATCGTCTGGACTGCACACTATGTGACTCATTCTATGTGGGCCTGACTTCCACGTCACTTAGCCTCCGTATGAATGGTCACAGGTCATCCGTTGGTCAACGCAAGCAGCTGCCTGTTGCTACCCACGCCAATCTCCATAACCTTCCCTTCAACGATTGCTTCAGGGTTAAAGTATTAAGAAAACTCTCAAATGATGACACCCAGACCACTCTAAGGGCTTCTGAGGAAGCCTTCATTTGGTTATTGGGTGCAAGAAATTCCCCTGGTCTAAATTTAATCAGATGATTTTTTTTTATTTTTTATTTTATTTTTAATTAATTTTTTATTTATTTATTTATTATTTTTTCCCCTCGTTTAATTTTAGTTAGTTTTATGTTTTTTTCCTTTCCTTTCTCTTTTTTACTTTTCTCCTCCCTTTTACTTAAATATCACTTTTAATATTTTATTAACTCACAGCCTACACTGGTTCACGTTGGTAAGAGGTTAAACGCGTGTCATTGTATCGCGCCAGTTTGCATCGGCCAGTGGACGCATTTACGTCTCCGTTCCTTCATTCTTTCTCCTTTTATTTTCTTTCTTTCTACTCTCCTGAAGACGGCAAGACGCCGAAATTATCGAGATTCGTGAGTGTTCGTCCTTTTTCTTGTGTTCTCTAGCTGTAACTTTAATTATATATATATATATATATATATATGTAAACTATATTCCCAAAAAGAACACACAGAAATGCAAAAGAAACTCACTACTATATCTCGATGGTCTCGTCATCAAGAGAATAGATGTGAGTCGCTCCGAAGACAAGCTCCGATGACAAGCAACGACTGTTTCAGGAAGACTGTTTACCGTTTTATTTAATTGGTTAGATATATATAATTCAAAAATGAAACGGTCTGTTAGGACAAACTGTCAAACGATTTGAATAAAGGAACACGTAGAAACAACAGAACTCACTTCAATATTTCGACCTCGTTGTCATCTGATGAGCAGAAAATTGGAAAGTTCTCAGACCTTTCCAGTAGTCTAATGAAGAGCGATGATGAAGGGCAGAAATCAAATAAGTCTAAGGATGAGATGTAATAAAGGGAGGGGGATTGTCTTGAAAGGTGTATATTCCTCAGTTTTAAACCTATTAAGAATGTTAACTTTGGAAATGAGCAACTCTATTAAATGATATTCAAGTCTAAATTGGCTTCCACTTATGTTAATTAAACTACCAAACATATCTTTAATCAGTGCTGATTTATATTACGTGTTATAATAGACTTTTTATGAACTGTTTCGTTCATTCTCAGTTCATGGAATGTATTGTTATACTAGAACAGAGCTTTCAATGATTGTTCTAAAATTCTTACCTTTTTTTTTTCGTACATTCAGTTCTTTGGTAATGAGGAATCGAGAGGATCAAAACGTTTACTAATTTTTATTTATATTGTGATTTTCTTTAATTGTAGAGCCACGTGTGTTTATTTTAACATTTCTGCATACATATAGTCAATTTCAGAGGAAATACATTTAGAACAACACAGGCAAAAAAAAAACACATCTATAATATTTCGGCACTATAGTCATTGAGAGCAGAAGTTACTTTCTGAGAGGCAAGATGTGTTGCTGCCTTGCTACTTACTAAATTACTTCCCTTGATGACGACTTACGTCGAAATTTAGAAATGAATTTCTAAGTATTTTCTCTGTAATTGGAGCGTTTTTATCATCGTCAATTTAATGTTTGATTTCATTATATAGTGCTTTATTTGTTTTTTTTTTATTTTTTAATATACCATATACTTCTTGTAGATAAATATGTGCATGATAATTTTAAATATTAGTATTTTTAAAATTGTACTCGTAAACTTGTATTGTGCCATCAAATGTATATTTTGAAAACATAAATTGGCTCCTTATAGATTTTTAAAAAATTAATCTGTAGTGCTATTTGAGAGACTTGAAACTTGAATATTCAGTAATTTTAGTTTTTAGTAGTTTTGCTATCTTTCGATTATATCAGCCGAACTATTTATCATACATGTGGCTATAAGTGTTGCTTGTTAATCTTTAGACTTCACTTATATGTAATATTTATCTATTACAATAAGGAGTTAACTGTATTACGCACTCTTTAAACAAGATGTATTAATTTATTGGAACTATCTAAATAGTTTTACAAGCTTGTTTCTCCAGCATGCAAACAAATCCTAAAATTTGCGTTTTCTGAAATATCTAACAAATGTAAGGTTCGGATCGGTTAAGTGAAATCATTTTTGTTTGATTATTACTTTGACGGAATTAGTTAAGGAATCTATAAACCTCTTGTGGTAGTTCATTTACCATTTTCCCCGCTTTGTTTTAGTGTTTTGTAATATGAAGCTGTCTCTTCAGTTTTATTCATTTGATCCTTCTAGGAATTTGATTAAAATGTGAAATGACTTAACAACTAATTTTTGTTTTTAAATTTTTGGAAGAGTATTAAAGAATACTTTTATTCTTAACAACTTTCTATAATGATGTTTACTTTTTTTGTAGGACTGGTTAAGTTTATTTTATAAGGGCTAAGGAATAAGTTATTATCTTTTTTACGAGCTAATATAATTGGAAGTATACTCAGTCAAATATGTAACCATCTTCTCGTTAGGAACTTAAAAATCTAAAGTTAGTCCTTCTTAAACACATTTAAATTAATCCTTTAGTATTGTTGTGCATACAAAAGATCACCAGTTGATTGAAGGCTAATAAAAAAAAACTGCAGACAATTTATAGGATTCAAAATACTTTGTTGAAACAAGACCTTTATTATTTAAACAAATAAGCTTTAAAAACTATTCAATTTAATGATAATCTTTTAAAATGAAAGTAATATCATGTAAGGAATATCTGGTCAAGGTTAGAAACATTTCTGTGCTTTGATCTTTAAGGGTTTCAAAAGCAGAGCGTTATCGATTTGTAACAATATCATTTTTGTGATTCAGTTCATTTTCCTAAACCATGCCAGTATATCTATCTGAATTAGGTAGATAAAATTCCTTCTATATGAGATGCTAATCAGGTCAGTCCAAAGGCCCATATGATTTATTTATTTATTTTATTTTTATTATTTGAGGGTGACTACAGCACTCCGTCTTAAAAAAAAACTATTGTACTTCCCCTCTTCTGTACTAAAGCACCCCAGCAGTCAGCTTCAACGCCTCCAAGAAGCTCAGCACTTTTGCTGGTTCCAGCGGTAAAAGTTTTTCTATGGTTTGTTGAGTGTCCCGAAGCACCTGCGCCTCTCTGCAGCAAAGTTGCCTTTGCTGATACAAGTTATCAGCAGGTGCAACGGTGTTTCTTCCTCTTTGCAGAATCTGCACAAACCATCATTGATAATGTCCATTCAGACTCCCTATGTTTCGGGAGAAAGTACTTTCTTTCTCCTTTTTCGGAATGGTCTTCGGGTCCTCAGATGTACTTGTGGGACGTTCCCGCTAGTTTGCGCTTTTGGACCCTCTGCGCTTTCGGAGTATGGTCTCCAGACTTCCTTTTCCTTACAGGGGAAAATCCCTGAACATCTATCGGTGGTATTTTATCCGTTCCGGCAGAGCACCGCATAACGGAGTAAGGCTATTTACTCAAGGGGGTCGCCTGGTGCCCTTGAGGCTAATGATACAGTAACCCCTGTATCATCCATCCTTCGGCACAGACCGCATAACACCTTAGATTGGGGCTGGGATAAAAGGAGGGGATTTAGAGATTAGAAAGGATGTGAAACGAAGGTGGTTAGGCCCAGCCCCTGATCACCTTCTCCTCCTCTTTCGTTTGTCCCTGTATATAGCAGGTTAACAGGTAGCCTCCTGAAGGCCGAAAGTCGGAGTTAAGTGTTAGAGGCTATTAGAGGTGCTTAATCACTCCATTACTACCCCAGGCCCATATGATGCCATAGAGCTTGCAAAATTATATTCACGTAGTACTTCAGGCCTATGATATACATTAAACTTCAATATGTGCTATATATTATGGTTATATAAAAATACAAGCATTCAAGTATTAATGCATTATCTGTTTCATTTTTTTTTTTAAATTGATCTTACAATCTGTAGAATTCAAAGGCTTACGATATTTGAAATTGAAAATTGTCACTCAATATTCAGTTCAACTGACAAAATTAAGCTGAACACTGGAACACATTGAAAAGACTTGGGCAGTGTTTTCTGGTATTATTAAAATGCCATAACATATTTATTTTATTAATGTTATCGGTACCGATAACATATTTATAAAAAATATTTACACAAAAATAAGCCTAGCGGGAAAAATTCAGGGATGAATTGGAATATTTATGAGGAATGATATACCCCCTCCACAGGTACGAGGTATCATATCCTGAAAGTGTTATCGTAGATATCGTTTTCGGACAGTGGAGAGGAGCCGTTGCCGTGGAACCCTTCCCAGCTTTTGGGGCCACTGACCAATGTATGACCTCTCGCCCCCATAGGGAATTAAGGTTTAATAGTACCTTAATATAGGAGAATTAGAACTTCATGTAGATTGTTCAATTTAGCAACCTGTGAGGACGACCATGTGGTTGACAATATTAGTTCGTTGAAGAACAACATTGTTACAATACGTTCATTCTTCTATTAACGACGAGTAAAAAGTTATACAACACTAAAACAACTAAAATTGTTGGGACACTTTGAGGATTGTCTAGTCAAAAACTGCACTTTGATTTACGACGTTTTGAAAATTTATATTTTCATTGTCAAGGCTACAAGGAAATACATAATTTATGATCAGTAACTAAAAAATATCGGGTTTAAATTATATATTTCCTTGTATCCTTGACTATGGAAATATAAAATTTCGAAATGTCGGAAGACAGAGTGAGGTTTTTGACCAGGCAATCCTCAAAGTGTCCCAACAATTTTAGTTACAGTGCAGTATAAAACTGTATGTTCCTTATAACGGTTTAAATAATAATTTTTCTCAAAAATGTCCCTGTGATCGAAGAAAATCACCTAAATGTTGTCCAAACTTTTCAGATGTGTAATCTTTTAAATCCAAATCTTTAATTTTTAAAATACCTACCAAGAGCCGTACTTGTGCCAATCTTTCTTATGAAAACTGGTAAAGACTTCTTCGGGAAACATCTGCACCGCATTTGTGTTCTACCAATCTCTGGTAAGGCTTGGGATTACAGTGGCTATCCTATAAGAGAACGCTAGTAGAGCAATGAGTGACTATTTCTGATACCACACAATGAACGCCTTAGATTTGGAATCCTAAATTTTACCTAAGTCAGGTGCATTTAGGGTAGGGTTCTTCAACAAGTACCTGATATCGTACAGGTCCGAGACCGGGGTATCTGAGGGACGATGTGCAAAGATTTTGTTCACCTCCCCGTGAAATTGAGGGTTTATCGGATCCCGGATCTACTGGTCCAGAGAAGAGCAAGTAAACCACTGGGATACCCTGCCCCCTAAAAGTAAACACTGGTTAACAAGATATTGTGTAAAAACACTGAACGAGATAGACCACCATCACTGATACCTCTGCTCACGCCTATTTTGACATTTTTTCTGAATTTGTTAAGTGTTTCTCTTTTCAATCTGACGCTTTGTGGCATTTGCTGTGATCGTAACCCTAGCTTATTTGGTCTGCATGCATTTAATACTTAAATCTGATTAGTTCTTTGAATTATTTGCTTGAAGTTTTTAGTAACCTGAAGCAGATCTCTTTGCTTTAATAGTTCAATATTCTTCATGATTACATCCGTTAAGGTATGTATAAGCGAGGAATTGTTTGATTTCTTGAGTTTTACATTGTTGTTGATTTGAGGAGCTAGCGTTGGTATAACTGGGTTTCCAAGTCTTGGTTGATTGATTTTGCCTTTGGGTTTGCAGGGAGAGGAAGTGGTGGTTTGTCGGTGGCTGGTGGTGATGATGTAGCTCGTTCAGGAAAACCAGTTGTTGTTATTGATGACTGTCAATTTCATCAGTGTGTCAAGCTTTCTAAATTTGAAACGGAACACTCAATCAGTTTTATTCCCCCTGATGGTGAATTTGAGCTTATGAGGTAAGTCACTCTTTAATCATTAAGTATATGTTATAATCAATGAACTTTATCGCTTTAAAATTACTTCTAATTGTAGTATTTGTTAGTTGAAACTACGTTTTTCTCTTACGTTTTGTCCGCTAAATTTTCTGAATAGTTACTAATTATACCTTTTATCACTTTTACCCCGGTATTTTTTTTTTTTTTAAATGACTTTAAGTTGTCCCTCGCTCTTCGAGAACATTTTAAGTGATTTGTGTATCAAATGCTCTCTAGACATTGATGAAATGTTTGTGGCTGCAGTGCAATAAGCTATAGACATTTGGCTGCTCCTTTGTGCAGAGCAGTAATTCTTAATACTATCAATAATTTGGGGGCTTTGAATAGGTTTGAATGGCTTTGAATAGGTTTGAATTGGTTTGAATAGGTTTGAATGGGTATTGAGATGAAAGATTCTTTGGGAGGGACCCTAACGTTAAAAAAAGGGCATTAGTGTAATAAATAAAATAAACGATGGTGTAATAATGGCTTTTAATAGTAATATTCTATACGAGTTTCGCACACTCAGGTGTGCCGCACCTGATAGCTGCAGTATATAAGGATAGTAGGATATGTTGGAGGGATCATGAGGATTATAATCCTAAACGGTGAAGGTTGAGTGACCTAGGGCAAAGTTGCCAAACTATTTTATGACGCGGAACCCTTTTTGGTTCCAGTAACTTTCCCCGGGAACCCCAGATTCTAATGATTTCATACAATCATAAATAAATATTTTCATATGCCTTTTTAAATAGTATGTATGTTTAAAAACAATTAAAAAAGTAATATTACTGCAATGTGTATTTTTTGAATAAAAATTCAAAACTAAAAGATTTTAATTATCATATTTTCCACAAGTGCATAATACATAAAACAGAATTACTAGCAATTTTAACACAGAATTTGTTTTGTAATCATTTTTGGCTTTATAGTTGAAAGTTTGATTCTCAAGTCAACCCCAGCATTAAGTCTACTTCGGTGTTTGGTTTCTATGGCAGTTTAAAGGGAAAATCGAGTTTCACATAAGTAGGTAGTGAGAAATGGCAGCAATGTGTGAAGTGCTACTTTTGCAATAGCAAGAAATTCGTGAATCAGATAGTTCCAAAAACTGACTAATGATACATCCTAAATATGAATAAAATTTTGACCACTTCTACTTATGGATATATGTAGATGTAAACATTATTCGGTTTCATGATTCACAAGAAATATGTAATAAATCCATAGACATAAAAAAAAAAATTTTTATAGAAAAATGTTTTTACTAAATGTTTTTCACTGAACCGTTTAGGTTAAAACACACTTGTGTGTTTTAAGACAGTCCGTTAGGCCCTAATGGTTAGGGAACCCACTTTGGGAATCTCTGATCTAGGGGGTCGTTGGTACTACCTTGAGATGTCCTTGTCTTTGAGTTGATCGAAACAGTTTTAAAGCTGTCTCAGGGTTAACAGTAATAAATATCAAGTTTGCTGATTATCTCTTTCGGTTTTTAAATTACCTTACTCACAATGGACAAATCAATATGCTGTATCTATTTTATTATTCAGGGGACATCAAAACGTCCATGTTTATTTAAAAGTCAATATCAAAATGTTGTTGACCCGAACGTAATAATTTCAAGTCTTACTTTCTTTTTACTGGAATACTATTTTTTTTACTCTTTATTTCCTGTAGAGGTTAGATGAAAATATGATATAAAGTTTCTTCTGAATAATATTCTTGTTTCAAATTTTCTACAACTTTGTAAAACTGTTGTTACTAATTTCCTGTTGACTCATTAATTTTATTGATTTGTGTATTTTAAGATGAGTTTATTTATTGTAGGTACCGTACAACCAAGGACATATCTTTACCCTTCCGAGTCATTCCTTTAGTTAGAGAAGTTGGACGTACAAGAATGGAAGTCAAAGTGGTTTTGAAATCCAATTTCAAGCCTTCACTTTTAGGCCAAAAAATGGAAGTCAAGATACCTACTCCTTTAAATACTTCAGGAGTTCAGCTGATTTGCCTGAAAGGCAAAGCTAAATATAAAGCGTCTGAAAATGCCATTGTTTGGAAGTCAGTACATAAAAAATAGAAGAAACTGTTATTGTAAAAAGAAAAATCTATTAATTAAGTTAATATAAGGATAAGCTAATATTTTTTTTGTTTTCCAGAATAAAAAGAATGGCAGGTATGAAAGAAACACAGCTATCAGCGGAAATAGAATTATTGGAAACGGATACAAAAAAGAAGTGGACTCGACCTCCGATTTCCATGAACTTTGAGGTTACTTGAATTTGTTTTAGTTAAAAAATGAATGTTATCAGTACCACGCAGATTATTATAAAAGATTTATATTTCATTTTAATTATCTTACCCCAAATGTAACAGAGTGTCGTGTCTCTGCTTTGGGGCAGTGATAGGATTTGAACCCGGAGAATAAAAATACGACACTATGAAATTAAGTATGATTTCATTGGCTTGCAGTTCTAGGATTTTATTTATGTTTTCTTTGTTTATTAAAATTTACTTAATTTTTTTTAATAAAATTTGGCCTTAAGTCTTGAAGTAAGGTTAGCATGCCTACCGGTAGCTCTGATAGTTTGGTGTTCTATAGCCGGATTTTATGCTTGGACAACCATAGTTCACCTGTGTGCTCGATTAAGTTTTCTCAACCGGATCGCGGGTAGGAGTTCTATTCTTATAAAGCCTGTATACCAACTTACGTATATATTAGAGACCAGCTTAGTCCGGTGGCTACGTGCTCACCTCTGGACTAGCAGATCTTGGTTTCAATAGCCATTCTGGCCTCGATTTATTCACGCGAGAGGTGAATAAATCTAAGCATGTCGTCCCTTGGAGAGAACGTTAAGACTGTTTTGATTTATTGTTATGTGGTTTAATATAAATATGGCCTTTCGGCCATATCTAGGAACAAAGCAGAGCAGATGGATGTTTTTTATGTGGGTCTCTTTAATCAGGCCGTGGAAACACCAAGCTTTGCGACAAAAATTACGATCCCCAAAACAATCTACGACGAATCTCGTGAAGGCAGGAACGAGTCTGCCTCTGAAGGCATCCGCCGATATATCAGCGACAAAGCGTCCAGTTTCCATTTCCTCAGCGAATGTGGGATTAGGATGTTTCCATTTCCTGCAGCTCACAAACTTCGAGGATGTTAAGCCGTCGGTTCCGAGCCTATATGATGTCAGGTGCTTGTTAAAGATCCCTATTCTAAATACATTTGAGTTAGGCAAATATAGGACTCTCAAAGTAGAATGACCCATATTGTGATATCACAAAGGGTTAATGTTTGGCCTATGTGTATTCTTTTGTGAGGCTGCCACTGCAACCTAACCTGCATATATATTCATATGGCCGTAGTCATGTCAATACACCGGTTCTCATCACTAGAGAACTAGGTCATCAGTTCTCACTAGTTCATTCAAGTTCAGTAACATTCGGTGTGGTCACTACTTGCGACACTAGATATCCGTGGTGCTGTAAATGTGACTAGTTCATTAAATGGCCCCCAACTTTAAACTTTTGAATATCACAAAGGTGTGGATATTAGTAAAAAAAACAATAAGTTTGTATATTGTATACTGCACACATTTTTAATTTACCTATCTTTGGTTATGCCATAAATAGTAGCGAAGTTTTGGATATTCTCTTTAGCATTTCTTTCAACTTTCTAAGCGAAAAGTAACAATACCATCAAAGGTCTCTTCTGTCGGTTGGAAAAAAGCCTTTCTTGCGAGACTCAGTCCTAAATCTTTCATGTTCAAATGAACATTCTTCATCTTGCTGCTATCCTAAGTACAAATTCAATTGGTCTAAAGTCACTGTTTCTGATCCTCTACAATGTCTTTTATTCACTAGCATTCCTACTCTAATAATCTTAAGTAAGATAAAATTTAAGATGATCAAACTAGTAATGTTCCTCGCCCAAAACTAAAATTGGTACCAAATAACCAACTAGCCGACCCACTCTTGTCACTCCCAGAACTACCCAAAGGAGAAAATAAGTTGTGGGCTTAGGAAATGATATGAGAATTTTTAGACCTATTAAACAGCCAAGTTTTTCAGTAATATTGTTAAGTATTTAAATTGTTGATCATTACAAACATAAGAGAAATGTTAGTTTTACTTGTGGTATACTAGATAATATAACAGATATTTTATTTCAGTTTACTAAAGCTATCTAACATAGTTTTCAGAAAATATTAGTACTCCTGAAGTAGAGAACCAACTATTGTTTGTAGAATATTTTCTTGAAGAAGAAGTATTTAAGACTGAAAGAACTTTCCTATTGGTAGGAGGGAATCTTGAATTCCAAAAGGACTTTAATTTTATTTCATATTTCATTATTCGTTATTACATTTACTTTCATTAAGAGTAGTATGAAAGAAATGCTGCCTTCTTATTGTTCGGCCATAGATTCCCTGGAGGAATATCCCAGTTCTTGTAGATCTTAGTGTTTTTTAGTTATCTTTTATCCCTTCCTTTTCTTATCTTAAGTTTAAATGAAGTGTTTTGCTCAAAGGGAATACTTAGTAGTACCTGTAACTAATGTAAGTCGACAACTTTCTGTGAGGTCCCTTTCTGTCGTTGTTGAATTCCCCCAAGGTTGAAATCCCTAATCTTTTATCCCTTCCTTTTCTTATCTTAAGTTTAAATGAAGTGTTTTGCTCAAAGGGAATACTTAGTAGTACCTGTAACTAATGTAAGTCGACAACTTTCTGTGAGGTCCCTTTCTGTCGTTGTTGAATTCCCCCAAGGTTGAAATCCCTAATCTTTTATCGGGTTAAGTACTGTTGCCACTGTTTACGTTTTGTTTTTTATACATGGTATATTCTAGAGGGAGAGGGAAGGAAAGAAACAGAACGTTTCGTTGATCGCACCCGAAACAGCTTTGAAGTTTTTGAGTCAAATGGAAGGTTATCAGTTATTACTCTAGTGATTTTTGAATAAAGTGACTTCAAATTATTAATTATTTCTAAATTATTTGTAACTAAAGAAAAGAGTTTCTTATTAAAAATTTTACTATGTCTGACATTGGCCTTTTTTGAGAAAAGCCTTGTGTTTGACTTTGAGCAACCTTCCGGAGCCCAAGTATTGAAAAGCAGTTGCTGAAGGCTGTTTGGTCTGTCTTCGCAATGGTTTACTTGAATTAAGGGAACTATAAAGACCTTTATTGGAAATTTTATTCCTCGATTCAACCGCCCTTCCATAACAGGTGAGACAGAAGTATGCTTTGAGTTGACCTACTTTGCCAAATTCGTCCTTTATAAGTAGATTGTCTTCTGTGTAGCTCCACAGAGGCAGTTGCTCTCCTTTAGCTGCAGCCTGCACCATCTCTCTGTATACTTTGTCAAAAGTCATGCTTGCTTTCCCTGTTCAAGACAACATGGAAATTAATCACTTCCATATATAATTATATCAATGTTCAAACCACAATAAGAAATGGGAAAAAAGACTATGATCTTTCAACTCTAACAAGCGGTCTTCGTCAGAGTCAAATCTCTACTGACTTCATGGTTGAAAGTTCTTAGTATTTTTTCTCATTTATTATTGTGATTTGAACAATGATTGTTATTTCACATGTTTATTATGAAATCTTTATATAAATATATATATAAACGTTCAAAATTGAAGATAGGTAGCACAGAAAGTAAAAGAAACACACTTACGACTCATATTTTCGGGAGATATTTACTCATATTTACGACTCATAATCCGTCTTCAGGAGAAAAGAGAAAGGGAGACCAAGCACATTGTAGACGCAACGGCTAGTAACCCCTATATGTATACCATGATAAACAAAAAACGGTCCGGAAGGACAGATAACACTTAAAATAAACAGTGACACATAGACTGAAACATAGCAAAATACTCACTTTTCAATATTTCGACCGCCATTACAGTCGAAATATTGAAAAGTGAGTCTTTTGTTATGTTTCAGTCTATGTGTCACTGTTTATTTTAAATGTTATATATATATATATATATATATATATATATATATATATATATTGGTATATTTAGAATGCAGTCCTTCATTTAAGTAGTTCGATTAAATATTACGCCATATTTGCGATTAATTAGTTTCCTCGTGTAATTTTCAAGGGATCGAAATAATCTTCTTGCGTCTTCGTTTAAATTGTACAGAACATTTCCAATGGTTCCATTGTCTTCAATTGTTGAGACCGGAAGATTATTCCGGTTCCTTGAAAAGTACACGAGGAAACTAATTAATCGTAAATATGACGTAATATATATATACCAGTTCAAAATTGAAGATAGGTAGCACAGAAAGTAAAAGAAACACACTTACAGACTCAAATTTTCGGGTAATCCGTCTCCTGGAGAAAAGAGAAAGGGAAACAAAGCACGTTGTAGACACAACGGCTACACTTTTCTCCTGAAGACGGATTACCAGAAAATTTGAGTCTGTAAGTGTGTTTCTTTTGCTTTCTGTGCTACCTATCTTCAATTTTGAACTGTTATTGTGTCCAGTTTGATCGTCTTTCCGTTTATCAAGTGAATATATATATATATATATATATATATATCATGATTTGTTTTCTTGACCCAATATTTATATGATGTAATTTTTTTTTTTAAAAAAAAATACATCATATAAATATTGGGTCAAGAAAACAAATCATGATGAATATTGAAGTACGAGAGGAAATCATTCGACCTCAAACCTCAAAAAAAATACATCATAATATATATATATATATATATATATATATATATATATATATATATATAGCGCAAACAGCTTCCTGTAGCTATCCATGCCAACAGCCATAACCTTTCTTTTAATGACTGCTTTTCTGTTCAAATCATTAAGCTAGTGACCACTGATGACCGTAGTTTGACATTAAGAGCGTCTGAGGAGGCCCACATATGGTTATTGGGGGCCCGATCAGATCCCGGTTTAAATCAGAAGCGTTAACTTTTATTTGTTTTTCCTTTTATTTTTAACTTATATATTCATATTCATATATATATTTTTTTTATTTTATTATTATTATTTTTTTTCCCTTTTTTTATTATATATATTTTTTATTTTATTTATTTATTTATTTATATTTTTTTTTATTATTTCCTTTTTTATAATTTTTAATTTTATAATTTTATCTATTGTTTTTGCTTTCTCCGTTCTCCGACGTTTAGTGCCTAGCTCCTTTTTTACGCTAGTGCTGCTCTCTTCGGTTGACTCTTTATTTCTTCATTCGCGCTCCGTTCTTCGACGTGGGGAGATCTCTCTCACTTCGTCCTCTCTACTAGTCTACTCTCCTGATGACGAACAACAGTTCGAAATATTGAATTCTGTAAGTTTTCTTTGTATTCTCTTTTCTGTGTCGTGCTTTGTGTAATTTAAATTTATATATATATATATAACTTTAAATTACACTAAAGCACGACACAGAAAAGAGAATAGAAAGAAAACTTACAGAATTCAATATTTCGAACTGTTGTTCGTCATCAGGAGAGTAGACTAGTAGAGAGGACGAAGTGAGAGAGATCTCCCCACGTCCATATATATATATATATATATATATATATATATATATATATATATATATATATATATAATAAATCAATACAGTTATTTAATTTTTTGTTATTCATATTGTTCTGTTAAAGAAGAAGTCAGGAATTAAACAACTGATAAAGCGTTCCAGATAATAGATTTAGTTCAGTGTGCTTGCTTTTATTTAGTATTGAAGATTGGAGGTTGTAATCTTGGTTATTAAAATAGATTTTTAAGTGGGAGATCGACAATGTGTAGAGCACTATAGCTCTGAGAAGACGTCAAACAGTTGGTCCCGGGCCCTGTTCGCTGTCATGTATTCTGAAAGAGCACTACTCTAGTAAACTTGAGTGAGGATAACTTAGGACTCCTGATGTTGAATAATTCGTTAATGATGCTCGCCTATAATCCTTATAGTACCTGAAACAGGTCTAAAGGTGAATATTGTAAGAGTTGGCAGGATTCTTGGTAAGAATCTGGTTTATTGGAGCAAACAAACAGTTTGTTCTACATAACAGGACATGAAACATATGTCACAAGAGGACCTATTGTTATAACATGCACAGGTTTAGAACTGATGGCTTTACAACCTCATAAGACCAGCAGGAACACTATTTTCCATCTCATTCATGAAAATATACCATTTAGTTGATTAGAAACATAGATTGCTTATCGGTTACCTATGTAGAGTGGTGGACCCTTGACGGCACAGCGGTCGACGGTGATTTCGATACGCGTTGTCAGCATGTCGTGAAGCAGCTGGTGGGCAGTCAGTGAGAAGAGACACGACACGCCTCTTCTGAACTCCGTGCACCGTGACACGCGCTCTAATGCTTCCTTGCGGTCCAACCTCTCCTCCTTCATACTGGCCTTTTCCTCATCTTGTTTCTGCTTTTCCTCCCTTTCCATTTCTTCCCTATTTAAATAATATTTCTTATCTAGTCGGCACTTATCATTTGTTAAGTAACATTTTTCGATTACAACTAATTATTTACTACCTGATTTGCCGTAAAATAGGAGGTATGGTACTTTGCATTATTATTTTATTTAAAACCTTTTTCTTGAAAGTATTTTTTTATAGATATCACAGAACTTTGCAACTTTGAATTCCTATGTAATTTTGATCTTCCGAGATTACAAAAAAAACTCAAAATTCTACGCTTAAATTATTAAACACAGAGTTTGTTTTGTAATCATTTTTGGTTTTATAGTTGTGAGTTTGATTTTGAAGTCAGCCCCAGCATTAAGCCTACTTCGGTGTTTGGTTTCTATGGCAGTTTAAAGGGAAAATCCAGTTTCACATAAGGTAGGTAGTGGGAAATAGCAGCAATGTGTGAAGTGCTACTTTTGCAATAGCAGGAAATTCGGGAATCAGATAGTTCCAAAAACGGACTAGTGATTCATATGAATAAAAAATCTGGAGTGGCCTACACTCTACTTTACTATAAGTAACTCAATGTCAAATTTCTTGAGTATATAAAACATAACGTATCATTTAAGCATAACATAAATATCTAAATGGGATATAATTATTAGCATTGCATTCGTGAGGTAGTACAGATAGTGATTGAAGGACATATCAATTTATAAGCTTATTTTTGTACATCACAAATAATTTATTATTTGCAAATAATTTCATTAGTATAACTACAGCAGTAATAACATTTTTGAAAAACCAATGTGAACATTTCTTGAAACGAAATATTATCCTACAAAACATGGCTATTGTTCAAATAACCAGTAGATTTCTTACGTCGTTTACTTGACATCCTTCTACATTGAATATTAATGTAATATTTTCAAATTTGAAACAGTAAAATACCCTTTTTTACTCTGAAAAACATCTTAAACAGAGATGTTAAGATTAAAACATCTTAAACAACAAGAAAATGTTGTTTTAAGGTGATTTGTTAATTAAAGATGTACGATAATTACATTTATTAATCTCTAAACGAAAGATTTCAATTTTGAATTATCTTTTACATTTTTGGTTTTTAACAGAATTATTATACTGGGAATTTTATGGCTTCTTAGTATTTAAAAGATCATTTTCCTTCCCCTTTGTCAAATAACATATATACGAATTTTTTTTTAATGAGTGTTATCATTTACCTGCACAATATTATTCCTCTTACATCTCTTATAAGTCAATAATATATTTTCATTTTTCCATTAGAAACATCAATTTTATCTCAGTGGATTCGCTCAAAAAATTTCTAAGTCAATGTAAACAATGTAAAAAAATAAAAAAAATTCGACAAGTATAGCAGGTGATCTCTTAGTCTAGGATAAACAAAGAGTTTTTATATCGTTATTGCTCTTTCCCGTAATTGAAACTTCATGATTTTTTTTTTATGAATTGCTAATTTTTTGTTCCATTTTTGGTCAAATTTTCATTATTTTTTAACCAGCCGTTTAGCGTCAAAAAACATTTTCTGAAAACAGAAATCGTACTGTAACGCCCCTTTAGCGAATGTAATTTTAGAAAAAAATATCTCAACTCATTCTCCACATAATGTTCTATTTTTAGGCATAGTTTCATTTTGATCCATCAAACAGTATGGCTTACATCGCTCTCACAAGGTTTGAGATTGAATTATAAGTCAACATTTTTACATTTTAGTGAAAAAAAATATTTCCTCTTGTTTTAAAATTCTGAATATATTTTTTGTTTGTTGCATTTGAAACCTCAAAGATAATGTCAAAATTTCAAAACTCTAGGGTTATCAGTTTAGAAGAAATAAATGTTTTAAAAAAAACGGTTTTTGGCAAAAAAAGTGACTTTCCCATCATGCATAATTCTTCCCAAACAATAGGGATCTTCGTCTTTATGAGGCCCATTTTTGTGTAAAATATCAACTTGATCCATCAAAGATTCTGGACCGTAGCGTGGTAACAAGCAATGCTAACACACGCACCCACCCACGCACCCACCCACCCACACACACACAGACATCATCGTAAAAACGTCATAAAACGACTTCTGGGACCTCAAAACATGTAATTCCGTCAAAATCTCGAGATCGAATTTTTTCACGATCACTATACTTTACTTATAGTAAAGTAATAAAAATATGAATAAAATTTAGGAGTAACACAATATTAAAAAAGTGTGTCCATATATGCCTAAAATTAATAATAGGAAATTTAGACGTATATTGGCACTACTTGTGTAATCGGTAGTTATTCACAGGATCCTTTGACTATTATCAGTCCGACTTGAAGGAACACTATGTGCGAAACAGGTTGGTTGGGTGACTGTAACACCTATTCACGAGGTAAAACGGACTCTTACAATAATGTAATATTTACTAATGTCGGTGGTACTAACAGTTTTCTGGTAAATATGATTATTTACTGAGCTCCCGAAATCTGATAATTTTTTCTCTTGATTTATTCTCGGGCTGCTCTATTTGAGCTATTGTTGGGAAGCGCTTTAATGGATTAAGGATTCAAGATATCTTGTACGATGCATCTTAACCGTACCAGCTTCGGGTCATGCATTTCAACTGACATATCTGTCTCAGCGTGTCGTCTAGTTCTTTTTGTCTTCAAGTATGGGCGGTCCTAGCAAAGTTTGCTGATTCACTAATGCTATTGTCCGAACGAACTTTTTATATTTTCTTCTAAAACTTTTAATGTTTCTTTCAACGTTGATGTTACTGGAAAAACCTGTTCCCGATATGAATGTGAACATCGTCAGTGATTTGAGTTTAAAGAGAAATAAAAATGGGTATATATATATATCTAATTTCAACAGAATAGGCTTAAGATTATTCCCAAATATACGGCCCACATTACCATAAAACATGTTTCAATGAAACAGCTGATGACCGTAAGGTTTTAGAGATAACGATAGTCGTTACATACAATTATAATTTTATAATTCTACTTATTTCGCTATATAGATTAAAAATACTCAGATGTTTAAACTTAACGTCACTCTGAAAGCTCTCTTATGAAAGATCGGTTCAACTGCGTTCCGATTTGGTGATTTTCGGCCCTCAAACTGTTTATAGTCCCAACTTATTGTTATTAATGGAATTAAGGCACTGGCTATAAGTATTACTAATTAGCGTTAGAATTTTGCAGTTCCATATAGTATTATATTTATATATCACTTAAGAAACGGAAAGAAGATCCAAACTGGATACAATACGAGTTCAACATCGAAGAAGAGTAACACACAGAATAAAGAAACACACTTAACAAACTTAAATTTTCGGGCAATCCGTTTTCAGGAGAAAAAAGAAAGGAGGACCAAGCACATTCTTGGTCCTTGGTTACTTTGTTATTCTTCTTCAATTTTGAACTCGTATTATGTTTATATACGAGTATTATTATAGTAAGATAGTATATAGTATAACTGTAATAGTTGAGGAGTCGCTTACTAAAATGCATGAGTGCCAAATGAATGATTGGGAAAAACAGAAAATTAGAATATTCAAGAATGGAGTACTTGAAATCTGTCAGTTAAATATTGTTTTAGCACAAGTGGATATTTAATGGAGTTCTGTGATTGGTGCCTGCAATTAGCATTTTTGTTTAAGAGCTCTAATGGAGTTTTTAAGTAATTGATGGACATAAGGTGTTTTAGCTCGATGAGTTTATATATCTTTATTGTGAAAGGGGGGTGGGTGTTAATATTTGAAATTTTGAATATAGGGCGGGCAACAGTAATTTGAACGTACATTTTTTTTTTGATTAACTGTAAGGGAATGTATGTATGGCTCCTCCATGATTTCAGTACGCGACCGACCTCTAGTTCGCTGGACGATAACTACCTGTCCTGAGGTGTTATAGTAAGGTGGTCCACAGGCTCTGGATCGTCTTGGACCCCAGTCTGCTCAATATCCTCTAGTGCTTTTGTCAGCTCTTCTGGGTTCACTGCCTGACTATACCCTTTCGACTTTGTCTTCCAGCTGATTTTCGAATCACTTGTTGATTTCTTCTTTGATTCTTTGCTAGATGATTGTGATTTTCCACTTTTCTTTGACCCTTTACTATCTTTCTTTGGCTCTTTTTTCTTGCCTTCCTTTGATTTTTCTTTTTTCGATTTCTTTGATCCTTGGCTAGAACTTTTTCCTTTTTTACCAGTAGTTGATTTCAATTTATCCGATTTCTTTGTCTGCTTTACTTCTGTTGGCTGAAATAAAAATAATCTTTCATTCTTAAAAAATTATTCATTTTTATTGATTATAAAGTTTCAATCGAATCAATACTTCAAGTTCTTATTTATCACAGTCATTCAATATTATTGGTTATAATCCTTGTAGTGCCTGTGATTGGCACTACAACATCACACGTGCGAAACATAACAAGCAACACACCTATATTCTTTGCCTATTAAGGGGTTAATTATATATGCATATGTAGTTATTAGTAAAAGTTGGTAGCAATCACTTGCAAACATGCGTTTAACGACTTAATACCTAACTTTAATCTCATGCTTAATACCTTTTTAGAAAATTTTTCAAGTATTCTCCATACTCTTCTCAGTTGCTAAGGAAATAAAAAGATCAATTGACTAAAACTTTTTCCTTCGAATTTACAGATTGTAACACTATTTTATAACTGATAGGTACAACTTATTAACTACCATTAAGCCGACGTACCGTCTATATTTGTAGACATCTTGAGGGCTACATCAATACAGAATTAAATTACAGTAAAATGAAAAAGTTTTATAAGTTACATTATTTAATTAATATACATAAGTACATAATTAAATAAGGTAGCTTATAAAACTTTTTCATGTTACTGTAATTAAATTCTGTATTGATGTAGCTCTCAAGATGTCTACAAATATAGACGAAACGTCGGCTTAAAGGCGTTGTATTGTTTGAAGCTAAACCAAACCTCGAAACAAAAAAATATTATTAAATATATGTGATCGAGATAGGAAAAGATATTTATTACCATATCTGAATTAAATATTACATCTCATTATTATTATTATTATTATAGAAAGAAGAAAAGTGGAGAGGAATAGTTGTCTTTAGGTTAGTGAATTGATACAGTCGTTTCTATTTCGTTAATATGAAGATATCTCTCTTCCAATCCCTCTCCTTTCCATTTGTTTATTATACTTCTATAGTTAATATTTTATTTCTCGTTCCTCTCTCCTCCCTAGTCAATGCTCAGTCAATTGACTCCTTAAGGTCAGTATTAAGGAGTCTTTAACACTGAGTCAAATGCTCTTTAATCGCCAAACTATGTAGTAGTATTATCATTTTATTGTTTATTACTTTAACATATTACACTGTGCCTGTAATATGTTAGAATGCTAAAGTACTTTAACAAATAGGACTGCGCCTGCAGAGTGCTCGAGTTGAAACGCATTTGGTTACTCTGGGTGCATAGTGACATCTGGTTTGAATCTTAAAAGATACATTTTCCCCTTTTATTTTATATTTTTCATATTATTTTTTAATTTTACTCGTTTAGCTCTAAATTTCTCTGTTTCTTATTTATTTTATTTGATATGTTAGTTTAGTTTACTCTGATTTCTATTATGCAATCGTTTTATGTTTTGTATTTGTTTTATTTTAAACCTTTTTGTATCTCTTTCTTTCTACTTTTCTGAAATATGATTCTTATAATATGAGGTTTTTTTATCGGAGGCTTATGTGATTGCTCTGTGTGATACTAATGCAAGGTTGGTAATGGAAACTAGTTCTTGTAAGTTGAGATTAAATTTTTTACTTGTCTTCATCAGTTCATTGTGCTGTTTTTCTTAGTATCCTAGTGAGAATGTTTTAATTTAAAATTTGCTAGCTTAGTGAGTAAATTTTAAAAATTTTAGTGAGAAGAAAAATGAAAGTGTCTCACACTGCTTAACTTAATATATACTTACTGTCAGTCAAGTCAGTTATATTTGATGATGCTAACATAAGGGAAGTACATACAGTTGCGTTGTGGGAGTCATCGGAAAGTTGTATCTCGTTTTCAGGATACAGTTTTTCTAGATCCACTTGGCTGATGTACACTTCCTTCAAATGAAACGCCCTGACAGCGATCCTGAGGGGAGGCAGTGGTCTTATTACTTTCTTCTTAGGTCTGACAGGTTTTGGTTTTTTCGGCTCAGCTGGAGGTGGAGGAGGAGGAGGTGGAGGCTCTTGCTGTATTTCCACTAAACTTACTGCAGCCACTTTACTCTCTGCTTTCTTAGGTTTTTTCTTTTTTTCTTTCTTTGGTTCCACTAGTTCTTTTTCACTTTTTTTAGATTTTTTTGAAGTGTTTGATTTTTTTGATGCTTTCCTTGATTTCTTTGACTTGCTTGATTTCTTCGACTTACTTGATTTCTTCGATTTACTTGATTTCTTCGACATGCTTGATTTCTTCGATTTACTTGATTTCTTCGACTTACTTGATTTCTTTGATTTACTTGATTTCTTCGATTTGCTTGATTTCTTCGACTTACTTGATTTCTTAGACTTTTTTGATTTTTTCGACATAACGCTCTTTTTTGATTTTGTCCGATGCCATGACGATCTGGTGGTGGTTGTCGAAGTTGTATGCCCTGCTGTTCTTCCTTTCCCAAGTTTCGTCATACTGTCTATAAGTGGACCCCAGCTGTCAATAGGATAAGTAACGCAGACTTTATCTCCTTCGCCTCCACCCTCTGATCGTCTTCCACCTGACCTTTTTGATTTCCTGCTGCTTCTTTTTGTTGTTTTGAAACTTTTTTTCTTTCTTTTTTTAGTGAATTTTCTAACTAGTTTCTTACTTGCTCGTTTCTTTTTCTTTTCTTTCTTCTTCTTTTCTTTCGGTTTCTTTTCTTTCTTCTTCTTTTCTTTTTTCTTCTTTTCTTTCGGTTTCTTTTCTTTTTTCTTCTTTTCTTTCTTTTTCTTTTCTTTCGGTTTCTTTTCCTCCTTTTCCTTTTCCTTCTTTTCCTTTTCCTTCTTTTTTCCATCTGTTTTTTCTTTCTCTTCTTTATCCTCCTTTTTCTTTTCACCATCCTTCTCAGTTTCAATACTTGGATGTTTCTCTACCTTTGGTGGTGTTTTTGGTTTACTCACTTCTTCCTCTTCTTCTGATTCACTACTTATCTCCCCAACATTCCTGTAAGGCCCACGAGTTACTTCTATCTTTTCCACCACAATTTCAAAGCAAAATAGTTGACTACAATCAAGATTGGAGCTTTTTTGCCCTATGTAACATGGGTCCAAGACTACTTGATTTGATTGGGCCATTTATGCATTAACAAAAATTTACCTCGCCATAAACATACAACTGTTTCAATTACTTGTTACCACTTTGTTTCAAATTTACATGTGTTGAAAATATTTTTCACTAAACATTGGAAAATATCTTATCTCTATAAATAAAAGGAAGGCTTTGGTGTACATTGCTTAGAACTGACTCATTTCAATTTATGTTTACGTTTTATACTTAGAAAAATGTATGCCTGTTTGTTTATCACAAGTAAACTAAACCACTATAAGTCATAGTAAGCTAAAATGTTTGTAGTAGATTTGTGTATGTGTAACTTTTAAAAGCTAAGATTTGAATTGAGTGGAAATTCAACGTAGAAGCGAAGTTATGGACTTTTAAGCTGTGTTGGGCTAGCTACACAAGTATATCAACTAACAATACCTACTTGCTACAGTATCAGACACCTAAAAATACCAGTATATTTTTAAAGTAAATATATTTTATTTTTGTCACTAAAGTATGAAACGTAAAGATAACATGATATGAGTCAGTTCTAAGCAAAATGTACAGACAAAACATTTATAGGTATACAGGTATTTCTAGGTGCCTGATACTGCAGCAAGTAGGTATTGTTAGTTGATTTTAATTTCGTTTGCGTTTATCATAATTTGCTCCCTTTAAAAAAGTCAGTCCTACCTACTCGCGTACTAAATAAGGAGTATGCCTAAAACAGAATCAAATTTGAGCTCAGTATCTAAAGCTGCTTACGATTTATGATGATGTATGGCATATTTCAAAGGGAAGAAACCTTTTAATCTTTCAACAAGGGGTCTTCGTTAGAGTTGAGATGGGTTTTTGACTCTGACGAAGACCGCTTGTTACGGTTGAAAGATCTTAGTCTTGTTTTCCCATTTCTTATTGTGGTTTGATCATTGATTGTTATTTCACGTGTTTATGTGAAATCTTTATGTATATATATATATATATATATATATATATATAACAAGATTTCACATAAACACGTGAAATAACAATCAATGATCAAACCACAATAAGAAATAAAAAAAAAAAAGAAAAGAAGATTAATATATTTCAGCCGTACAAACGGTCTTTGTCATAGTCAAAAAACCAACTGAAACACTAGATGTAGAACATCTTGGTGAGGGGTTGAGAGGAGGGGGAGGGAAGAGTGGTATTTTAAAAGGTTTAACGTGTAAAGTATTAATTATTATTATTATTTTGTTATTATTATACAGTTATTATTTATTATATATATATATATAAAATTAAAGTTTATGATTTTAGTCATAAATGATTTTAGTCTTACTGTTGTAAAGATTCGAGTTGGAGTGTTTATGTTTTAGAATATTAGTCGTTGCTCTGTTTAAGTAAATGGATTTGAATTTAAGTAAAAATCTTGGTTGCAGGTCCCCTTTGCTCCTTCTGGGTTTAAAGTTCGCTACCTGAAAGTATTTGAACCCAAACTGAACTACTCAGACCATGACGTAATCAAATGGGTGCGGTATATTGGACGCAGTGGCCTCTACGAAACAAGATGCTAAACTCTTTACTCATCTTCTCTACTACTACTTCTGATATTTACCATTTTTTTTTTTTTAAATTATAAATTAATTTTATTATTGTCTTAGCATGAGGCACTAATAGAATAAATATTATTATTATTATTGATAAAAGAGGTTGTTAATAACGTTAGCAGGGGATATTTATGCTTATAATAATCACACAGGTTATATATCGGCTGGTTTTGAGTTTTCTCCAACTTAATAGAGCAAGCTGTTTCCGGTTAGTTGTTCCAGTATTTATGCCTGACACATAGTTTTGATTGTAATGGATTAAACATTGTTATTAATTAGGAAAACAAATCACTTCAATAGGTATAAATACGGGGTGACCAACAGAAAACACTTCAATGTTGTATAAGCTCGACTTTAATTTAGAAATAGTCGATTGGAGACTATGCATGTTGGTAAAATTGGTTTAGAACCCCTGTTTGCGTTATTATGCACAAATGTTCCCAATCAGAACATTTTCATTACCCTTGCATTTTCCCATTATCTTCTTTCTTCATTTAAAGAATTATTCAAATAATTATTATTTTTATAGTACTATTTTTTTATTCAAAACGAAAAAATGCTTATCACTTACCAATAAGATATATATAAACAAAAATATATATGCTTTATGTATTTATTCATTATCCATTCCTTTAGTTATTCATTATCTGTTAAATTATTAAAGTGTATTCAATGATCTGTATGAATAGGTTTAAATAAGTTGTATGTTTAATATAAAGCCTTGTTGGTCCTAGTAAATGTAATCATACCAGTGATAAATGTAAACCCGTTTTCTCCTCATGTACGAGTGTTATACTGCATCTCGACCTGTTCAATCGTAGTATCAAGTCTAATGTACTCATTTAGCCAAATCAAATAAATGCATAGACAAACATGCTTCTTATTTCTATAGCATTCTTTCCCTTAAATAATCTGTAATTGTATATTGATGTTAACGAATTAGTGGGAATGACTGCGTGCTCATGACGTCTCCTAGCCTACTTCTCTGCTTATCAACTTTTCCTTAACAACGAATTGAATGGCCGACCCCCTACAGAGGTCTACAGTTTTAGGTCTACCACAGGATGCTTGAGGATTCAGTCGACCCCCTACAAGAGGGAAAGTACCCGTTACCCCGGGATAAGGGGTTGCAATGATTTGGCTCCTCTGGGCCCCGTTTTTGGGTGCTCCTGGATTAGTAAGTTAGAAATAAGGGATTAAAACCCCTTGTTGGCCAAACGCCACCTGGCAGTAAGGACTTGGTGGGAGAAGATCTTGTCTCTCTCTATGTTAGATTGAATGCTTGAAGGGAGGGTCCCATTCACACCCACCCTGAGTTCCGTTAGAGCCAAAAGGACAAAGCAACTACCAGTGTTCCAGCCCACTTAGCTGAGATCGTGGTCCGGACTTACTGGTAAAGGCTGGGGTCTAGCTTCTCCGGATGCTAAGCAGGCTTCCTCCCGAGAAGAGACTGCTCCTCACGCAGCGACCCGAAGGTCTACCCAACCTGGGTGAGAACCACAACCACTACGAGTCCGACCTCAAGGGCGGGCTGGAGAGAAAAACTCTTCCAGGGGCCCCCGCCACCCATTGTACCGACTTATTTTAAGAGTTTCGGATCAAACTCCGGACCGAGGTCCTACTGAACCTCTTAACAACGAATTGCCAGTTTCGAAATATTGGTTTGATCTCTTCTGTTTTCTATACTTTACTATTATATATAGCAAAATAAAGTGTATCAGGACTCGGCCAGTTCTTTAAGTTCAAATTAATTTGAACCTCAATACCTAAGGTTGGTATTGAGAGTTTAATTTCTACCTGAAAAACTGACCGAGTCCTGATAAATTTTATTTTGTTTCTATTATACGGTTGATACTTTTATCAAGATATATATAAAGATTTCACATAAACACGTGAAATAACAGTTGGGTTTTTGACTCTGACGAAGACCGCTTGTTACGGTTGAAAGATCTTAGTCTTGTTTTCCCATTTTCTTATTGTGGTTTGATCATTGATATATATATTGTATTAAGTAGGTTTTGTTTTTTAGGGCTGGGTCATATAAAAGAAAATAAACTCCTTCCTAGGCCAACGTTTCGATGTATTTGTAAATCATCTTCAGGGCTAAAATTAGAGTAAGACTATAATACTTTTAACAAAACAATCTACAACCTACATAGGGAACTAAATTATGACTACAACACATAAATAAATAAATACAACAGGTTATTTTACAATCAGAATTGTTATTCTAAGTACACATCTATTAAACAAACAAACCAAAAAAAGGAAAATAATTTTATTTTGGGATGTGTGCTATTGGTTATTTATGTTTCATGTAAAATATTTGGTTATTGGAATGAAAAACAGTACTTTGTTACAATCATCTATCATTTTAAAAACAAGGAGGGTGAACATATGAAGGTTGCAATACAAAGTAAGGTTGGTTTACAACTTAAGGTCATGATCCATGTTACAATGATATAACTATTGTTATTGTGACTGGGGATGTGAAAGAAAGTTTGTATAAATATGTGTGAACTTTTCAATATCAGATCTAGAATTACAAGTGTTAGGAGTTTTTTTGTATGTGTGTGATTTCCTTTTTTATTCCTTTTCCCAGGTCCCAATTATTTTTGAATTTTCAAGGTCAAAGTTGTGATTTAAAAAGAGGGCATGTTTTGCTAAGGCACATGTAATTTTCTTTTTGTTAATCTCCGTTTTGTGTTGTGCCAATCTATTTCCTAAGTACTGACTGGTTTGTCCTATATATGTCATGTTGCAATTTGTGCAGTTAATTTTGTATACGTAAGAGGTGTTTTTCATACCAATAACAAAATATTTTACACGAAACATAAATAACCAATAGCACTCATTCCAAGGTAAAATTAATTTCCTTTTTTTGGTTTTTTTATTTAGCCTAGGAAGGAGTTTATTTTCTTTTATATGACCTAGCCCTCAAGAACAAAACCTACCTAATACAACAGAATAGAAGAGTCCAAGAAATTTTTTTTTATTATATATATATATATATATAGTCATATATATGACTATATATAGTCATATATATGACTCACCATGAGTCACCGCCCTGCCTTCCTCTTCGCAGGAACTCTGCCTGACTCTTCGCTCTTCACACCTCCTGATGACGACGATGGTCGAAATATCGATGTGAGTTATGTCTGTGTCTTTCTATGTGTTTCCTTCGTTTTGAATTTATTTTATTTAAAAAAGTCCGCTGGACCGTTTCTTTTTATTTATATATATATATATATATATATATATATATATATATATATATATATATATAATAAAAGAAAAGCAATACACAAAAGAACGAAAACACTTACTAGGATCAATATTTCGAAGTGCAGTTTGTCGTCAGGAAGAGAAGAAGAAGAGGCATGTTCGTTGCTGATGGATAGTGGAAAGTGTCACTCACTTTCGTCATTCTACCAACTGCGGTTGGAAATACTGATCATAGTAAGTGTTTTCGTTCTTTTTTGTGTTGCCTTTTTTTCAGTTACTTATTTGTCCGATTTGGACCGTTTCTTCATATATATATATATATATATGCAACAAGATTTCAGATAAACACGTGAAATAACAATCAATGATTAAACCTCAAAATGAAAAGGGAAAAAAGACTAAGATCTTTCAACCGTAACAAGGGTTAGTAACGTTAGAGTTGAGTTGGGTTTTTGACTCTGATGAAGACTGCTTGTTACGGTTGAAGATCATAGGCTTATTTCCCTTTTCATATTGTTATTTCATATCCCTTTTGATTGTTATTTCACGTATTTATGTGAAATCTTGTTATATATATATGTACTGTCGTCTGTCGTCCCTCCGTCAATTCACTTCTTCTCGTGAGGATGACCGCCATTACGGTCGAAATATTGAAAAGTGAGTCTTTTGTTATGTTTCTGTCTATGTGTCACAGTTTATTTTAAGTATATATACATATTAATAAAAGTATCGACCGTGGAATAGAAACAAAACTAAAGTTTATCAGTTTTAAATAAAGACCGAAACGTTGGCAATGAGAGTTTAATTTGAACCTGAAGAACTGACCGAGTCCCGATAAACTTTAGTTTTGTATATATATATATTATTATTATTATTATTATTATTATTAAACCACAATATGAAATGGGAAATAAGACAAAGATCTTTCAACCGTAACAAGAAATCTTCATCAGAGTCAAAAATCCAACTGAAACCTTTTCTGACGAAGACAGCTTTCTACGGTTGAATGATCTTAGGCTTATTTACCTTTTCATATTGTGCTTTGATCATAGATTGTTATTTCACGTTTTTCTGTGAATTCTTGTTATATATATAAGAAGATTTAATATACCTTACCTCCAAACAGCAGTGTATCTGTGGTTTAGTCAGGTGTCTTTCTTCATGCATTTTATTTTTATTTAAATCAATTAGAAAAATTCTTAAAAAAAGTCAAGCGCGAACCAGACGTTGAAAGAAGGCAGTGACCGTTTACTAAAGGAGCAACTGATCAAAAGGACTTTCCATCCACGGAATCCAACCCTCCAAGAAAGATCCCAAAACTCTAACTAAAATCAAACACATGTGACTGTAGCGAGAGTAGTGTTTTCTCCCAGTTGAATATATATTAATTTAAATTATTAATTTATTATTACGTTGTTAATTTTATTTATTAAATATACTATGATATTTTATTCATTATATTGATATAAGTTGAAATCCTGCTTTACTATGCATCAAATATCTGTGACTCCACGTATGACAGGCCCTTGCAAAATACAGTGGAAGAACAAAAACAAATATCTTATGCTTATCATAAAAAGTTATAATGCATTATTTATCTGATTAATATCTGTGTAGAATAATAGGATTAAAGAACAGAGATTTGTCAACATCTAACAGAATTTCCCTTTTTATTTATGGAATTCATTCTCACTAATGGTTCTTCCAATTTTAGTTTGGAATCCGGATTACAATCATTATCATAAATACTTCAGTCCATTCCACCCATTCCAAATTCTTTAAATTTTTTTCTCATAAGTCGAAGTATCCTACAGATTTATCTTTCTATTGTTTCTTTTGTGACCAACAAAATACGTCTGATCTCCTTTCCCATAGACAATATTATGTCATTCTATTTATATATAAATTATTAAATAATTTAATTGATATCTTTATCTCATTTTCCAACTACATTTCCACATTCCTTCATATAAAATTTAGAAACGCCCAAGTTATCCTTATTTTCCATGTTATAATTATTTGCTTCATTCCTCACTGTCTAGCATGATGATAAAGTGTTCTAGTATGAATAGTAGTCTAGATGGTTTTAAATACGACATAAAGAAATTTAAAAAAAATAATAAAGCATTTACTATAGTTATCAATCTTTTTGTTACTATTTGTTTAATTGCCATTTACTCCATCTTGTTTGATTTAATTATCATTATTACTACTATTATGTTTTATCAGTTTAATAGGAATTATTATATGTTAAAAAATACATTGTATTGTCTAAGAATTTTGATCTATATATAAATAAATAAGCATTAAAGGACTATTTTAAGGTGAATACCTTTTTTATCAGGTGTATTAATTCCATTTTGTTTACCATAGTACTTAGTTTAATTATCTACATGTTTTCTGAAACTAAATGGTGGACGACATTTAACCAGTTGCATCTATCTCAAGTAAAGATATTTCATCTTGTGTAACTGATTAAATAGAATATTTTGTATTTATTATTTTTTATATTGAATTTTTTCAAAATTTCAATTTGTATTAAATTTTTTGAATGATAACAATAAATTGAAAGTTTTGGTTGATTTGAATATACTGAGTTTTGAATGATTTGAATGTTTTAGGTGTTGATTGACTGTTATTTAAATGCTATAATTAATTGTACCAAATTATGTTATTTGTGTATGATGGCAGCAAATCCTCACGTAAACATGTTTAATTAAAGTACATAGTAGCCTCTGCGTTGACGATTTTTAACAGCCTTGCGGTGGGCTGGGCGTAAATTGGAGCAGATCAGCTTAAAAGTCGTTAACGCAGAGGCTCCTGTGTACTTTAATGAAATTATATTATTATATACAATTTTTAAGTGTTTTAAATGAAAATGAATATCCAAAAAGCTCTTTCTTGTTCCAAGATTTAAAAGTTTTTATATTTTGAATGAGAGTAAGAATTTTTTTTAAATGATATGGTATTTAAAAGTTTTAAAATTTAGAATTAATTAGTTTTTAGTGATTTCAAAGTTTTATAACTTTCTTAATGAATGTTTTGAAATTTTCAAAGTTAAAAAATATTTTAATGTTAAAAGTAAATCGAAAGTAGTAAATGATTGGAAGTGTTAAATGTTTTGAATGATTCACGTCGTTTTTAAGCAAAAATTAAAATGATTTGAATGTTGTTAAAATTTTGAATGTTATGAATGTTTTAAAGTGATGAAAGTTGGAATGTTTTTTAGAAGTTCCGAATGTTGACAAAAGTTTGAAAGGTTTGGATGTTGTGAATGCTATGAAAGTTTTAAAATCTTTTAAATGTTATCAAAATATCGAATCTTTTAAATTGGATCTTTTGAAAAATTTGTTGTTTAGATAATTATTTATACTTTTCTAAATAATCTTATATATAATCAGTTATACTCTTTTTAAAGGTTTGGATGATAACACGCTAAAAGTATTGAATGCTGTCTTACATTTGAAGAATTTTTTTTATGAGAGTAACAATGTTTTGTAACATTTTTTTAACATTCTCTAGAAATAGAGCATTACATAGAATCATGTGAATGAGTTGAGATAACTTTTTCTCCAATTACATACAAATGAGCTGTTAGAGTACATTTTCCATTTTCAGAAAAGGTTTTTTTGACGTTAAACGGCTCATTAAAAAAATTCCTAAAAAATTGAACAACATATAACTATAAATATTTTAAAATTTAGAGTTCATTAGTTTTTAATAATTTCTAGGTTTTATCCCTTATTGGATTTTTTGATTTTTTTTGGATTTATACATATATACTTGAATTGTTCTTGATCGCTTCATTCAACACAGTATTTGGTAAGTTTTTTGAGTCTTAAAGAATCCTAAACCGTGTAAATCTGTCAAAATTTCGAAATAAATTTTCACTATCACTATACTTTACTTATAGCAAAGTAACATAAAATAAAAAAACTGAAAATAACATATCAGTTGAGGCATTTTTTTACTCAAAAATACATTAAATTCCAATAAGTTGGTAGAAAAAAGAAATGTAATACTTATCTGAAGGTAGTAAATTATGTTAGTGGTAACATTTATTTCTGCACGAGACGCCGATAGCAACAATGTGCTCTGAGACTCGACACGCTTTCGTTTATCTTATTATAAATGTACAGTCTTTCTGCAATTAAATTTAAATTTCTTAAATATAGAAATATATTTACGACTATAATCTTGAAGAGATTATTGTTAATTACAATAATAACTAGTTATTAATAACCATATGAATAATTATCGATTGAAAAATGATTAATTGATTATACTATGATGAATTAAATAATCAGAATTTACGGAAACCCCCAAAAACTTTGCTCAGGTCAGGAACACTGCAAAATGAGTAGACACCAGTGACTGGATTCAGGGGGTTTGATCGACCCGTTCTTGAAATGTCAAGACGTTCAGTGAACCTTTTTCGCCTTTTCAGTATAATATAAAACTTTTATAGCTGGAAGCTTGAAATTGTTGTAAATAATAGATATGAAGTATTAGGCTAGAATAGTAAAAAACCTGGATATTTCTTAACAACATAAAGAAAAGAGTCCATTCCTCACACTTAGGAAATATTACCTAAAGTTTATGTGATTAATAAACAAAAAGAAATTACATCTGATATTAAGTTTTGTATAGATTGATATATACAAATATAGATTGATTAGAGCATTTTGTGAGACAAATCCATCATACTATGGAAAGGATCAGAAATTATATGTTTGATTGATGTTGATTGTTTACATTTAAGAATGTTATTCTTTTACATCTTATATTAAGTTCTTTGATTTTTTAAAATTTGTTCATTGAACCACTAAACAACAGTTTTATTTCAGTGGATTCACTCAAAATTTTTAAGTCAATGTAAACAATGTAAATAAATATCAATAAATTCGACAAGTATAGCAGGTGGTCCGTTAGTCTAGGATAAACGATCAGCCTTTATAGCGTTATTGGTCTTTGCGGTAATTGAAATTACGTTAATTTTTTTTTATAAATTGTTATATTTTGTTCAATTTTTTAGGAAATTTTTTAATGAGCAGTTTAACGTTAAAAAAACATTTTCTGAAAATAGAAAATGTACTCTAACAGCTCATTTGTAAATGTAATTTGAGAAAAAGTTATCTCAACTCATTCACATGATTCTATGTAATGCTCTATTTCTAGGTATTGTTTCATTTTGATCGCTCTTACAAACTTTCAGATTGAATTATAAGTCATAATTGTTACATTTTATTGAAAAAAAAAATATTTCCTGTTCTTTTAAAAATCTGAGGAAATTTTTCATTTATTGCTTTTGTAATTTTAAAAATAATGCAAAAATTTCAAGACTCGAGAATTAGTAGTTTAGGAGAAAAAATGTTATCTGAAAATATGTTTTTCGCAAAAATGTGACTTTCCCATCATCCATAATTGCTCCCAAACTATAGAGCTCATCTACACTATGAGGCCCATTTTTTTTTTGCAAAATATCGTTTTGATCCATCAAATAATCTGGACCGTAGCGTGTCCACAAACTTTGGATACATACTCACCCACCCACACATACACTCACACACACACACATACTTCGCATAATATTTGTAAATTGAAGTACTCAAATTGTCATATTATGTATAGTTACATAACTGTATATAGTCTAATTGCTAATACTTCATCAAGGGTCAGCTAGCCATGCACAGCAAGGTGCATGCCAAATTAGTGGACAGGCATCTAGGCCTTTTACCACTTCATTCAATAATACTTCATCATTGTCAACATTGTATATAACCAAATTATAGTTCTAAGTTATATGGTTGTATAAAACATATGTAAAGAATTGTATCACTTGCATGTAATACATAATGTGGAACATGTTGAAAAAAAACCACACACACACACACAGACATCATCGAAAAAACTTTGTATGTATCGAAAAAAGAATGTATCACTTGCATGTAATACATAATGTGGAACATGTTGAAAACACACACACACACACACACACACAGACATCATCGAAAAAACTTTACAAAACTACTTCTGGGAGCCCAGAACATGTAATTCCGTCAAAATCTAGAGATCGAATTTTTTTACGCTAATTATAGTAAAGTAAATATTGGTTATAAATAATTCTGAAAAAGGAACTTGTTTGTGGTTTGTTTTCTCAAAATTGTTGGATAAAACTGCTTCTGGTACATACAATATGCAAAACTGTTTCTGTGTTTAATTATGTAGAACTGTCTGTTGCTAGCTTAGGTTCAAGTAACACAAGCATTCGATATTACCATCGTCATCAATATAAATAAGGTTTAATCTGCACTGTGTCTAAATGGTCGCTGCATTCGACAATTGGATTAATTATTCAGCCATCTAGTTTAATCAAGTAAGCGCTGCAGCGTGCCGGCTAATTACGCATTAAACACACTGATAACACAATTCGATACTTCTCACTGCTACAGATGTTTAGATTTCTTGCTCTTCCAAGTCAATTATCTGTTTCACACTTAATTGATTTTGTAACTGCACTAATGGCAAAGTCAAGCTAAATCTAAGTCATCCTCTTAAATTGCAAAACAAATTAAATTGTTTTTAGTTCTTCCTTTCTATTTCTATAAACAATTATCGATAATGATTGCTTGGAGTCATTTAAAAAGAAACTTCAACTGAAAGTTTATGTAACTGACAGCAGTATTTCTTTGTTACTTTCAAAATAATTGGTACAATCATGATATGTATAAGCAATTAAATGAAACGATTGCATGCACTAAATAAACTACGATCACAGGAAACACGCACATAAAAGAGATCACAATAACTTACTAGTATATTTTGACTGCCTCATCATCAGGTATAGTACTGAGTTTTTGTTATTTGTTATATATGCTTTCTTTATAAAATATAATATATAAATATATATAAAGTCGTTATCAGCCTCTGGAGCGATTCACATCCCTGACGACGAGGGCATCAAAATATAGTAGTGAGTTTAGTGACTTCTGTGTATTCTTTTGAAAATTCTACTTAAAATAAACTGTGACACATAGACAGAAACATAACAAAGACTTGCTTTTCAATATTTCGACCGTAATGGTAGTTTATTTTAAGTGTAATATGTCCTGCCGGACCGTTTCCGTTTATCATGGTATATATATATATATATTTTATTAAACATTATGCCAATTTTAACTTTTGTTCTTTTCCGAGTTAATTTTTCAAGTTTTCTCACTATGGATTTCCACCTTTCTGGTAAAATATAAAGTAATTCACCAAAAGATTTATTCTTGACTTCCATTTTATTCACTAAACAAGTTTTAACCATAACAAACAAATTAACATTACATACAAAATATATACGACGTTTCGGTCAGCTCTGACCATCCATAGTGAGAAAACTTGAAAAATTAACTCGGAAAAGAACAAAAGTTAAAATTGGCATAATTTTTAATAAAACATGTTTGATTGAAGGTCTGCTCCCAAAATACACACACACACATATATATATATATATATATATATATATATATATATATATATATATATATATATGTTTCATTAAAGTACACAGCAGCCTCTGCGTTAACGACTTTTAAGCTGGTCTGCTCTAATTTACGAACAACCTTGCGGTGGTTCATTAAAGTACACAGCAGCCTCTGCTTAACGACTTTTTCGTTAAATTCTGCTGTTAAATTCGTAAATTGGAACAGACCAGCTTAAAAGTCGTTAACGCAGAGGCTGCTGTGTACTTTAATAAAACATGTTTACGTGAAGATTTGCTGCCATCATGTGGCAGCACGTGTGCCATCATGAAGATTTGCCACGTGTGTGTGTGTGTGATAAACGAAATCCGATTCAGAAGGACTGATAACACTTAAACTGTGACACGTAGAAAGAAGCGTAACAAAGGACTCACTTTTCAATATTTCGACCGTTATGGCGGTCGTCCTCAGGAGAAGAAGTGAATTGACGATCGAAATATTGAAAAGAGAGTCCTCTGTTACGTTTCTTTCTATGTGTCATAGTTTCTTTTAAATATATATATAAACACTTAAAAGATATATCGACCATCTAATAGAATAGTACTAAAATTAATCGGGCCTCTTTTAGTTTTCTAGGTTAATATTAAACTTTCAAATGCAGTTGATTAGGCTTTATGTTAAACACATTGTTCACAGGCCTACAAAACATCATATATTTATCAGAAAATTTACTCGTAATTAAACATTGATTATTAAATGGAGAGATACTGTAAAGGTAATTTAGAAAAAGTATAATGGCATCAAAAGCAAGTCCAATATTTAATATTAAGTAAATGATTATGTTTGTATAAATATTAGTTTACTGAATTAAGTAAGTAACTGATATTTATCTACTTCAATCTACCTGATGACTTCGCAAGTCCAATTATAGAGAAAAAAAAGCATTTCATTTAATTTTTAGATTGCTAAACAAGTTTTATTTTACTAGGAATTTAAATAAGTGACATTGGGAAAGACATTATAGTATCTATTTTATTTTTGACTTGTAACAACTTTAGGATAGTTCACATGTCACTCATCTTGAGAGTGCAGGCTAGATTAAAAAGATGTTTTTACAACAAGGAGCTCATAACATAAGAATTCAATTTTTATGTATTCATCATTATAAAAAGATCCTGAATTTGATCATTTAATTCTTTTGAAAGTTGACTAATTAGAGCTTAATTAGAAAATGCTGAATGTTGGAAAACAAAAAAAAAGTCTGCATTGAAAAGTTTACAAAGAGTTAGAAAATTAAGATTAAGTTATTTAAAACCAAGTTTAACTAACTTTTAATTTAGAAGTTTGTTTTATCGAGTTTGCAGTAAAGATACCTGTGCAATTCTAAGCAAAAAATTTGCCGATTTTGCCATGACCCCAAGGTGAGAGCGTAACTAATGTGCATTGCACTATAGAGTCGGTTAAAAAATGTTTGACTCCAGCTGACATGACATTCAAGAATTCAGTCTTAAAAAAAAATGTATTGTTAAAATTATGTTTTAATTTTTGTCGTAGGTAATACGACAAAAGTTGTGATATAATGACTGAAAAGTGCAAATGCTAAGTTGTATTTTTAATAAGAGTTCGATAAATAATCCATGAATCAATGAGTTCATTATTTTGTCATCATATTCACTTTTATAAAGAATTTTGATTCTGAAGATCTCCGATATAACTCTACCGCAACACTATTGACTCCTCTGCTTGGAGTGTAAAGTTTTCATCTGTCATATGAACGAGAACAGAAGCACACATGTGTGAACTTATGTTGTTCAGCGAGTTACAAATCTTCTGAACACTAGTAAGTAAAAGAAATCAGTTGGGCTGCTCCAGGGAATATCTTGCTTCTTCAAAATCCGAAGTCTAACTATACTTGGTTCTATATATTCACTAATGTGTCCTAACGGTATGTTTCATGTTTTAAGTTCTTCATTCATATTTACTACAGAGGAACTGCTTGAATATTGATCTGTAGTCTAAAATAATATCTATACATTTAAATTGAGTTTGGTAGGGTGGCCACACGGGTTACTTGCCTGGACACTGAAGGGACCACTGGAATATACCTGTCATTAATCACATCAAAGGTAGTGTTTATAGATTAAAAACTAGAGATTTACAAAAACCATAGAAAAAAAAATCTAGTGTGATAGTCAAAAATCGCTCTACATTCGAAAACACTGCTAATTGTTAGTGCGAAGGACAGATCAGCATGAAGAGCCTCTACTTAATAAATTGATAGAATCTTGAAAGAATTATGAAGATTCGGTGTTGTTTTCAGAACACAAAACATCCCCCTTAAATAAAATATTTTATCAAAACAAGCCTGTAGTAGCACAGTGGAAGAATTTACATGTAGTGTACACGAGTCCATAAGACTTTGGTCTCACATCGTAATTATCAATACAAGGTTCTCACACATATTCTCTTGACCAGCTAAAAGACTAACACACCCATATTTGTACGAACAAATATAATTCATCGAGTTTATGCATTTTTGTAACCTTTAGCAGGTTACACACTGGCGGAAAGTAGCATATTCGATAGCAAGTGTTGTAATAAGTAACTAAAACTTAGGGGGCAACATTTTGAGGTAAATTTATTAATGTGAGTTTGCTAATCTTGCTATGATTCGTAGAGATTATATAATGACGGATGTTGTGTTTTAATTAATTTCATTCATGGAGAAGTATATTATACCAATGAGAAAGTATTAGTAAAGAGAGATGGAGAAAAGGTATATCATTCGTGGGTTGGGAGAGTATGGCTTTTAAGTACATTGATGTTGGATTAGCTTCCTCTTATTTATCTATAAATAGCTCATTATTCTACGTCAACAGGAGAAACGATCTGTTTTGAATTAGACCTGTTTTTTTTTTTGAAGAGTCACATTGTACAGCTTTTGCACAAGAATGGCACGAACGTGTTGAACCAGTTTTGCCTCTCTAAATGAATCTAAAAAGTTGACATCAAAGCAAAAGTAGTAAGCAAGTGACTATGGAAATAATGCCACAACCAAAATAGAAGTAATCTGGCTATTCAATAACCATTCAATATTTTGTAAAGGAAATGCTGGGTCTTTTGTACAGTGCTAATTTATATTCAGGATGGGTTGGCAACTAGTTTGGTCCGTAATGGCCTTATTGAGAAAGTTTTCAAGTGAGCTAAAACTCAAGAATGTTTTAATATTATATAATTTCCTCTGTCAATCACTTATAAAAGCCTTTTTGTAAATAGAAAGGATCAAATGACAATTACATTTTGGTCACATCGTTTAATCCTGAAAAAAAAACTGAGCATTAATAATTATGCTCTAGTGATCGAAACTCTAAACGAATCCATTGGTATTTTACTCTGTCATCAGAATTTATTAAATATAAATAAAATCTTAAAAAGCAGAAGTACATGCTTGGTATCTAACGAGACAGTGGCATTCCGAAAACAGCTCTGACCATTAGTAAGTAGACCTGTCACAGTGTAGGCTCTCAATGTAGTAGTTCAGTGAAAGGGTGTCATAAACATTAATAGTTCTTTCTTAAATTTATTTGTAATCTATATACTTATAAAACTCTGATGTTCTTGTTTAAATGTTTGCACACAGGTGTGTGGGTGTGTGAGTGAGTATGTTAGCATTTCTTGTTACCACGCTACGGTCTAGAATCTTTGATGGATCAAGTTGAATTTTACACAAAACTATAAAATTAGTGTAGATGATCCCTATTGTTTGGGAAGAATTATACATGACGGGAAAGTCACTTTTTTTGCCAAAAAACAAGTTTCTATAAAACATTTTTTTCTCTTAAACTGCTAATTCTAGAAAACAGTACTCGCTATACTTGTCGATTTTTTGATATTTTTTACATTGTTTACATTGAGTTAGAAATTTTTTGAGTGAATCCACTGAATTTAATTGATGTTTATAATGGAAAAATTTAAATAACTCTTTGACTTATATGAGATATAATATTTTTACATGTAAAAATTCACTTCCAATAAACATAAATGTTTGTTAATTTCGTTGGTGTGATGGATTTGTCTCACAAAATGATATAATCAATCTATGTGTCATACTCCTGAACAAAACCAAATATCTGTTGTAAATTATTTACGGGATAGTAGCCTCTTGCTTTTAGATTTGAAAAGGTTTGCCAACAGAGTGTCTAGATTGTAGCCTTGTGCAGCACTACTTGTGGTGGGTTTTCCAAACTGACACTCAACCGCTCGCCCCTAGTGGGGCCATGCAGCTATTTCACAGGTTGCATTGGCTTTATTTTCCACGTGGTTCTTCGAACCGGGGGCTACAAGGGCCACTGACCCTACCTGTAGCTGAGCAGGTTCAGTAGGACCATTGGTCCAGAGTTTGAACCGAAACTCTTAAAATATGTTGGTACTATGGGTGGCGGGGGCTCATGGAGATGTTCTCTCTTCATCTCGCCAATCAGAGGATGGACTCGTAGTGGCTGTTGGTTCTCACCCAGGTTGGGTAGACCCTTGTGGTCACTGTGTGAGAAGCAGTAACTTCTCGGGCGGATGCCTGCTTAGCATACCGGGGAGCTACAGCCCCAAACCTCTAACAGTAGGAACGGACCACAATCTCAGCTTATTGGGTTGGAATACTGGTAGTAGTTTTAATAGACGCTTTGGCTTTTGATGGGATACTTAGAGTGGGTAAGAATGGATACTCATCTCGTGCACTTATCTATTAGAAGGAGAGACCTATGGATCTACTCTGTTTGGAACTTATATCGTCCAGGTGGCTTTTAGCCATCGAGAGATTTTAATCTCTCCAATTCTCAGTCTTACTATGATACAAGGACGACCCATAATGGGGTCCAGATGGGCCAAAATAACTATCATTGCAACCCCTAATCCCGGGGTAACGGGAAATTCCCTCCTCGGATAGAGACGACCGAATCCTGAAGGATCCTGTGGTAGTCCTTAACCTGTAGACCTAGTAGGAGTCGACTACTCAACCAACTCTGGATGTTATGGGAGACGAATATTGAATTTTGAAATTGTGAATCTTTGAAGATGCGTGTCACCAAAAAAAGAGTCTGCGTGACAGCACTGACACGCGTGTCAATGGTTTGCCATCACTGCCCTAGTACAACCTAATTCAGTATCTTTATCCTATTTCTAAGTGAGTTTGGATCTTATTGATCCAATACTATTATATATTAAACCGTTTTTCTTTTGTTTTTATTTGGAACTTAGTTTATTCCAAATACATTTATTTTACTTCATATGTCGGTTAGTGAGCTACAGTATTTACTTTTAATGACTTCATGAATTTATTGTACGTATATCAAATCTTTTTGAAAAAGTATTATTAATTTCAATTTAGAGTTTAAAAATATTTGTTTTAGAATTCTCAGACCAAAGAAATTTGTTAACTGAATAATTTAAATTCCAGACATATAAACCCCAAGCCTTACTCCGGTATGCGGTGCTCTGCCGGAGCGGACAAAATACCACCAATAGAGGTTCAGGGATTTTCCCCTGTAAGGAAAAGGAAGTCTGGAGACCATCCTCCGGAAGCACAGAGGACCCAAATGCGCTAACTAGTGGGAACCTTCCACAAGTGCACCTGTGGACCCGAAGAAGACCATCTCGAAGAAGGAGAAAGGAAGTTACTTTCTCCCGAAACATAGGGAGCCAGAATGAACATTATCAATGATGGTTTGTGCAGATTCTGCAAAGAGGAAGAAACACCGTTGCACCTGCTGATAACTTGTAAGGCCACTTTGCTGCAGAGAAGCAGGTGCTTCGGGACATTCAACAAACCATAGAAAAACTTTTACCGCTGGAACCAGCAAAAGTGCTGAGCTTCTTGGAGGCGTTGAAGCTAACTGGTGGGGTACTTTAGTAGAGAAGAGGGGAAGGACAATAGTTTTGTTTTATGACGTAGTGCAATAGTCACCCTCAAATAATAAAAATAAAAAAAAATAAATAAAACCCCAAGGTTGACAAAAATATTTGTAGGGCATACGAACATAAATCACTGAGAATTGGAAGCTCCTGGGTTCAATCATACAGGTGTATGTATGCAATGATGGTAACGAGAACTGATAGGAATTGTGTATGTCCGTTTCATTTATCCCACTGTTGATGGCACAGTCTTATTGGTGATATTGACAGAGCTAATTCATGACATCCCATGGCGTTGATATATCTTGTCACTATAGCATGCCATTTATAATTTACTAGACGACCCGTGATCCCTTGTGCCACTCAGTATTAAGAAATTACAACAATAGTTAATATTATAAATTCACAGAATGTGATTGACACATTCTGTGTCAATAGATGTCTCTCTTGCATTCTGTCTCTCATTGCTATTTCTTGTTATTAAGCCAAGAAAACAAAGAGTCTTATATGGTCCAACATGTAATACAGATTCTTAACATGAATCAAGATATATACACAATCAAGCAATTTAAAATTAACAACGCCTGTAAATTGAAATATTTAATTTATTTTACGCAACATTAAGTAACATTAATGAAAGGAATGTGTTTTTATAATATTACCTTAAAATAATCGTTTTAAGCTGACATTTGTCTTCGCATTTGTATTCCTAAAATTATTTATTTCAAACCTCAAATGTAATAGTTTGTTATGTATACTTTAGGAATTTCATACATCTGTTTAATGCTTAACTTCCAAATACGATTGTTAAATCAAAACGTTGGCTTTGAATTATAAAACAAATATATAAAACAAATAAAATTTGTTTTATATTATGTGTAATAAGAATTAACAGTAAATACGTGAACTAAAAAAAAAACATTGTATAAACTATAAGAGTGCAAAAATGGAACTGAGATCTTTCGTAGAAAAACTCGTCAGGTTTATTCTATAACATAAATAGGTTTGACATTTGGGGTCATTAATTTTACTTGATTTGAGTTGAGAGAATTTATTTTTAATCCCTCTTTTTATTTAATGCCATTCTTTATAAAGTAATACATTATTCACTGTTTTCTTTAATATTTACTTGAATAATTTGTGAAAAACTGGAATTAATAGGTATTCCAATTTTTACCTGTCTGCAAATATTTAAACAAGAACATCAGAGTTTTATAAGTATATAGATTGTTAGATTGCATTACCATATCACGATCTTAGTAATGAATGACTGATTTTCATATTGCACCAAGTATATATGTATTGTTATTTCTACTTTTTAATTTTTATATCTGCTATAATTATAGGAACAGTTGCGATTAATAAAGATTGTTAGTTTTACATTAATACAGAACCACTTATGATACTCGATGATTTCTTAGTTGTTGAGGTTTGAACGATCAAGTAACAAAATTAACGTCAATTGAATAAACGCATAATCAATAGAGGCGTTTAGGAACAAGTTTGAGGCCGAATGACATTTGTTGTCAAGTGACAAAGAATGACTCCAATTGTGAAGCTTGGACTCTTTCAATAAGGCCTCTCACAGCTTTCGGCAGGACATAAACTTTCATTACTCGTCCTGTCAGCCTTATCAAAAGGAGTCATTTCTTAGTTTGTTTTCTCTTTTGACTTCGTCAATCTCCAATTCTTTTTAACAACTGAAGGAAATTCACAAACAACACAAATAGATTACTGCTTTTATATAAGAATAACATAGAAAAACAGAATGTTATTTTATATGACAATGATATAACCAAAGATAAATCAGTCATCTGAAAACAAAAAAAGTCACATGTGGAAATACTGAAGCGAACAATAATAAAAAAGAAAAAAAAAAAGAAATAAAGAGAAGATAAAGGAAATTAACATATAATAAATCATTCAATAATTCATGCAAAAGATAATAAGTGAAGTTACCGACTTGGCAGAGTCAATATACAGTGTGGTTATAAATAAGCAATAACCCTCTACTAATTTCAGTATACTCTGGAAGATGGACAAGCTCCAAACAGATGTTACATTCTTCTTTGTTTGTTATTAACAATACTAACATTATATTTTATATAGATTCTTTAAGTTTATATCCTGAAGATGAATGACATAAATTGCTAATTATCTTTGTTTTGTAAAAAACTATAATTTTTCTTTAAACCCTAAAACACAAATTTCGAGTGGTTTACACTCAATTTCACTGTTTATAAACCAATTAGTCAAAATAATAAATAATTTATTTATTTTAATGTTGCCACGTCATTTCGTCAATTAGTATTAACATACTCGTATTATTAGGTTCATTTCTTGGAACAGTTAGTGAATACCGGAAGATATTATTGTAAGAAGGCTGCAATTAAAGGTAATAATCCTAAAATGTATCCATTGGATCCTATAATTTGGCAAATCAATTTGGCAATCATATAGCTAAATTTTAGTGCTACATTGTCATTTGTTGATAGTACTAAAAGTTGAATTTTCAGCTTCTTGAACAGAGGGTTAACAAAAAAGGGGGAGTTCGAGAAAAGTTCAGGAAAAAATAGAATATTATTCATATATGTATATTTTACTATTCTAACGTAGTGTAATCAGTTAATATGTAGGGTAAAAAGCAAATGAAATGGTCTCCACATATAAAAATGTAATGGTAGAAACAACGCGTTTCGAACACGTAGTGTTCTTCCTCAGGCATTAACTAAGGGTCAGACACTCACCCTTAGTTAATGCCACAGGAAGAACACTGCGTGTAAACAACGGATAAACAGGATAAACAACGCGTTTCGAACACGTAGTGTTCTTCCTCAGGCATTAACTAAGGGTCAGACACTCACCCTTAGTTAATGCCACAGGAAGAACACTGCGTGTTCGAAACGCGTTGTTTATACCATTAAATTTTTATATGTGGAGACCATTTCATTAGCTTTTTATCCTTACAATATTCTACTATATTTGATTCAAATACTTTTCATATTTTTATTTTTCATAATTAAGATATTCATTAAGCTTGTTAAAAAACAACACTTTTTTTCATTTAATGAGTATATTTCACATTTTGGGTTGTTATTATTTTGATATAGCTTATCGACCACTGATTCTTCACCTAAAAAATAGGCCTTTTGATACAAAATAAGATCGAAAATTAATTACTACTGATTACTCGTCAACGTTTCGCCAAAAATTGTTCGGCATTCTCAAGGAACTATTTACCACATTTAACACATCTCTTCTTTTTTTTGTAAACTTTATTTTTGTCTATATATTTAACAAAAAAAGAAGAAGAAGAAATGTGCTAAATGCGGTAAATAATTCCTTTCAAAAAACCTTGAAAATGCCGAGCCTTTTTTGGCGAAACATTGGCGAGTAATCTGGAGTAATTAATGTTGGACTTAATCGTCAAAAAATCTATTTTTTTATATTGTTATTGTATTTGTTAAATAAACAGGAACTAAACCGTAATTAAATTGAAAGTTATTAACAATCTTTTAATTTAACTTTCTTTGTTATATATTCCATGTGTTTGATGTTTTTTTTTGTTATAGCTTTACTTGAGGATAATAAACTTATCTTGAGTTAAGTTGGAGTGACATTTTTTTTGGGAGTACGGGATGAAAAAATCTTGGAAACGACATGATGGAACAAACAACCACAAGGAGACTCCTTAGTACTTGACTTGATACCAAGGATGATAAAGTGCTTTTTCCATTATACAATTTTGAACCAACACACCCCTCTACCAACACATACACCAAAAATCATTCTAAAAATATTAAAAGTAGTTTTAATAGCTTTCAAAACTTTTCAAAATCCATTACCTGATATCCATTAAACTGATTTTTTTTTTGCATTATCACTATACTTTGCTAACAGAAAAGTTCAATTATATTTGAAATATTTAATTTCCAAGGAATGATGATTATTAAAGGAATTATATTTTATAACTAAATTAGTTACTTGGTTAGTAAACATAATTGTTTAAGTTATGTAATAGTTACATAGATTAATCCCATGAAAGTTACTTACAGCTAAACATATAGAGAGGCATTACATATTTGGGTAGAATTTGTGATTTAATTCTTAAACAACACTTTAGATATAAACAACATTAGTGTGAAACATATTTTTATATGTCAATCTGTTATATGAAGGCTGTCTAACTTTTCGATATTCAGGGTGAATTTATTTTGTATAAACATTTCAGGAGTAAATAAAGGGAAAGTCATTAAAAAGTCAATTAATATTGCTAATAAATAATTTATTTATCCGAGAATAAAATTAAGCAAGAATTAATAAAATGTTTAAAAAATACTTCTGAACAAAATATCTATTTATTTCCATATCAATATTTGTTTTAGCAAGTTAATTGAATTTTAAACTGTAGGGTATTTAATGAAATTCCTATGTGATTTCATTTCTGTATTCATATACAATTTTTTTTCTTGTAAATAGCTCATTATTTGGAATTATTTTATTTGTCATTAAATCCCTCTAATTTTGCTTTAATTAATAAGAAAAGAGTTAAACTCTAAATTTTAAGTCGAAACTAACAGCAACTTTTTTCCTTCTTTGTCTCGCACCCATTTTCTTTTCTTATTTCTTATTAGAGGTGGTTAGAGGGAGAGGAGAGGGTAGAGGATATGTTTTTCAAGAAAGATTCTTTCTTAGGAACACTTTTTAATTAACGATTATATATTGTATTGTTGGGTTTTTGACTCTGACGAATACCGCTTGTTACGGTTGAAAGATCTTAGTCTTGTTTTCCTATTTCTTATTGTGGTTTGATCATTGATTGTTATTTCACGTGTTTATGTGAAAGCTTTTTATTGTATTGTGTATTTAACTGACCCCTTCGCGGGTTAAAACGTCAGCCCTTATGGTCTTTTTGTTGAAAGATTTTATATTACTTTTAACAACTTAGTTATTTTGATAATTTTATTATTCTGTTTTTTAACTCATGATAAAATCCTAATAACAATGTGATAGTAAATGATATTAAAAAGTTATGATTGTTATGATTGTGATTTTTCAATAATTACAGTTATTGGTAAAATCGTTACAACTTAAAACATCAAAGATTAAAAACATTACTGAATTGAACAAAAATTATTTCGAATATGGTATATGTTTTGGATCAAATCCACAATGAAACTGAAATGTTTTCATTTGTATGAAAACTATAATAGAAACTTTATAGAAACTTATAATTTCTATGCTTTCTATGGTATGATGGATTTGTCTAACAAAATACTCTAATCAATCTATATGTTGCAGCCTTGATCAAAATTTAATATCAGATGTATATTTTCTTGTGTTTACGAATTGTATTATCTTTGGATAATATTGCAGTATATAGAATGGACTCTGTTGTTCAATATTACAAAACGGATATTAATTTTAAGCAAATTTCTCGCTGATAATTTTTGTAGAATGTTTCTAACATTTGTCAAAATAAATAGGAATATTTTGAAGTTTCAAAACGAAAACTTTGGCTTGATTTTTTATTGTAGAAGGTTGTCAGATAAATATCATTAAATGTAACAGATCCACTGACCATGTAATGTTTCAGACAGTCATGAATGAGATCCACTGGCTATGGGAACAAAAGCCATGTTCTCTTGTAAAAGGTTGTTTCGCACAGAACATTTCGTACATAACACAAAAGTGTTATTACTGCTGTGATAATGCCAAAGATACTATATGTTTCAGTTGTGTGATATACCAAAATAAGCTTTTATATTGATAACTGGTTCAATTACTATCTACACTACCACCAGGAATCCAACGACCAACTATTATATCCGTGCACTATAATGGAACTTGCAGTTCCAGGCGAGAGGCCTTCTACTGCTTGATTACTGTGCTGCTATAACTTTGACTGTCAGTAATTTATGTTTGACTTTAAGTGCGTTTGTAATAATAAATTTATAACACAAGTAATAAATAGGTGAGGAGTCGGAGTCGTAGCCGGCTCATTTCTTCCGACTCCGACTCCTCAAGGCTGAAAATATTCCCAACTCCGACTCCGACTCCACAAACCTGGTAATTAACATGTTATTCAAAATGATGTTCTGATATTTACTTAGATTCTAAGAAATCAAGTGGCGTTTAAGAAGCAGGATTCATATGTCAAGTCTCTGATGTGAACATATGATTAGGTTCATTTCTTGGAACAGTTAGTGAATATCGGAAGATATTATTCTACGAAAGAAATTAAAGGTAGCAATCCTAGGGGGATTCATAAGCTAATGACTGACCTTGGCTGTTTCTCTGTGATTTCTTCTTATAATTCTGTAATGTGCTCATGTCCTTCTAATTAGTGAACATAATACTATTCTTCTATATAGTAATAAATTATCTATTATATTTTATCCCTTTTAGTGGTCTCTTTAGTCTAATTTGTTTTTGAGTTAATATTCTGTAAAGTAATTCTCAGAAGATTGATAAAAAAATGGTGTAGCAATAAGATTATTCTTTATTTAATTCAATTTGTAACATTAATATTATGTTAAAGTTGAAACTTTTATTTCGTACTATTCAAGAACTATATTATAATTCCTGACTACATTTTTATCATATTGCACATATTATACTGTTATCATATTGATATTTCTAATGATTTGTCTTCATAAAGGTTAAAGGTTTTATTGAAAACATCAGACATATTGGAATCAGAACCTGATGCTAATAAAAGAGAGTATCTTTTGAGTTCTCGAGATAAGACGTTTTTAATCCAAAATTTTGCTTTTAAAAAGCCGGCTATATCAATGGATTAGTCATTCACTGATCATAATCTAAGTTTACAATATTAAAGTCCTAAGAATGACTTCGTTTACTTTAAGATTTTAAAAAGAACCGATAATAGTTGCTTGTTGCTTTAATCTTTCAATTAACAAATCCAGCTTCAGCAATAATCTGTATATTAACTTTTTATTAACGTTCATGCTAATTCATGGTTTTTATAGAAGAGAAACAAATTGATTTGTAATAGAATGCCTATACTTTCGACCTTTTAAGATGAATAAGAGCAATTACAAATAATGTTTTCTAGTTTGTTGGTGATGTGGTCACTCATGGACCCATAGCTATGTGTGATAGTTTGTCATGAGACAAATATATCATTGTTCAAATTTTATTTTTTCTTGGTAGAACGTATGAAAACCATTTAAACAGTATTAGTCTGTAGAGTTGCACCTAAAAGTACTTGAAGAAACAACCCAAGTTATCCTTAATAAACTGCGAAAGCAGGCTTAATGCCGTGTAGCAGGGTTGAACTAACTCTACAGGTGCTATTGGAAAACTTTTCGACCTAACTCCCTTAAACAGATTTGTAAATGAAGGATTAGCTATGCTAATTATAAATTTATTAACAGTCATACTAAGTAGATTACGAACCTCAAAGTTTCCTACTTAAATTAAAAATGACGACCACATGACTCCAAAAGTATACAGTACCTCAGAGAATGCAAAGCCTGAAGACCAAACGACACATTCCCTTACTGACTGACTCCCCCATTCTTGACAATGTGTACTGACCTAACAAAAACAGCAGGATGAGAATCTAGCAGTAGTTGGCCTCTGGTTCGGAACTGCTATTTACGACATGCACTGTTGTGCATGGTAATATTCGTTGATCGTTGGTAGAGTAATAAGGAGAAAACTTTATAACCCTTGAACCTTTCATAAAAATATTTACCTTCTCATTGACCTTAAATAAGATATATACAAATTAGAAAGCAGTTTACAATATTGTTTGTTATTCTGTTGTAGAGGAAGGAAGAGGTCTTCTTGGAAAGCCAGTATAGTGGAGTAAGAAATAGGATTGTTATATAGATGTTAACATAGATATAGTGAAGAAGTCACAGGCAGAAATGACCAGACTCACTTTTGCATTAAAACCTATCAGGAAAAAAGTGTTTGGTGTTATATAAAGACCTAGCAAGGTATCATCTACAGGCACCTCAACGCCTTGAATTGTTTTCCAGATGACGATGGCTTTTCATATAAAAGTGAATTTTTGCAGTTATGACTTATTATCCTTGTAGTTAGTTTCATTTTTGTAATGTACAAATACTTTTCAGAGAACAAATACATATAGTGGCGCAAAACAATTTTAAACTCAGTTTAAACATAGGAAAGATAGTAATTGATCATATTCGTATTTAGCATTCTTTATATGTCTATTTTTTCCCTAGATTGTTCTGCCTCTTCTCCTCAGTAATAATTGATTTCCAACCCTTGTATTAATTAATTAACTCATAGAAACCTCTCAGGGGTTGATATCGACCACTTTATGAACTCTTGTGGGAAGTAATACCTAATAGAAATATATCCACTAGATATAGAAGGTTTAATATTCTTATTAAATTAAATATTGATCCTAGTGAATGTGTGTTGTCAAACATAATGTCCCAAAAAGGGAAATATTACAAGACTATTAAGTGACCATTAATGATCCTATGGTACAAACTTCTCAGTATAGAGCAGCACTATCTGATGCACTAATGGTTCTAAAATTAACTAAATTTTGCATTAAAGGACTCAATACAACATTTCTAAATTCTATGAAATGTTTTATCAGTTTTCTTTTTCTGCAGGACTAAACTTTTATGGTTTCTATCATCATGCATTTTAACACGATTACTAATATTCTTGCTTTATTTCATGAAGAAAAACATATGAAATTTGAATTTAATATTCAATAAATGTGTAATTGTTTGATGAAAATTTCATGAATTGACATCAAAGTCAATTAATTAGATTTCAGAACCTAAATTACTTTTTTTTTATTTTATTTCTTGATTAAATTAACAATAATTTCATGACTGCTACTATCCTTACTTATTAGTAGCTGGCTAGCTCAGTGTTTACGTGCTCGTCTCTGAACTGATAGGACCGGGGTTCGATCCTCACCTGGCCCACGATTTATTCACGCGGGAGGTGAATAAATCTGAGCGCGTCGTCCCTCGGAGAAGGACGTTAAACTGTCGGTCCCGAGCCTGTACGATGTCAGGTACTCGTTAAAGATCCCTGCTCTAAATGCATTTGAGTTAGGCAAAATTCAGGACTCCCACTGTAGAATCAATCTTCATTGTTTGGTATCACAAAGGGCCAATGCTCGGGCCTACACGTGTTCCCTTGTGGGACTGCCACTACAACCTAACCTTTCTGTACAAGCAAAGAAATCGATCAAGGCACTTATAAGAAATATTTATTTTTGTCACACGAAAACTTCTGGCCCTTTCAGCTTCCCCGTCACGGTGTTGTGGTGGTTAGAGGATTGAGTTTTAAGCGCCATCTGGATCAACAATGTGTTGAAACTATAACAGTGTTCCTTGTTTAATATGTAATCGGTGTTTCATCATATATGAATGTCTGAGCATATTTTATTTTATATATGCAAGGGGCATATTCAGTTTTTAAGTGTGATATGTAATAAATTTAGTGTCTGCCAGTTTGCATTAATATACATTATTGTTATTATTGTTTAAACCGATCCAATACATTTGAGGTAGGCAAAATTTAGTACTCCCACTGTAGAATCAATCTTCATTGTGTGGTATCACAAAGGGCCAATGCTCGGCCTACGTGTGTTCCCTTGTGGAACTGCCACTGCAACCTAACCTAACCTAACCTATATTTTCGTCACAAGTGGCAAAATAAAGAGGTACATTAAAAAAAAAAAAAAAAGTAAATTAATGAAAATACATGTTTTGTTGTGAATACCACTCCTGATTTTTTTCAAATATTGTTTGTTAAATTCTTATACTTTATGGTGTAATATCATCAATCGACCATTTGATTAATGGTTTTAGTCAAACAGTGATATAGCTTTTTTTTTGTTTTAGATCTTATGTAATAATTCTTCTTTGACTCTTTCAACGAATAATATCTATTGTAATGTAGTTAATATATAATTTTTTTCTATAAAGTCTTATATTCATGAGAAAACGAAAAAAAACTTAAAGTTTAGTATAAAAAATTTGGAGTGGCCTACAGTCAACTTTACTATAAGTAACTTAATATCAAATTTCTTAAGTATATAACACATAACGTCTCATCTAAGCATAACGTAAACATCCAAATGGGGTATGATTATTAGTCTTTCATTCCTGAGGTAGTAAAGATAGTGACTGAAGGACATATCAATTTATAAGCTTATTTTTGTACATCACACAGCTGATGCAAATAATTTCATTAGTATAACTACAGCAGTAATAACATTTTTGAAAAACCAAAGTGAACATTTCTTGATACGAAACATTCTCCTACAAGAGAACATGGCTTTTGTTCAAATAGCCAGTGGATTTCTTACATCGTTTACTTGACATCCTTCTTCTACATTGAATATTAAAGTAAAATTTTCGAATTTAAAACAGGAAAATACCCTTTTTTTCTCTAAAATACATCATAAACAGCGAAGAAAAAATGTTGTTTTAAGATGATTTATAATTAAAGATATACAATAATTACATTTATTAATCTCTAAACGAAAGATTACAAATTTGAATTATCTTTTACATTTTTTGTTTTTATAGAATTATTATACTGGGGATTTTATGGCTTCTTAGTATTTAATAAGATCATTTTCCTTCCCCTTTGTCAAATAACATATATACGAATTTTTTCTGAGTGAGTGTTATCCTTTTCCTGCCTCCTGTACTCTGTTATAAGGTTGCTATGAATGTATATTGAGAAAAAATATATTAGGAATTAGCCAGTTTACATACTCAAATCGAAGTCAAAACCAGCTATTCAATATAATTAAAATCTTTTATAGTTGGTAGCTTCTAATTTTTGAAAATAATAAATATGAACTATTAGACTAGAATTGTAAAAAAAAAAACTGGATATTTCTCAACAAACATAAGTCCTCTTTCTTGAGGAAAGAGTCATTCATCAAATTTAAATAGCATGGAAAGGTACTACATTCACAATGATAATATAATTGTAACTGATATTAAGTTTTGCTCAAGAGTGCAATATATAGATTTATTAAAGCATTTTATGAGACAAATCCATCATGCCATGGAAGACATGGAAGAAATTTATTAACTGAATCGACTGAAATAAAATTGATGTTTAGAGGGTTAATGAAATGATTTGAAATGTTTAAATGACTTATATGAGGTGTAAGAAGAATAATAAGTCATTACATTTATTTGAATAATAAGTGTAAGAATTTAAATCATCTATTACACAGATAATCATATTTTTTTTTAGAAAATCAAGGTAACATTACTAGAATATTGATGTGAGCTTTTGCTTAAAATGTAAAACGAAAACTGAAATGAGAAGATAAAGATTTTAATGAAGTCGTTAAAAATTGACTTTGCATACGAGTATGTGGATATTTCACCTTATTTCAATTGAAGGCACAGCTTTCATAATTAAAACGTTTATTGCCAATGTTTAATCTTAAAGATTTACTATTTTTAATTGAGCTATAAATACAATACTTTAATTGTCTTCCTTAGATTGGAAAGAGGTGACTATGATTTAGAGGTTTTTATATAGTTAAAAGAAAATGTCATATTATTTATCACAATTTGTCTTTATGGACAAGGTTTTAACGTAGACTTCTTTAATTAATTGGGCTATAAATACAATACTTTTTCTTCCTTATATTGGAAAGGGATGGCTATGATTTAGAGTTTTTTACATAAATATAAAAGAAAACATCATATTATTTAGTACAATTTGTCTTTATGGACAAGGTTTAACGCAGAGTTCTTTAAATAAATAAACCTTACATTTATTAAGGTTTCACATTGAGCTAAAAAAATATTGCAAAGTGACTAATACGTTGATGCTTTTACTGGAAAATAAATGCCTGATTTATAATCTAGAGGTAGTGGACAACAGAAATTCACATTACAAACCCAACTTTATGAATATATAATAATATTTGTGAAGAATGTAACGAGTAAAACAAATATCTACATGAATAAAACACACCAAAGTTATTACAATCCCATATTAGTAACAAATATGTTATTACTGGTTATTTTAAGACAACTATATCTAATTAGACTTTCTAAAACTGTTTGATGTTTTTAATTTCAATTATTTATTTCTAAATTAAAACATGATTACAATATAATGTTTCAGAATTTATTTTTCATTTTGTATTAATTAAATTTATGTAAAACTAAAACAGAGGGCTTAGTTTTATTTTCACTTTCCTCTATCCCAATGAACCATAACACCATATAAAACTCACAATGTACATGTTAGATGATGAAACATGTTTATGGTTTAAATTATAATTATAGTTGACTCTCAACCAATAATAATAAAGAAAAGCTAAGTATTCTTGAGTTTGGTCATAAAAACATACATCTTCATATTAGTATCACGTTTAGTATGACTTATTTGGCTTTATCAAAGCTAAGAAATTAGTAAAAAGCACAATTAACAGTCATTAAAATCTACTGTGCAGTTTGAATGACTAATTAATTAGAAGAAGTAATGACATAAATAGTAGTTTTCAGAAATGTGTAACTAATCACACATTAAAGCTACGATGTTATTTCTTACTTATTGTTAACACATTAGAACTGTAGAACTGTTTTTAAGAATAATAATTATGTTTTAATGATTTGTTAACTCTAATGATAACAAAAAAACGTGAAAAAGATGGGATTGTTGTGATGTATAAATGTTTTACATTTGGTTGGAGACCAAACCTACTAAAATATTCAATTTTTTTTAATGTAGATAAACCATTGTTATGGGTTAATGTAATTTTATCAAATTTGATGTCATTAATTTTCATTGATTAACTTTATTACAAAATTCATATTTTTATAATAATAATTGTATTGAAATAATAATTATAAGGTAGAAATAATTAACCAGTAATAATAATACTATCAGTTTCTAAATCTGGATATAGTCTACTCCAGATTCTGTCATAATTTTAAGTAAAATATGACTTTATTTGTGTTAATTTGATTATCTATTTCTATAGAATTAATAAAAGAATATTTCCTATTATCATAATATTTGAAGTTTGTTGATATACCGTTCTGGTTAAAGCGCATGCGTGAATCATACTACTATAGCCAATGATAGTTGAGTATACATCTCATCATTATGAATTAACCAATTATTTTAGCAGATACATGATTTTGAATCAGTTGTTGTTCGGTTTTCTTTCGAGTAGCAGTATACGCGTCTTTTTTCTAAAACTCCAGGTAATTTTTCTAGTTTTGCCATCTATTTGATATATTTATCTACAACATTCGAATAATGATAGTACTTATTTTGTGTTAGTGTTTAAAAAAAGTTTTTTTTTTCTTTTTAATAAAGATGTTATTAGTTACATGAATGCAAGTAGTAACACATGACGACGCCATGTTCAATTTATAAAACAAACCAACTTAATTTCAGAGAGTCACCAGCAGCATTTTATGTTGGTTGTTTGATTTTTCTTACTTTCTGTTAGAATAAAACTTCATTTTAAGCATTGATTTTTCATATAATTTCATTTTCACAATTCACTATTAGTAAATCCAAATCAAATTCAAATCTATAAATTATTAAATCATATTTCTTTTTTAAAACTGGAATATAAAAAAATCAGCGAATATTTCTGAAAACTCACATAAAAGAAAATGAAAAAAACACATGTTGAACTAGGATTCATCAAAAACATACGTTTAATAAACAGAATGGAATCTCATGGATAACATTTTCCAGAAATTCTGAGATATGTGTCACTTTAATTGTGAAAAGTAGGTAATACTCGTGTTTAAAAATTTCGTAGTGTAGGTTCTAAACAACAAATTAAGGATACGTGATTTTTTCTTGAAAAGAACAAACAGTAAAAATTAATTTTTTAGCATTCCTGTTTATAGGCAGAAGTCCACAAATCAGAAAGATAATATATTGTCACTGTTATTATAAGTAAGTACTTATATAAGTTTTAAAAGTGTTTTATAATCAGTTAAGTATCGTTAATATTACATGTGCAGTTAATATCACTTAATAGCAGTTGTGAAAATAAAGATTTGTGAACACCCTTCAGGTCACATGTTGGATGGGTTAATTTGATATTACGCTCAAAAATTACACTTATAGTTTAGATTTTTTTTTAATGAAACATTTATTCAGCATGCTTTATATAGATCAGCGGTTCCCAACCTTTCAAATATAGCGACCCATTTTAGAACAAGCAATCAGGAAACGACCCCAATCGTTAAAATATCTTTTATACATTTATTTTTTCTATAAGAAACTGGCATATATTGCAATTTATTAGTGAAGTAACTGTATATTCCTTAAATATATGATTAATATAGAATTTATTCATTAATCTCAAAGCTCCTACAAAATATTAATTAATTGCAAATTAATTTCAAAGTATTCAAACAAACAAATTTCATACCGTTATGTAACTTTACTAAAGTATGTTTATGAACTGACCTTAATGAGACGGTTGGTATTGTAGCTTTTTAGCTAGCAATTCTATCCTGGGCTCCGTTGTCGATATGGCACACCTCAAGTCGTGTTCCACATCTAATTTATTTCGGTCTGCAGTTTAATCAGATATTTTTTTCGATCTATTGTCTACATTGGTTGTTTAACATCAAAAGGGCGCGTAATATTTCTAGCATAACTAGATCATGCCTGTATATTTTTGCATAACTTTTTAAGTAGTGTTTTTTTTTACGTCCAAACCACATAAGAAAAGAGAAAGAAGACTTAGTCTTTCAAGTGAAACGAAACATGTTCAATACATGTCTCGGACGTTATGTTCAGTGACTTAATGAACTGTTACATTTAGTTTCGTAGTATGAATTTTAAATAATTGTCTTAATTTTATTTTATAATGTTATTTATTTAACTGTCTTCTGTTTTTACCGTGTTTTATATAATATTCACGTTCGGGTCAAAATCAATTGGCGACCCCATGGCATTGGTATCACGACCCCGTTTGGGGTCGCGACCCACAGGTTGGGAACCACTGATATAGATATTATATGCTGCGATATAACTAATTAGATTTATATTTTATATTTTTAACCCGATCCCCTAGCGGGTTAAATAGGTCTGCCCTTTACGGTCTTTTTGTTTGATCTGTGATTCTACATTGAGACTCCTAAATTTTGCCTAACTCAAGTGTATTTAGAATAGGGATCTTAAACGAGTACCTGATATCGCACTGTCTCGGGACCGAAGGTTTAACGTCCTCTCAGAGGGACGATTTACTTAGACTTATTCACCTCCTGCGTGGGTAAATCGAGGGCCAGGTGGGCATCGAACCCTGGGCTACCAGTTCAGAAGCGAGTACGTTAACCACTTACCTAACCTGGCCACTTAATTAGATTTAAAATCACTACATTTCTTCGCTACTTGCTACAGCATATCGTATTTTTAGCTATAGTTGGAATACATAATTTTAATACTAAATATTTTTAACTTTATACATGAAAAGTTATTACAAAAGTTTGGATTATAATAATTTATAAATCTTATTTCTTTAATTGTTCCACCATAATAAAAGTTTCTCAAATCTATTTGATTCATGAATTTTTTTAAGATAATCAAACATTTGACTGTTCTTCACAATTTTACTTTTGTCTAGATGCCAGAAATTCCCCGTAGATATTGTAAAGTTCATGAATCCGTGTTGCTCTTGATGGAGGTTCGGCGAGTTAAATAATATGTGATTCCACGTCTGAGGTATTAAATTGTCACTAGGACACCAGTCGTTATCAATGATTCGAAATCTATTGAGGTAGCCTTTGGTTTGACCATGGCTACGGAGTGCTTTTGTTATTATATGATTTGTTTCTGTATTGCACTTTTTCCGTGAATGTATAGTTAGAGGAATGTTTTAGTAAAGACACCTTTGGTCGAGGTGACCATTCCAGTTCCCATTTCTGCATTGATAATTCATGCATTACTGTTTGACATGTCCTGTAGGAATTTGGGAGATCTAGGATTTGACAAGCCCTTTTAGCCAAATAGTTTACATGTGCTGCGGGGGGCCTTATAGGAAGACCAATTTATAGCCAATTAATGTACTTTCTTTCTTATCCTTAATTAATAACTCTAGAAATTTTTGAAAGTTGCCATGTAACGAAGATAAGAAAAGTAAAAAAAAATTTGATTTCTGTTTTAATCTGAAAGTATGTGAATATGATATTGGTCACAACTTTGATGGATCATAATGAAATTGACACAAAAATGGTGTTTTATAGAATAAGGAAGTGTTAGAATGAGTACGTCATCACCTAATACATGCTTTGGAATAATAATACTTTAACAATACATCTGCTAAGTTCCATTTGTAGGAATCTGTCAGGTTGGGATAAAACAATTATTACAATTTCCTTAAAATCTGGAGTGGCCTACACTCAACTTTACTATAAGTAACTTAATATCAAATTTCTTAAGTATATAACACATAGCGTCTCATTTAAGCATAACGTAAACATCTAAATGGGATATGATTATTAGTCTTTCATTCCTGAGGTAGTACAGATAGTGATTGAAGGACATATCAATATATAAGCTTTTATTTTTGTACATCACACAGCTGATGCAAATACTTTCATTAGTATAACTACAGCAGTAATAACATTTTCTTACCAAAGTGAACATTTCTTGATACGAAATATTCTCCTACAAGAGAACATGGCTTTTGTTCAAATAGCCAGTGGATTTCTTACATCGTTTACTTGATATCCTTCTACATTGAATATTAAAGTAAAATTTTCAAATTTAAAACAGGAAAATACCCTTTTTTTCTCTGAAAAACATCATAAACAGCGAAGAAATAATGTTGTTTTAAGATGATTTATAATTAAAGATGTACGATAATTACATTTATTAATCTCTAAACGAAAGATTTCAATTTTGAATTATCTTTTACATTTTTGGTTTTTTACAGAATTATTATACTGGGAATTTTATGGCTTCTAAGTATTTAATAAGATCATTTTCCTTCCCCTTTGTCAAATAACATATATACGAATTTTTTCTGAGTGAGTGTTATCATTTTACTGCACAATATTATTCCTCTTACATCTTTATAAATAAAATAATGATTTTGTCTGTACATTGCTTAGAACTGACTCATTTCATGTTTTCTTTACGTTTCATACATTGGAGAAACCGAATCCACCCTTAGAAAAATTTCTGTCGGTTTGTCGGTTTGTCGGTTTGTCGGTTTGTCGGTTTGTCGGTTTGTCGGTTTGTCCACAAAACTTTGTCACAGGTAAACTCAGCTACCATAAGACATATAAAGCTGAAACTTATACAGTAGATTTGTGTAGGTCTAACTTAAAATATAGGCTATGAATTGATTGGAAATTCAACGTAGAAGTGAAGTTTTTGACGTTTAACGGAAAAATGTTTGTCACAAGTAAACTCAGCCACCATAAGACATAGCGAGCTGAAACATTGACACTGGATTTGTGTGTGCCTAACTTAAAATATGGGCTCTAAATAAATTATTAATTCAGTACAGAAGCGAAGTTATGGGGCTTTTAGCTGTATTTTCCTAACTTCACAGACAAGTTTGTTTTGAAAATACACAGGTGTGGCAAGTAGGTATTGTTAGTTGATTTTAATTTCAATTGAGCAGATGAATATATTGCGTAATGGTGTTTCACAGAGTTAAGGATGTACTATCTATTGAGAATAAATGTTTTGTAAACGAGCAATTCTCAGCCCTTAATATGAACAGGCATAAGAAATCAACAAACAAGTTCTTACGCTATATGAAGCCGAGGAAAGAACTTACAAGTCAGTAAAGAGATTGGATTAGTGATGAAGATTAGTGAATAGTTCATTATCTAATTGAATTTCTTGACTCTGAATTTATTTCTCCTGGACTGCCTGCTCATGAGTAAAAACTTAAAGTAGAGCACCAATCATGCTGCAATTTAGTAGCAGAAACAAATTTCATGTTACGAAACATGAGTGCCCCAAAACTGTGCAACGGGACACGACTCTGAGTTCGTGCTCTACACAGATATGCCATAGAGGCGGACATAATGACTGGATGTGGTATTGGGGAGTCTGTGTGTATACTTCACATACCATTGATTCCGAGCCACTGTCTGTTTACGTTGAAATGATTGCAAATTCCGGTCAGAGTCTATTTCGCAATGACGTTAACTAAGTCGCAAAGGGAGACTTCATCTAACGCAGGAATACAAGGTAGCAAAACCAAGTTTTTCTCACATGGTCAAATGTAGTTTACATGCTCAACGGTCAGAGGTTTCAACTCTTTCTTCTACCATGAACCTGAAGGACAGACAGCTAATGTAGTGTAATAGCTGGAGACATTTGTTTAACACTGTAGTAATAATGGTATTTTCTACTATTCTATATTTTCTAATGACATTTTGAAATACCAAAAATGACAGAACTTCTGATTCCTCAGTGGTATAGCCAAAAGGCATAGGCACACGGCAATAAACCAAAACAGGAACTTCTGATTCCGTCAAAGACGGGTACGTTTGCTATGTATTATATATAACTGTCAACTTTTTTTTAATTTAATATATGCTTAATAAATACACTGGGAATAATGTAAGGTATGGGACCAGAGTAGCCCAGTGGCTTGCGTGATCGCCGATGACAGTAGTGCAAATGTATTATAAATAAATGTAACAAACAAATATTTTTTTGAATTTAAAATGTGGATAATATAAAAGATGGTAATAAAGTAAAGGGATCTAGCCAGGGTAGCCAGTAGCTTGCTTGCTCGCCGATGAGAGTAGTGCAAATGTATTATAAATAAATACAACAAAAATATTTTTTTTTAATTTAATATTTGCGTAATATAAACACTGGTAATAAAGTAAGGTATGGAACCAGAGTAGCCCAGTGGCTTGCGTGCTAGCTTTTGACTGGGAGCACGTTAATTAGAACTAACTCATTTCAAGTTTTCTTTACGTTTCATAGTTCAGAGTAGCCACATGTACCCTTAGAATAATTTCTGTCTGTCGGTTTGTCCAAAAAATATTGCTACCATAAGACATATAAAGCTGAAACATTGATTGTAGATTTGTGTATGTCTAACTTAAAATCTAATCTTTGTATACAGAGGCATTTGCTTAGCACTGTACTAATAATGGTATTTTCTACTATTCTATAACTTGTAATTGTAGTATTAGTATAATACTATAATTTATATTTTAGAATACCAAGTATAATAGAATTTTTGATTCCGTCAAAGACTGGTACGTTTGCTAGTCTCATATAAGTCAATAAACATTTTAAATTGTTACTTTATAAATATCAATATTATCTCAGTGGATTCGCTCAAAAAATTTCTAAGTCAATGTAAACAATGTAAAAAAATATAAAAAATTCGACAAGTATAGCAGGTGATCTCTTAGGCATAGTTTCATTTTGATCCGTCAAATAGTATGACTTGTATCGCTCTCACAAGGTTTGAGATTGAATTATAAGTTAAAATTTTTACATTTCATTGAAAAAAAAAATATTTCCCGTTGTTTTAAAATTCTGAATATATTTTTCGTTTGTTGCGTTTGTAACCTCAAAGATAATGTCAAAATTTCAAAACTGTAGGATTACCAGTTTAGGAGAAATAAATGTTTTCTAAAAAATGGTTTTTGGCAAAAAAAGTGACTTTCCCATCATGCATAATTCTTCCCAAACAGTAGGGATCTTATTCCCTATGGGTCCCATTTTTGTGTAAAATATCAACTTGATCCAACAAAGATTCTGGACCGTAGCGTGGTAACAAGCAATGCTAACACACTCACCCACCCACCCACCCACCCACACACACACACACACAGACATCATCGTAAAAACTTCATAAAACGACTTCTGGGACCTCAAAACATGTAATTCCGTCAAAATCTCGAGATCGAATTTTTTCACGATCACTATACTTTACTTATAGTAAAGTAAAAAGGTTAAATAAGACTAAATAATATCATAAACGAAAAAGGAGATAATCATGTCATTATATTTCCAATAATTTTGGAATTAAACTTAGGAAAAACAAACGATGTACTCGTAGTTCATTTAATTTAATTAAAAGGTTATGTTTTAATGGAAATTTATTAGAAATATATGTCATGAAGGTAGGAAAGTTCAAAATTATTCATTGCTGTTAATAAAATTTGAGTTTTTAATTTCGCCAGTTGAGAAAAGTATAAATAAATTACGTAATAATATCTCAATTAATTTTAATCTAGCAATTAAATAAGACAATTTGAAATAATCTTAATGATTTTTGCAGCTTGTTTTAAGACAGTAGATTAGGGGCTCACTATCTTGCTACTTACAAAAACTTTCCTTCTATTTCAACATTATCTTTTCCCATTAAGCTGTTCAAAACATCGATTATTGCAGAAATTTATTTTGGGTATGAAATATTTGAATGACATAAAGTTATCGGAATAAACTAAAAAAACCGAGTATAAATCTTTCTCTAAACTCAACTGCGAAAATCATTTCAACTTGCGATTTTCCGAACTTGTATATATATATATATAAAAATATGTAACGAATGTTTTAGTAAAGACACCTTTGGTCGAGGTGACCATTCCAGTTCCCATTTCTGCATTGATAATTCATGCATTACTGTTTGACATGTCCTGTAGGAATTTGGGAGATCTAGGATTTGACAAGCCCTTTTAGCCAAATAGTTTACATGTGCTGCGGGGGGCCTTATAGGAAGACCAATTTATAGCCAATTAATGTACTTTCTTTCTTATCCTTAATTAATAACTCTAGAAATTTTTGAAAGTTGATTTTATATATGTATATATATAAAACTAAAATTTATCGGGACTCGGTCAGTTCTTCAGGTTCAAATTAAACTCTCATTGCCAACGTTTCGGCTTTTATTTAAAACCTTTTTCATAGGCAGAAGTATAAATTTTGAAACAGAAAAACTAAGTATTACATTACAGACTTCAGTTGTTGTTAAAATCCACAGACTCATTTTCTTTGTAAAATAATTTGTAATGTAATACTTAGTTTTTCTGTTTCAAAATTTATACTTTTGCCTATGAAAAAGGTTTTAAATAAAAGCCGAAAAGTTGGCAATGAGAGTTTAATTTGAACCTGAAGAACTGACCGAGTCCCGATAAATTTTAGTTTTGTTTCTATTCAACGGTCGACACTTTTATCAATATATATATATATATATTAAAGAAAAGTCCGCTGGACCGTTTCTTTTAATTGTATATATATATATATATATATATATATTAGTTTTGGCAACATCTATTTCTATAAAATCATAAAACAGTTTTTTATAGTCTATCCCCGCACTTTATTTTATTGAATATTTTATTTCAATTGCATCTGAAAAAACATTGAATATGTATGTTATTATTTTGCAAATTTAAACGTGCTTTGAAATAAAGAATTAATTATTGAAAGTTAAATATTAGTTATTTCTAAATATTAGTTACAACAATTAATGAGCTTAAGTTTCTTATCATCCACATTGTAGAAGTTATGAATTTTTAATATCATCTACTTAGTAACCATATTTCAATATCAAGGTAAAGTCGAGATTAAATAAGATTTTATTAGTTAAATAGTGTGAGTTCGGTTTTTTAAAACTTTTCCACACTAGACGATTACCCGCTCACCAATTTTTCTTCGGTGCTTGCACCATTTCACTTTTCTGCATTAACTATTCCCCAATCCTGGTTTTTTTTTTTTTTTTTTGATTAATAGAAAGCTAACATAGATAGTCATCAATTTACTACGATTTATACATTTGAGTAAAGTTTACAGTATCGACTCTAAAACTTTATATATCTGGAGGGACTGACCCCCCCCCCCCCACATTAAAAATTGCTGTCTTTTTTATCTCTATATATATAGTTCGTGAGTTTGTTTGTTTATTTGTTTGTTCACCCATTTTCCGTGGAGATAGAGACCTGACATTAAATAGATATTATTTATTACCTGAATAATGTTAAATAAAAGAAAATTATCACTATATTCCCAAAAATTGAGCCAGGGTAGCAAGTGTCTTGCGTCCTCGCCGATGACAGTGCTGCAAATGCATGATATATAAATGTAACAAATAATTTTTTTAATTTAGTATTTGCGTAATATAAACACTGGTAATAAACTAAAAGGCATGGAGCCAGGGTAGCCCACTGGCTTCCGTACTTGCCGATGACAGTAGCAAAAATATATTAAATATAAATTTAACAAAAAAAATTTTTGAATTTAAAATTTTGAATAAAATATACAATGATAATAAAGTAAAGGCATGGATCCAGGGTAGCCAGTCGCTTGCGAGTTCGCCGATGACAGTAGTGAAAATGTATTATATATAAGTGTAACAAAAAAAAAATTAATTTAAAATTTGTGAAATATAAACACTGGTAAGAATATAAAGGCATGGAGCCAGAGTAGCCCAGAGGCTTGCATGCTCGCTGATGACATTAGGGCAAATGTATTATAAGTAAATGTAAAAAATATCTAATAAACTACTACATTAGAGGTTAAAAATGCATAATTTGAGAAACAAACTTCAACACAATTATCAGATAGAATACGAATGTTCTAAGGTAATATTATAAAGACACATTCCTTTCATTAATGTTGTTTTATGTTAGGTAAATAAATTGATTATTTCAATTTACAAGTTTTGTAAATATACTTACTGTGTATATATCTTGAATCATGTTAAGAATACTATATCAAGAGCTTGGACCATAGAAGAATCTGTTTCCGTGTCTTAGTAACAAGAAACAACAATTAAAATATTCCCTGTTAATCATGTTTAGTGAATTAATTTCAATACCTATTGTTATGATTTCTGACTGATACAAAGAGTCACGGGTAGTGCAGTATTTCAATAAAAGCAATGATTTTCATAGATATTTGGCACCTGGGACTGCCTACAGTACCTGTTGGTTCTATACTTCAAAAGAGATAGTGTCAATTTATAAAGGTCATTTTAAAAATTGAAATTTCACTTTAGTGAAATAAATAATCAGATACTTCTCACAAAAATAACAGACTTGATCAAAAACTTTCTCATTTAACACCATGAGTATTTGTAGAATGATAAACATCAGGTTATATACTTTTCTAGATTATTATTTACTAAATACAAACTCCTTTAATTTTAGTTTAATGAATTCCGTTCAGGTTATATATTTATTATATGCATTTTATTACTCTTTTATAGACATAAAACTGAATCCGGGAACCTTAAAAGTAAATTTTTTCATATTAAAACTTTTTGTTCTGAAGGAAATTTCCTACTATATATGTAACCTATACATATTAAATGTAAACTAAATAGTCTTACGTACATAATATGTAAAGACGAATTACTTTAAAAGAAGTGAGGTTTCAGTCCCACTGATTTAGGTCACTATAATTTAGCTGACCTAAAAGATAAGTGGGGATGGATACTCGTAATGTGATTTTACTACTTGATCGAAAATATTTTTTCATTTAATAAATTTACCTTAACTATTAATAAATAGTAAAGGATTCTCATTTGGTGAACTTGATGATGTCAGTGTCGGGATTTAGGAGTCGCTTCATGCTACTGTAACTTGTAACAAAGTTTGCGACCTTCCTGGTAACTTTAGCAGGCTCCATTTAGAAGTAATTGCCGCAACCATGCCTTGTTTATGTTGAGTTAAACAAACCCTGACATTATTCAGCACTTTATAACCCAATAATAGCAAAAATTAATACAATTTTGATGATTAAGTACGTTTATTAAATTTTAAGTAATTTTAGAATACGTTATTTATTTATAAATTTGGTGTTTAGGCTTAATCAGATTTGTTTGAAGTTTTTTTTAAAAAGGAAAATGTTATGAAAGCTTAAAAAAAGGACTTGGACTTTTTTGAAGATTTTCAAAGGAAAAATGATAATTCATTTTTAAGTTTTAAAGAACGGACTAATTGAATAAAAGTATTATACAAAGAAATAGAAGGGATACAGAGCTTAAATTATTACTGCTTGGCTAATTATGTTACAAAGAACCTCATTATACACCGACACCTTCTGCTTGTTCTATTTGAACATGATGTTATTGCATGTGTTTCTTACTCGTACCACTAAGCAAACACAACTACTACAAACATACAATTTTTTTCATTTTTTTTTCTTTTATTGCTTAAACAGATACCCTAGAGCAGTGGTTCTCAACGTGGTCTACATGGACCCCCAGGGGTCCACAGAGGATTACTGGGGGTCCATGAGGAAAGTAGTATTCTGAAGGTTCATGACACGTGGTTAGAGCTCTATGTTAAGTTTAAATGAATTTATAAGCAAACAAAAAATAAATCAAAGCGTAGTAAGCTTTGGCCGTACAGTATTCACACATAATTAAAATATAAGGCCTAATATCCTCGTCAGTTTGTTAAAATGTTCCACTGTTTTAAAATTTTCTATTGCACTTCTCTTTATGGTACATTCAAAATTGATTCTGTTACAATTTATTTCAGAGTACTTTATAAAATGTTAATAAAGAAATATTTTGTTATTGTTTTAAAAACATTTTTGTATTTCGGCATGCGTTGTAGATGTAATGGAATTTTTTCATAAATAACGATATTCATTTACCTACAAACAAATATTTATTTATAAATTCGTATAATTATGTTTTTTAAGTATCCGGGGGGAGTGGGGGTCTACAAGTAGCTTTTAGGGAGTCCAAAAGTAGCTTTTAGGGGGTCCACAAGTAGCTTTTAGGGGGTCCACAAGTAGCTTTTAGGGGGTCCACAAGCAAACAAAGGTTGAGAACCCCTGCCCTAGAGGGTGATAACGTCAGTTGTTTACCCGCTTTTAGCTTGATCGGTGATTCTACATTAGGAGTCCTAAATTTTGCCTAACTCAAGTGAATTTCTAGTAGGGATCTTTAACAAGTATCTGCCATCGTATAGGTTCGGGACCGATGGATTAACATCCTTTCCGAGGGAGGACGTTTACATTTTTTGTAAAAACAATCAATAAAACTCCTTTTATAATACTTGTATTGTGTGGGAAGGAAAATATCATCAATATGTAAATATGTATATATTTTTTACAAGTATACAGTGAAAAGCAGCTGAATGATCCTCCGTATAAATTGCAAGTTTTTTTTCTTCTATTTTACCTTTATGGTTAACCATAAGTGAAACAATTATATCCATTTTAAGATGTTGGCAGATTTATATGTTTTGAAACTCCTTAAATCTATTTAAAAATCCTTGAATCATTTCTTGATATGTATGGGTGGTGAACATAATGTTAACATTGTTTAATAACTGTAAGTCTCTCAGCTTCAAAAGTCTTAATAAACTTTGTATAAATATGCACCTTATTGTTTTGGATAATTGATTAATTGAATAATAATATTACATAATTGAACCCACTCTGGCCTTCAATTTATTCATGTAAGAAATTAATAAATCTGAGTAAGTCGTTCTTCGAAGAGGACATTAAGCCGTTTTTTTTTTTTGAGCCTGCACGATGTCAGTTACTCGTCAAAGATCTTTATTCTAAATACATTTAAGTTAGACGAAATATAGGACTCCCAATGTAAAATCAACAGGTAATGTTGCTAGCTAATTATTAAAATGGGTGCAAAATAATAAATGAGTCAAACTTTTTGCTCTTTGAACAAACAGTATGAAAAGTTGAAGCCTTATAAGTAGTTGCATTGGAAAACAAACAAACAAGGATGAAACAATTATTGGTGCTTATGGATAATAGAAAAAGTTTTGGGTATCCAGTTTTGTTTGATTCGTTAGACATGAATGTGCAAAAAATAATTATTGATTCAACTAGTATTCATAACCATTCAGAGAGAGATTACTATTCTATGAGTTTTTGCTGTGTAATTAGTAAATTTACTGCTGATATGATAAAAATGCTGTAGTTTCCACAATTCATGTAAGAAACCCTATTGTTTGTTTTGTTCATTTAAACTTGTATTTTTAAAATTAGTTTCATAAACAGATTAAACAATCATAAACACTCAAAATAAAATTTATTAACATATAGAGTTATTTGAATTTCATCAAATGATAAAAAGGGCACAATCTCATAAAACCTAATCATAGACTAAATGTTTTAACTAAAATAATTATTGAATATACATGAAATGTGTATTTTTAGAATGTCTTCCTATTAAAGAAAATTGATTTATTAATCAAGGCACAGTTTGTAATTAGCGAAGTTAAATGAAGTAAACATGCACTTAACATACTTTACTTAAGAGGCTTTGCCTAAGTCATTAGATAAAGCTATCTTTAATGTGCCAAATATTTAATTATTTTAAGTCACCTTGAAATTTTAAACACGATAAATATCAATCATTATAAATGTTTTTTCGATTAAAAATATTTCATTTTTGTTATTTAAACTCAAGAGAGACACCTTTTATAATTATTAATATTTGGTCAGTGGTATTCATAATGTCACTAAATATATAACAACAAAAATGTTATAAAACTTTGTAATAATGTACGCTGCAGTTCTGGATAGCCGAATATAAACATATGAACGCATTAGCTAGTTAGCTTATGTTCCAAACAATAAAGAACTGATTGGATGTTTTTTTGTAGTAGAGGTCGGTTTAGCCAGACTAATTTCACAAAACAAAACATGGGTACTGAGAGTCAGTGGTGATTATTAGTTTATAAAATAGTTGAGTGAATTAAACCCTTTTTATTAGGGTGGAGTTAATACGACAACTAATATGATAATATACGAATTGTAAAAACTATGATTGATTTCTACAAAATATAAAAGTTGTTGATTTTGTTGCTTACATGGCAGATTTATAAGAGGGAAGTGTTTGTGAAGAGGCAGTACAGAGGAGTCAAGGAAGAATGCGATCATTATCGGAGCGGGGGTGGGACAAAGTGATGCGTGCTTAAGTGGAGCTTGTATGTGGGGTTGGTGTAGACAACAGATAGCGACTGGCTGCAAAGGGAAAACCAACTATGTTAGACCAGGGGTGTCAAACATACGGCCCGTGGGCTGGATCCGGCCCACCTGGGGGTTTGGTCCGGCCCGTGGGATAAATCTGCATTATTATAAAAAAAAAAATCAGTTTACCCAAATTTCCTTAAAATCCTGTGGTTCTTATATTATACACTTGAGGCAAAGTGTTTTAGTACGCGCAGACAACATGAAAGGAATACTTCGGCGAAACTAACACAAGGATGTGGTAGCATTGAACGTTTGTTCAGGGCCTATTATCTACTTTGTTGGCATTATTTGTTTGTTGGCATATTATGTACTTTACCTTCACCAGCGAAATATCTCTGTCCATAAAGGATAAAAGTGGATACAAAGTGTCGGATTTTAATAAAGATTTTTATAACTGACTTATTCTTCTTTGCACTAATTATTAGTATCAATGACTAAATCAAAGAAAAAGATGGACTTACTGTTAGTTCTATGTAATTTTGCAATTAGCTCACTGGTAAGGCCCGCTTGAGATCAACTAAGCTGTATTCGGCCTCCAGACCGAAATGAGTTTGACACCCCTGCTCTAGACAAACGGCCGTCTTGCATGGCTACACGGTGTCTGTGGTATGAGAGCTGATTACAAGTGGCGTAATGTTTTTTTTTTAAACATAGTCTTTATGTGTGATGTGGTGTCGTGGGACCCACTTCCACGAGACCTACCTTGGGCGCATCGGCGGCTCGATACAACCCTTCTGTAGGAGGGTTGTAGTGGGTTTCCAGATGTGACAAAAGGGTCTCACGTTACAAACCATCGATCTGTTGTACTTTGTTCATGGAATGGCCGAAAGGTTGATAGACATGATTACAAATTAAAACAGGTATGAGAGCTGAGTGTGCACACTTACTTGAGAATGGTGACCAGTTTGTCTCTCAGAGACTTGAACTAGAGCTCAACACTGCGAGACGCCTGGCAGACCTGTACAAAGTGGCTTCACTGAACTACATAAGAAAGCCTTCTCATCATATCACCGTCCACCATCGGGCAGGAATAAGACCCAACAGACAGACAGATACAAGAGCCCCATGATTAGCCCTAATTTATTATAAAATGCTCATAACGTAGTTATGTCTATTAGTAGTTTATTATTACGTAGTTTAGTCTAAAATTACTTATAACGTAGCAGTAGTAATACTAAATAGCAACAAAGTAATAGTAAGAATTTTATAAAGTACTGTTTGATATTAATGAGACACAAGATATTCTATTAATATTCGAGTGTATTGTGAAGTTAAAAGAGTCCTCTATCTATGCTCTAGCAATGAGAGTATCATTAGCTAGTCAGAATCTCAATATTCATTTGGGTACTAAGTATTAGTGTAGTCTGTCTCATTACTCTAGCCAGCTATTTTTACTTATTGTTGTAAGTGGTATGTTTCATTTGTAAGTAATAGTAAAAGTAGATATTTAAATAATTAGACGTTACTGTATTTATTGATTTTATTTAGTTAGTAAATTATTGTTGGCTATAATAGATAATAGTTTTATAGTAAGATGTATGTATTTGATGGTACAAGTTATAAATAATAATTTAATGTATATTGTAGTTTAAGCGTGATGTAGGTTGTGGATGCCTGTCTCCGCGAGGCCCACCTCGGGCTCACTTTGACTGCCGAAAGGGCTACTACAGGCTGTTCGCGTCCGTATAGTGGCTAAAGAGCAACACGTTGAAATATCCACCTGTTCTGATAAGGTACATGGCGATAATTCAAAACAAGTTCTTAAGGTTAACATCCTGTTATGTGTTCAGGATGTTTTATGTTCATCCTGAACCTTATGTTCATAAGAACATCCAGTTCTTGTAGTCGTTAGAACAAAAATGGCTATGGTTTCACCAAGGTCGGAGGCTGTTTAGTCACCTAAGAGATAGGTGAATTGAAATAAAGTGGTGTCTGACACCCCTGGTTTAAGCGGTGATATATGTAAGTATTCTTATTGTAAATCACAACAGTAATTATGCAAATGCTAATGTCATTTAAACCCGATTACGATGTATTTTAATACCCATCTAAAGAAGGAGGTTGAGTAAGGGTTATTGAAGTTGCTTGCATACATTTCATTGGGAGAGCAGTCAGAGAGAACTGCTAAACAACCGACCGAGATAAGACTGCATAATTACAATAAAAGGAGTTCTTTCAGTGAACCCTAGAAGACACACCCAGAGTTGACCCAGTGAAACCCAGAGACACACTATTGTCAGAGCCGTAGTGATTCATCATAGCTTGAAGGAGCTGATGTAGTCAAAGCGTAGAAGAGCTCTTGTTATTCAGTCAACAAGAGTTGAACTTCTTTAGCCCACTGATGTAAAATGTAGTGTATACCAAGTTGTCATTAGGAAGTGTTTGACTGCTAGACTTGAGAGGAGCCTGCGGAACGTGGTACAGACAAGACATAGTCATTGCCGAAACAAACCTAACATATTGGACATAAAACCATTCCATATCACCATAAGACTACTCATTGTAGAGGGCTATTAAGAGCAATGAAATTATCTTTGGAAATGTTTAAGGGTAACTGGGGTGGTTTCCTCCCTCTTTGAATGCTTCCCAGAAGACTGTGCCAGTCTGTAAAACATAATGATATTACAGGCTAATTCCAAAAAGGTATTTATTTTACAAAGTGGCCCTTGAGAGCCTCATATAACGCTTGTGTTTTGACAAGGTCTTTAATTTTATTAACGACTCTCTCTTTAGAAAATTGTGTATACTCCAGTGTTTAGACTAATTCAATAACAAAGTAGGACCACATATGTGGAGTATTACATACAGACGACCAGTCTCTCAACACATTATCAATGATCATAAAAAATTACTTCTAACCATTTGCCATGACTGGCCTAACCCTAAAATAATGTGGTTTAATATGGTGTCTCTTATTGCAAAATAGACTAAAACAGGGCCCAGTAACGTAATAATATTTTATTATTTTTTGTACCCGGCTAAATATTGGAATGAGTTATAAGTTTTGCAATTCTCCCAAATACTTTTACCAGAGATTTACAAATATTACATTATCACATTATAATTAACGTTGTGATTAACTAATAAATAAATTTTTCCTTCTGAAATACTGAAGTGAGTGAGTTTTCTAACATTATGAGAAAAACGTTCGTGTGTATAATTCTCTTTCATTACTTTGATCTTAACCTGAGCCTCAGAATTTTTTCATTATTTTCCCATGTCTTCTTGCTCTTATAAAGAAGAATGAAAGACAGCATATAAATACACCGATATATAAGATGTCTCGTTACCCGTATAGTAGATAAGCTTTTACTGTAATTCCTAAATAATAGGAATCTTTAACATTCATAAGGAGAAAACGATATTTATCAATATTCTTTATTTTAATGGCAATTGGATTGTTAAGTCCTGTCAAATTTTTTATAAATATGTTTTTGATCCCAGAGTACTTATTTAGACATTTAGTTGCTTTTAATATTTACAAAGAAGTGAATTTGTTCTGACTGATTGACTGAACAAAATTCACGCATTCTAAACCTACCTTTCGATAAAATTGATGTTTTATCAGGGATCCATCACTAGAAATGCTGAGCCAACACAGTTGACTATTTTACTTATATCTGTGTATATTTGTAGTACTTGTTTATTTGTATCATTGAGTTGGCTTATTGTTTCTATTTGGAGACATTTTGCAGGATAGGGTTGATCGGTGAATTTTATTAAGTCATTCCAATAGTCGAAAGATACATCTAAGATATTTGATTTTGATTTCATTAGGTGAGGCACGGCTGGAATTTTTAAATTAACTGGAGTAACATAATATTGTAATTTAAAAATTGCAAGAAGTCGAACAAATTATGAACATTCACTTAAAAACAAACACTGAACAAAAATTCTACTGAATATCATTCATTCTACAACAGTTCAAGACTGTTCCAGGATGGTAACAAAAATTACTGCTTAATAACTATGTTTAGAAATACAAGTAAATCAGAAGTCATGAATAAATATTACGGTCCAGTAAATCTAACTCAATTGAAAGGTATATTTAATTGGTAAAATAAACACTGCTGGGTGTTCAAAAGCTTAAATACAAATTTATCTTGCAATCTGAGTGCTCTGTAAATCGTTAACTAAAGAAATTAAAAACTCTCAATTTGTGTAGTCTTTATCTATAATTTATTGAAAGAATGTCAATTACCTTAACTGACTAAATTTTAAAATACAATATAATGTATGTCTGCTGAAAGTGGTGTAAATTTACTGAATTTTTTTATACCATTCTTTCTAAATTGTTTTAAAAAAATGAATGTAAAAATTAGTGGCTTTAGTTTATTTTTGTAAGATATTGAAAGAATAAGGATATCCTGCTTTTGAGAGAAGGTCGTCTTGTAAATGAAGGATTTACGTTTTCCCTGTCAGTTTTTTTATTAAATTTGCAGCTTAATAGTAAAATAAATCCACTCTAGACTGAAATTTCTCATGAATAAGTTATAAGTAACTGTAAGATAAGGAGTGTATCTCAACTTACCGGCCAAATAAAGTACAATTGTCATTTACTTATTGACCTTTAGAGGTAAGATCTTAAGAGCAAGCCCGAGTGTGAGCCTGACTTGGCCTGAATTTCAATAAATACGAGGGTTGGGTCCAAAATGCCAATTATTGCGTTCGGGTTGGGTTGGGTCCGGGATTTTCTCTCGCTAACTTTTATTTAATTAATATATATTATATATATTAATATATTACATATCATGATACTAAAACGATGTATTGATGTTAAACTAAGGAATATTTATTATAAAATATATAATCTAGATAAAATAGAAAAGGCGCTCTATAGTAATTGCTATCTAACTACTAAACAGGAGTCGCATGCCCTGGGGACGTGAACGCCGTGGCCCCCGACCTCTTTTTAATCTTCCCCTCTACATCCATTACATATTACTTTACTATAAGTAAAGTATAGTGATCGTGAAAAAATTCGATCTCGAGATTTTGACGGAATTACATGTTTTGAGGTCCCAGAAGTCGTTGTATGATGTTTTTACGATGATGTCTGTGTGTGTGTGGGTGGGTGGGTGGGTGGGTGCGTGTGTTAGCATTGCTTGTTACCACGCTACGGTGGAGAATCTTTGATGGATCAAGTTGATATTTTACACAAAAATGGGCCCCATAAAGACGAAGATCCCTATTGTTTGGGAAGAATTATGCATGATGGGAAAGTCACTTTTTTTGCCAAAAACCGTTTTTTTTAAAACATTTATTTCTCCTAAACTGATAACCCTAGAGTTTTGAAATTTTGACATTATCTTTGAGATTACAAATGGAACAAACGAAAAATATATTCAGAATTTTAAAACAACAGGAAATATTTTTTTTTCAATAAAATGTAAAAATTTTGACTTATAATTCAATCTCAAACCTTGTGAGAGCGATACAAGCCATACTGTTTGACGGAAAGAATGAAACTATGCCTATAAATAGAACATTATATGGAGAATGAGTTGAGATATTTTTTTCTAAAATTACATTCGCTAAAGGGGCGTTACAGTACGATCTGTGTTTTCAGAAAATGTTTTTTTGACGCTAAACGGCTTGTTAAAAAATAATGAAAATTTGACCAAAAATGGAACAAAAAATTAGCGATTCATAAAAAAAAATCATGAAGTTTCAATTACGGGAAAGAGCAATAACGATATAAAAACTCTTTGTTTACCCTAGACTAAGAGATCACCTGCTATACTTGTCGAAATTTTTGTATTTTTTTACATTGTTTACATTGACTTAGAAATTTTTTGAGCGAATCCACTGAGATAAAATTGATTTTATAAAGGAACAGTTTAAATTGTTTATTGAATTATATGAGATGTAAGAGGAATAATATTGTGCAGGAAAATGATAACACTCACTCAGAAAAAATTCGTATATATGTTATTTGACAAAGGGGAAGGAAAATGATCTTATTAAATACTAAGAAGCTTATTATTATTATTATTTTAAAGATTAAAATTCCCAGTATGATAATTCTATAAAAGACCAAAAATGTAAATGATAATTCATAATCTGAATCTTTCGTTTAGAGATTAATAAATGTAATTATCGTACATCTTTAATTAACAAATCACCTTAAAACAACATTTTCTTTGCTGTTTAAGATGTTTTTCAGAGAAAAAAAGGGTATTTTCCTGTTTTAAATTTGAAAATTTTACTTTAATATTCAATGTAGAAGGATGTCAAGTAAACTATGTAAGAATCCACTGGCTATTTGAACAAAAGCCATGTTCTCTTGTAGGAGAATATTTCGTATCAAGAAATGTTCACTTTGGTTTTTCAAAAATGTTATTACTGCTGTAGTTTTACTAATGCAATTATTTGCAAATAATAAATTATCTGTGATGTACAAAAATAAGCTTATAAAATGATATGTCCTTCAATCACTATCTGTACTACCTCAGGAATGAAAGACTAATAATTATATCCCATTTAGATATTTATGTTATGCTTAAATGAGACGTTATGTTTTATATACTCAAGAAATTTGACATTAAGTTACTTATAGTAAAGTAGAGTGTAGGCCACTCCAGATTTTTTTAGACTTGGTATTCCGATATGGAGTAGGAAGGAGTTAAGAATAAACTAAAGACAGGGGAATTGAAAAGGCAAATATGCCCCGGTAAGAGTGAGATATGTAAAGGCTTCAAACATCACTCTTGCTCAAAGAGCCCGACTTGACTCGTACTCGGGTCAGGTTGGCATTCAAAACCCGTGTGTCTGGGTTGGGTCGGGCTGGTTTTTTTTTTAGGTCCAATCTAACCTCTGCTGACTTTTCTCTTACAGCAGCACAGTTAATAGAATTGAAGCAAATCCGTGATCTGGAAATGGTAGTTACAGCGTCCAATCTACAGTGGGGGGAAAGTTTTGTTGCCTGTTAGTTGGCCTTTACTTGTTAATGATCTGCACTACCATAAACATGAGTATTGTTACTTGAGGGTGACTATAGCACTGTGTACTTCCCCTCTTCTGTACTAAAGTACCCAAGCAGTTAGCTTCAACGACTCCAAGAAGCTCAGCACTTTTGCTGGGTTCAGCGGCAAAATTTTTTTTTGTGGTTTTTGTTGAGTGCACCAAAGCACCTACCTCTGTGCAGTAAAGTTGCCTTACAGTCAGTCAGCAGGTGCAACGGTGTTTCTTCCTCTTCTTTCCAGAGTCCTCTCTTTTTGATAATGCCCAGGCTCCCTACGTTTTGGGAGAAAGTGACTTTTTCTCCTTCTTCAGAACAGTCTTTTTCGGGTCCTTAGGTGAACTTGTGGTGAATAAAGAAGGTACATTCCTATACTACTTACATGCCTTTAATCTTTTTTTAAGATGAAAGGAATATAGATAGTGTGTTGAAGGGGCACTTATGTTATGTTATAAGCACCACGGGTTTACTATATGAAAAAAAATAACTGGAGTAAAGGCTCAGTTTTATTACAACATACGTAGCAACAAAATCATTGACTATCATTGTTAATTAATTGATCTATATTATTGTAGTTAGCTCTAATTTTTTCAATTAAAAAAAAACCTGTAATTTTTGATACAGCACAACCTGATAAGTGAAACTTTTACTCATCTAATGACAACATCAGATAGAATGATAAAAAAATGAAATACACATTTTTTTTAATCATCAGGTGGGTGGAAAAAATTTGTACCCATTTACGCATAAAATAAAATAAATTTTCCTTGATTCGATAATGTCCAGTCCTGCCGGAGCTTTTCCGTTTATCATGGTATATATACATTATTATATATATATATGCGTACGGAAGTAATTAAAAAAAAAAACAAAAATGGAGGCAGGAGAAGTAAAACATCTAATCCGTTAAAATTATAAAATTAAGTTTATTCATGGTTACTATTCATTATCTAGAGCAAATTAAAAATTTTATGGTGATAAGAGCTAATTAAAAAGTGTTAGATTTGTACACTTTATGCATTTATACTATAAACTATTAATAAATACTATAAAATATTGTAACTGTGATAAATTATTGTCGTTTATGTTAGTACAAGTGAGTTAGACCCTTTGTGACTTATAAAAAAAACTTAACAACTGCTTTGAGGAGTTGTTATTCGAAAAATTTCGAAAAATGGTGGGCAACAGGAACTCTCTCAAGTGTTAAGACTCATAACTCGAGAGAATGGAGATCTCATCACTATGAGTAATCCTGTACGACTGATTCTCTGTTGTTTGTTAATATTGTTGTAAATTTATTGAATAATATATATCGTTGTAGAATAGTTTTAGTCTTATTATGTATTTACGTGACCAGGAACTTCTCTGACCTTTGACTTCTGGGTGTTTCATTTTAACACAAATATAATTGATGCCGGCAATTTAAGCGCAATAAGAGAGATTTCAGTCAACTAATAGAGTTTAGCTTTGAACTGATTTGGCTAATTTCAGATTGGGCTTTAGATTTTAGATTTGAAGTCAAAAGGTGATTTAGACGAATATTACATTGTAAAGCAGGGTCCTATTGAGGGCAGTACACTTACGATCAATAGATTGCCCGGCTAAAAAAGGGCACCTTTTCAAAGCAGTTGCGATAAGATTACTGCAATCAACAGGTTCTAATTGCCGCAGCCTCCACTAATCAAGCACTAAATTGGTCTCGGCCAACTTACCAGATCATATCCATTGAACCAATGTATCTCTGAAAAATTACATTAATCCTACCTTGTCCAGCCCACCTACTGACATTTAAATCCATGTCTTATATTAATTTTAAATTCATTCCTCATTTTAGTTTTAAACAAAATTTTAGACACTTCTTAGTAAAAATAAAAAACAAATTGCTTTCCTTCCTGATATTAATATAAATATTATTTCCCACCATCTATACAAGTTGGCTTCATCAATCAATATATAAATAACTTGATAAAAGTATTCATCCAGAACTTAATCAGAACCCATTAAGTGATGTCGTTTATTTTTATTTCATAAAAAAGTTTTTAAATTTTTACTGATGATATTAATCAGAAATGTAGAGTCAGTTTTCAACCAAATCACAAAAACCGAATTTTTTTTCGGATGTTTGCTTTCTTAAAACTATGTCCACACATATATACTCACAAACACGCAATACTAGATAAAACAGCAAGAAATACAAGTTCTATAGGGTTGTTGAAACACAAAGACACTTCAAGAAGGCCGACGTGTCGCGATATATGTTTATAGCATCATCAAGTCTGTACAGAAAATCAAGACAAACATGAACAGATTGTTACTAAACAAACAAGAGTTAAAGCATAATTTTTACGCCATTCCCTCAGACGGCTGAATCTAACGATCTTTTGATATTTCCCAAAAAGTTTCTACAAGGTTGTAAGAAATATATGCAGATCTATTAAATAACTACATACATATTAATATTAAATATAATAAATAATATATTATACAAAACCAAGAACAGTACAAAATTTACAAATTAATACTGCAATATAATTTGCTAAAATGAGAATATGTGAAGTTTGTTTGTTTTTACCAATTTTTGAGAAATTGCTTTTATTCCATATTTAATTTACAAAATAAAAAGATATATGTAGGATTTCAAAAACTCACTAGTGTATTTTGTTAATAGAATAATTTTTGTTTCTACTGTGTTATAGAAGTATAAAAAAGGTTTAAAAAAAACGATGATCAGAAGAGAAGGTGAGGTTGTAGAGATGTGTTCAGTGTGTTGAAGATATCTTTCTGTGACATGTCGAACTGATCACTTTCTCTTCATCTATTCTGATCTTCTGCTGATGACAAACTGTTGTTTAAAACATCAATCACAGTAAGTTTTTTAATTTAAGCTTTTATCAAATCCAATTGTAGTGTTTCAGTTTTAAAATATAGTGTTTTATCAAAAGATATGATATCATGGTCAGTAGCAATCATAAGTAAACAGTTTTACATTTCATTGAAAAAAATACCGCGTCAGTTCTAAACATCTAAAGGTTTTTCCAGTTATTGCGTCTACTAAAAATTGTAGCTTCAGTTATAATATACCAATGTTCGATTTAATTTTTTGGTAACATTTTATAGAGTTAGAATTAGTTTAGAGTTATAAACATTTTTCGAAACCGCAAAATGAGAGGTACAATCTTTCTGAATACATTCCAGCAATACGTACTCTCGGACATCAAAATAAATATCAAAAATGCATTCAGGGGACTACAAAACGTGTAAATACGTTAAAATTGTTGATGGTCCGTTCCAAATTGTTATGTTAAAAGTATTCAACGAAATGAGATTTAGGATGTCAACTTTTATTTTACACAGTTCAAAAACAACACATTCAAAGCACTGGTTCATTACAGGTTGTGCAGTCCCCTCAAGGTATGTTTTTAAATGTCCCACAACACTCTCCCTCATTTAACAACATCAAACAACTGAAAACAAACAATAATTTACATATCTACAAGTCCCAATCGGGAACACAAATCAGAATGTCTGGGCCTAGGCAGAGCTTTAGTTAAAATATCGGCAAGTTGGGCGGTTGATGGTGCCTTTTGTACCTCCACTTCTCCATCCAGGACTTGCTCACGCACAAAGAAGTGTCTTAATTGTACATGCTTAGTACGCTTGTGATATTCTGGATTCTGAGCAAGTCTTAGTGCGGCTTCATTGTCAATGTGGAGTTTAGGAGTATTGATATGAGTCACCTCAAGCAACAGTCTCTTCACCCAGACCATTTCTTTGACAGCTTCACTCGCAGCCACTACCTCTGCTTCAGTAGTAGAGATTGCAACTGATGACTGTCTTTGACTGGCCCATAACCTGTTGATGGTCCGTTCCAAATTGCTATGTTAAAAGTATTCAAGGAAAGGAGATTTAGGATGTCAACTTTTATTTTACACAGTTCAAAAACAACACATTCAAAGCACTGGTTCATTACAGGTTGTGCAGTCCCCTCAAGGTATGTTTTTAAATGTCCCTCAACAAAAATCTTCAAATAAAATGTATCCTGACTACTGTAAATTTAACAAATTTAAAGTATTCTAAACCGACTATCAATCAATGAAATAAATAATTTCTGAAAATAATATGAAAACAGTTTCATATTTAATAATTAAATTATAATTATTAATTTTTATTTATAATTGGTGCAAAAAAATTAGTATAAATCAACAGCGCTATCAATTTATATAAAACTATTATATAATTATATAAATATATAATTATATAAAAAAGGGAAAACCCGTAAATATCAATTTAAAGCGCTATCAATTTATATAAAACTATTATATAATTATATAAATATATAATTATATAAAAAAGGGAAAACCCGTAAATATATTTACCTTTGCTTGAGGCACTGTCTGAGATATTTGTTTGATGTTAGAATAAAGTAAGACGTAATTGTTAAGTTATAGTGGGGATACATTTCCCAGTAGAGTGTATGTGAACTTTGGACTCTAGTAATGGCTGGTTGCTTGCAGTCCGCTGCCGTGAGTCATCAGGCCAACAAGTGCAAAATTAGATGTCTCATCAAACTGAGGTAATATAGATTTGTTTATCTCAATATCCAAAACTCTCACTTTCTCTTTTTATCTTTCTATATATACATTAAGATGTATTGTATGCAATATATTATACACAATTGTATATTGTATTAAATAGAATACAATACTATATCTGTATTAAAAGATAAATGAAAGTTTTTTTTACTATTTTGATCCACCAGTACCAAACAAGCAATGTTAGTTTATATAGATTTTTAGTTTAAGAGAATTTATAAAGCTAATCTAAAAATAATTTCTCCATAAACTTTAATAAAATTGATTACATTATGAAATGAACAATACTAATTAAATTTATTAGCCCAATGGTTTTATATAATTTTACTGAGCAATTGTACTGAGTCAGTTTATCTTTCATATTTTTTACTACTTGTCAACTAATCACTAATTAGAGATTTACTTTTAACTTTTATATTTGTAACTTATTAAAGTTTTATAATTGGAGTCTTACAGGTTGTTTTAATCTACTTTATTTACAGTTTAGATAATTAAATTGGCAGATCATGAAATTGCTTCCTTTTTATAATTAACAAGTTCTTGAAATCGATATAAAAAAAGTAAAATAATTATCTGTAGCATTTTTAGAGTTAAATGTTTGATATAAAGCCTCTAGCTTGCCTCACTCTCTCATTCCCATTTCATCTCTTGCTCCCAATACCTCTTACTCTCTTCCTCCTTTGTGTTCTCATGTTATGCTCTCTCTTACACTATCACTCTCTTCTGCTATCTTCTCCTGCTCAACCTTTGACCTATAAAACATAACAGTGTGTCAATTGTAATAGTTTTTGTTTTGTTTTTCTGATTTTAACGATTTCTAGATCAAGTGGTTTGTTATTCACCCCTCTAACACAAACTGATATATAGATTTTAGATTTATACAATTAAAAGTATTGAAAAACACATAACATATTTTTATAATACCCAAGGGAATAATTTAATTATTAATTATTAAATAATTAAGCAGATCAAGATTCCTTCAATTTTAGTAACATTAAATTCAGTCAGGGATGCCAGCAATTCTGAAAACTTCAATAACTTGTAATTATTTTTTGTTTTAGTTCATTTAGCTCACTGATGATGTTATAACGAATGGCCTTAGAACATTGTATCTAATATATTTTTGTTCATTGTTGTTATTTAATTCATATATATATAAAAAGATTTCACATACACACGTAAAATAACAATCAATGATTAAACCACAATATGAAATGGGAAAACTTGAAACTCAGTTGAGTTTTTGACTCTGACAAAGACCGCTTGTTGCGGTTGAAAGATCTTAGTCTTGTTTTCCCATTTCATATTGTGGTTTGATCTATATATTATATATATATATATATATAATATATATATATATATATATATATATTATTATAAAGTTGGTACTAGTGTGCAGGTGACTTAAAGTATTAAATTCATGGAAATCTTGACACAGATTCAATTCTGATGTTTTAGGTAAGTAGATTATTTCTATCTGTTGGACGGTTTGTTATGATTTATAATGTATACTATCTTTTAATTAAACCTGATGTTTTAGCAATTGTCTTGTGTCAATCTACTAAATGAGGGAATAAGCTTAAAAAGGAAATTACATATATATATATATATATATATCACGGACATCATTAAACAAATCAAAACAGAACTTCTGGTACCCCAAAACATGTAAATACGTTAAAATATAGGTTTCAAATTTGTTTATGACCAATTATTATAAAGTTATAGTGAAGAAAAAATTAATCATTTTTGCAATATAGTTTTCAAGTAAATGTGCTACAATAATGTTTACTTATGAATGTTCTTTGGCTGTTTTTATATTACTTTATTTACATCATTCCACGTGGAAGGATATATTTTTCTATGTCTACTTGTCAGTATATGTTTGTATACTTTGTTTGATGAGTCTATGGGTTGGACTTGTGTTTTGACCCAGAACAGCACATGTTTAGTCCTCCTTGCTGAGGCACGAGTGCTGCTTAGTACACCTCGTCAATCACGCTCCTTGAAAGCTCATTGCAAACAGACTGAAATTGATGAATTGCTACTAAAGTTTCCAATGTTTACTAATTTCTCGTTTTCAAAGTTCTAGTTCCTTTGAGATCACTCTATCTTTTTTGACGTTCCAAATGCTTTTCTTAAAAAGCTTTTAAATGGTACAAAGATATTTCTTATATTACATGTTAGCACGCTATTAATGGGTTTTTAAAATTCTCTGAAATGAATTGTTCTACCCGTTTGTTGATAAATAATAATATATACATTAGATTTTACGCAACTTATAAGCATAAATAGAACTAAAATCAAATTAACGTTGAGTTACTTCAACATTCCTAATTCATTAGTTGTGCAATCCGTAATTGTGTGGTATTTACTAATTCTGAGGTAAAAGGGATAAAAAAACAAAAGTTTCCACACAAATGAAGTTTTATTCAACAACAACAACACATTTCGAACACTTTGTATTCATCATCAGGAAGACACCAAGGATGTGGTGCTGAAGGGTTGGTCCAATGAAAACAAAACTCTAATTATTTTATCCATTATCCATTATCTATTATCTAATTAGTTTATCCATTCCTAATTGACTTCATTGAATGGTGACAAAAGTTATGCCACCTAATAAGTATTAGGTGTATTTCAGTTTAGGTTTACTATGTGCCAAAGTGTTTCCATTCATTCTTTACCTAAATTTACTTTTGTGAGACATCAAACATTTTTATATTTCTTTTAGACTATTTGGGTTTAGAAACCAGTTTAAAACCATGATTTGTACATATAATTTACATAAGCGCAAGAAAACATTTTCAGGTCATTACAAGACCTTTTAAGTAAAACTAAAGCTTGAAAAGTTATTGTAAAATAAAACTGAAACGCAGTTAATGAACAGTTATGTATTTAACAGAACCATGCATTTTATAAATATAATTTTTATAAAAATTTACAAATATATATTATAAATATAATAATATATTGTATTGTAAATATACCAGTATTGCAATAATCTTACAATGTAAATGGAATTATACTGTACTATTTATAAATTATGCTTGGTTACAATTATTACGTTGTAGAAGGTGGTTTTAATTTCTTTTTTAAACACAAAAGTTGAAACTTTGAACAAACAAAACAGTTAAAAATAAAATTTTAGTTAAACTGTCAGGCTGGGACAGTTATTTATTAACTTTATTTTTTAAACTCAATCTTTAAATTTCTTTTTATGGCGCACTACAACAATTTTTTACATGTATTATTTCAAAGTTTAATTCAAACAAACCATTATTCACTTGGAATTTAGTGCAAAAGATTAATATAGTAAAATAAAGAAAAAAAATGATAAAACTGGTATCCTGGTATTTTAAAAAAGAAAGTGAAGATGTTAACCTTTAGACTGTTAGATCCGGAGTTCAATATCTACTCTGGTCGTTGATTTATTTACGTGAGAAGTGAAAAACTGTGTGCGCGTCCTCTTTGGAGGGGACGTCAAGCCATCAGTCTTGAGCCTGTTCGATGTCAGATACTCGTTAAAGATGGCTACTCTAAATATACTTGAGTCTGAAGATTTAGGACTGCCAATATAGGATGGTCATTGTAGATTAGAAAAGACTAAAGGTCGGCATTTGTACGTGTTCTTTCGCGAGACTACCACTGCAGCCTAACCAACCTAAAAAGTATTTAAATTTAATATTTTTTTTTGTTTTCATTTTTGTTGATTTGATTTTTTTTAAGTAGTTATGTCAAATAAACAAGAAGTTTTAAATTGCAATGAAAAAGATGTTGAATTATTATTAAGCTCTTTTGTTGACCTGTTGGGTGACTGCTATCAGCTTGTAGGTGTGTAAATAAGATAATTAAATATTCATAGGCTTTACTTACGATAATGGCGTTTGAATACTTACGAAGGTATACTCCAAACATCACTATGATAAATAAATGTATAGTTAGGGGACAGGTGGTAACATGTATTGACGAATAACGACTTTGTAAAATAATTTACGAATATTTAAAACTTAAATAACAACAAAAATGTTATAATCAGAATATTGGAGCCCATTGATAACTACAATATACTTGTATTACAACCAATAAGAAAATTACCTTCTTAGAAATTAAATCTTTTTGTCTAGGTACTTAATTTGTTCAAAGTTCTTCTAGTGAACTTTTTTATACGATCAAGCCAACAGTGAAGCTTTTGATTCCTTTTTTTTAGGATGACCTATAGTAGTACTTGACTGGATAGTTCTCTTTTACAACACAAGAATGAAGAGATTAAATAATCCATTGTTGGGTAGCCATGGTCATTGTATCCAGTACTGTAGGTGTGGGCTGTAGGTGTCTGTAAGGTCAGGGTTGTTAAAGGAATTCAACACTTGATATGAATCTCATAAGCTTCAAGAGGGTATCAGAGGTTATCTACAAGTACAATTCATTTTAAAGGCTTAGCAAGTTCGCTGATGGAACTCTAATATTCCAAGACTGATTAACGGGAATTCTACATAAATAGCGGGCAGGGACTTATACTCTTCCACCTACCTCATTAAATATCACTCGCAGAAAATCATGTAAGGTTGTTGTGGTGAAAACATTTCTGTGTAAAAAGGCACTAGCGCTTCTGAAGAAGATAGATGAGGCTTGTTCTCTTAACACGCACTATTTTACAGCATTTGACTCATAAAGACTAAACGGCAACTAATACGACTTTTAATACGATAGAACAATTTTCTATACTATTTACTTGGGATACTTACAAGACTATATTGCAAAAAATAATCGTCACATGTTGTAAACAAAGTATTCAAAGCTTGTATAAGATCTATACCGCAAAGTTGAGCTTAGACCACTCCAGATTAATAACATTCAATGAAATTTCTAGTCATATTTTCAGAACTACCATTCAATTAATATAACATTATATAACATCAATTCAAAATAATTTAAAATTTTTGAATGCTCCAGTAATTTATTTCTTAATTTACTGTAAGTTTAGTGATTATGAAAACCAAACAAATTTGAGATTTTGACGAATTTATATATCTTCAAAGCCCCTGAATCTATTTTTTGCTTGGTGTCTGAAACTGTGTGGTTGGTTGGATATGTATGAATTGTAATATCTGATTAATTGTATGTTCTTGAAAATTCTGTTAACTGGACTGAAACTGCAGTTATTACTATAATAAAACTGCTGAAATTCTTCATCAGTCAGATATATTCCTTGAAAACATTTACAAGCAATCACATACATTTGTACAATAAGACTTTCTCACTGTTTATTTCCTTTTGGTATATTATCTGAAGATTTCAAATTATTAAAATTTGTGAAGAACTTTATTTATTTTGTAGAAAAATAGTTTTTATAACTCATTTCACTTAATGCAAGAAATTATAAAATAATACTACATTTGGATAAGTTTATTGAGATGTAGTCAACTTTTATACTTTCTTTTTTACAAAATAATAAATTTTGAGTATGTAAAAAGTGAATTATTTTAAGCACATTAGAGAAAAAAAGTGGAAAGAGAAGCCAGAACTGACATCATTCGCCCGATCTGAAACATAAACCAGTGAGACGAATAATGCTCTACAGCTGGGCCATGATTAATATATCATCTTAAGCGTGAAATAATCCAAGACATTGGGAGCCCGGTTTGTGTTAAGAACAGAATTATCTTTATCTTATCACTTCTTTTGAAATATTTTATCTAAATAACAATCATATTTCCTCCTAAAAGTTTATTCCAAGCAATGAATTAAGTTATTATAAAACTGGCCTAATTTATGTATGTAAACAGAAAGGTGCACGCCGGAACAGTCTCCAGAGGCTGAAATGTATCATATTCCAGATTCAAACTGTAATGAGTCTCCATAACGTATAAAATGTTTCAGTGAAGAGTCATTGGCACCCCTGTTACTAGTGTCCAGGTGAATCACTTTAGTACTATAGATGAACGTAGGCGATTTAAGATCAGGTCTCATCCATCGGTTGTATATTTTTGGTCACCATATAGTCAGGGTTACAAGACACTTGATGCCTGCTAGAAAAAAAAAAGAAAAAGTGCAATATATGTATTTTTGCATTCCTTATAAACATTTTAAAGGTAATCCGAAAGAAAATATTAAAATATAAAGTGTTAATAAAGTCGGTGTGCGTTTTAAAAAAATTATACCGTTAATTTGAAGTTGGGATAGAAATAATCTGTAAAAAAAAATTAGAAAGAAGTAAATCTATATTTTTTAAAGTTTTATTGAAATTGTATACACATAACCTTCATCATGTGGTAATCTCTTCTAAACAACTCTAAATCACGAATTTCCTAACAGATGAATCGGGAGAGGTGGACCATTTCATTCATCTCCACGTTCGCCAGACTTGACTCCATTAGATTTTTCTTATGGAGGTATGTGAAAACAACTGTGTATGTATCCAAATCTTGTTCATTTGAAGATTTGAAAGCTAAAATAACTAATAAGATTTTACGGATTACTGTAAATCAGTCGATGCATGTTTTCCGTAAACTGCAAAATCGTACTACCCTTTATATTGCTAATAATGGAGGACTGTGGAAACTAAAAATTAATTTAGAATAAAATCTTAAAAAATGTAGGTTTACTTCTTTCTAATCTTTTTTTTATAGATTATTTCTATCGTAAATACAAATAAATATTTGTTTAAACTGCGAACGGACTTTATGGACACCCTGTATTTGGTTTTTCAATGAATGAGCACTTAATTTTTAACGCAGTTTTTTTTTACATTTTTGCTTTATCGTTTGTATGTGAACATGAATATTTAAGAGGAGATGAATCAGAAGGAATACCTATTGGCTAGGTAACCTTATCTCTATATAATATTATATTAATACTATAAAATATTAACCTTATCTCTATATATAAAGTTCATGAGTTTGTATGTTTGTTCAACAATTTTCTGTGGAGATAGAGACCTGAAATTAAATATATATTATCTATTACCTAAATAATGTTAAATAAAAGAAAATTATCACTATATTCTCAAAATTGGAGCCAGGGTAGCAAGCGTCTTGCGTGCTCGCCTATGGTAGTAATGCAAATGTATTATATATATATGTAACAAATTCTTTTTTAAATTTAATATTTGCGTAATATGAACACTGGTAATAAAGTAAAGGCATGGACCCAGGGTAACCCAGTGTCTTGTGTGCTCGCCTATGACAGCAGTCCAAGTATATTATAAATAAATGTAATAAATGTAAATATATTATAAATAAATAATAAATCATTTGGAGATTAATGTACTTTTTATCAGTAGGGATGAAAACCAAGTTTAGAAAACTGGGGAAATTAATCAGAAAAAGAACAAAAATGAAAATCGGCATACTTATTAATAAAAAATGCCTAAATGAAGGTCTACTCCCAATATATATATATATATATATATATATATATATATATATATATATATATAATATAAAATAAAAACTATGTTATCGGACTCGGTCAGTTCTTCAGGTTCAAATTAAACTCTCATTGCCAACTTTTGAGGTCTTTTTAAAAAACACCGAAATGTTGGCAATGAGAGTTTAATTTGAACCTGAAGAACTGACCGAGTCCCGATAACTTTAGTTTTGTTTCTATTCCACGGTCGATACTTTTATCTTTTATTATATATATATATATATATATATATATATATATATAAAACTGTTCTTGACCTCATCATTCAACAAAATGTTTGGTAAGTTTTTTTGAAGGCTAGATCTTGGAAATGAACTTATCATTCTTAAGCCAACGTTTCGATGTATTTATTACATCATCACTGGGGCTACAAAACAAGATAAGCCTATTACCTTATCATGTAGTCCTGATGGAGATGTATAAATACATCGAAACGTTGGCATAAAAATGAGAAGTTCATTTACAAGACCTAGGTTTAAAAAAAAATTACCAAATATTTCATATATATGTATATATATATATAAGTAATGTCTGCCCGCCAGACACTATAGGGTTGAAGTCCATATCAACATTGCCTCTCTTATAAGTAGAAGGAGCTGACTAATAAATTCAATTCGGCTTCAACCACCGTGCGAGCTAACTAACCATAGTTGGCAGAAACTTGCTTCTTTATAAGTTTCTCTATCTTCCTAATATATATATATATATATATATATATATATATATATATATATACCACAATTAAAAGAAACGGTCCAGCGGACTTTTTTACAATAAAATAAAAAAAAAAAAAACGAAGGAAACACACAGAAAGACACAGACATAACTCACATCGATATTTCGACAATCGTCGTCATCAGGAGGTGCGAAGAGCGAAGAGCGAAGAGTCCGAAGGCGGTACTGAACTCGGAAACCGCAGCCAGTACCCCTAAGGAAGCGTTACTTCTATCCCTCTTGGGTCTGGGTTGGTGGGAGATGTCAGCCGGTAAAACACGACTATCAATGATAGTCGTTTCTGAACGAGGCTATCCTCGCTCCTTCATTGATAGTCGTGTTTTACCGGCTGACATCTCCCACCAACCCAGACCCAAGAGGGATAGAAGTAACGCTTCCTACTTCCTGACAACCTACTTTCCTGGCGCTTATAAGCTTCGTGCTGTTATTAAGGAGTCTTTTCCGATTCTGTCTACTTCTACTTCTACTTCTTCCATCTTTAATCACCCCCCTTCTATTTCCTACCGTAAACCTGCCAAACTAAAAAGCATTTTCTCTCATATTTCCCCTCAGCCTTCCAATCCTGTTCCTGGAATGAAACAATGTGGACGCCGTGGCTGTCAAACTTGCCTGATTGTTAATCCTAATCCTTCCTTCGATTCCCCTCTCCACCATAGTTCCTACCCGGTTCAGGTCAATTCCTCCTGTACCTCGAGCAACTGTGTTTACCGACTGGATTGCACTCAGTGTGACTCCTTTTACGTTGGCTTAACTTCTAATAAGTTGAGCCTTCGTATGAATGGTCATAGGGCTTCAGTCGGTCAACGCAGTAACTATCCTGTAGCCATCCATGCGAACTCGCATGGACTCAGTTTCAATGACTGTTTCAGGGTTCAGATACTGAAACAGATCCCCGAATCCAACAATAAAGTTACCCTAAGAGCTTCAGAGGAGGCATACATATGCTTACTTGATGCTCGCTCTTCCCCCGGACTCAACCTCAACCGATAATTTATTTATGATTTATTTATTTATTTATTATTTATTATTTATTATTTTTATTTTATTTATTATTTATTTATTTATTATTTTTTATTTTACTTTTTATTTATTATTATTATTTTTATTAATTTTAATTTGATTTATCTACTTTTTTATAATTTTTTATAGTTATAATTTTTACTCGTTCCTTTTACGTCTTAATTTGGCTCTTCATTTCCTTCCCTCCCTTCCCCCGCTTGGTGGTAAGTGGTGGGGTACTGGCTGCGGTTTCCGAGTTCAGTACCGCCCTGTCTTCCTGCGAGACTCTTCGCTCTTCGCTCTTCGCACCTCCTGATGACGACGATTGTCGAAATATCGATGTGAGTTATGTCTGTGTCTTTCTGTGTGTTTCTTTCGTTTTTTATTTTATTGTATATATATATATATTATATACTAGGAAGATAGAAAAACTGATAAAGAAGCAAGTTTCTGCCAACTATGGTTACGTTTTTAATAATATATATATATATATATCGATAAAAAGGTTTCACATAAACATGTAAAGTAAGAATCAATGATGAAATATGAATCAAATATGATCACAATATGAAATGGGAAAACAAGAATAAGATCTTTCAACCGTAACAAGCGGTCTTCGTTAGAGTCAAAAACCTAACTGACCCAACCGACTCTGACGAAAACCGCTTGTTACAGTTGAAAGATCTTAGTCTTGTTTTCCCATTTCATATTGTGGTTTGATCATAAATATTTGTATATACAGGTTCAATGTAGAAAAAGAAACATAGAAATATTAGAATCACTCACTTACAGTCTCTAATTTTCGGTTTGAACAGGAGAGATAAAAAAGGGAAACCAAGTGCACTGGTTCAGAGACGGTCTCCAACCGTTTCTCGCTCTTATCTCTCCTGAAGACGGTTCAGACCGAAAATTAGAGACTGTAAGTGTATGATTTTAATTTGTCTATGTTTCTTTTTCTACATTGAACTGTATTTGTTTGTTTCAAATCGTATTTGCAACTAAAAAGTTTATATGTATATACATATATATATAATAAAATAAAAAACGAAGGAAACACACAGAAAGACACAGACATAACTCACATCGATATTTCGACAATCGTCGTCATCAGGAGGTGCGAAGAGCGAAGAGCGAAGAGTCCCGCAGGAAGACAGGGCGGTACTGAACTCGGAAACCGCAGCCAGTACCCCACCACTTACCACCAAGCGGGGGAAGGGAGGGAAGGAAATGAAGAGCCAAATTAAGACGTAAAAGGAACGAGTAAAAATAATAACTATAAAAAATTATAAAAAAGTAGATAAATCAAATTAAAATTAATAAAAATAATAATAATAAATAAAAAGTAAAATAAAAAATAATAAATAAATAAATAAAAAATAATAAATAAATAAATAAAAAATAATAAATAAATAAATAAATCATAAATAAATTATCATTATAATTATTATTATAAACAATGTGGACGCCGTGGCTGTCAAACTTGCCTGATTGTTAATCCTAATCCTTCCTTCGATTCCCCTCTCCACCATAGTTCCTACCCGGTTCAGGTCAATTCCTCCTGTACCTCGAGCAACTGTGTTTACCGACTGGATTGCACTCAGTGTGACTCCTTTTACGTTGGCTTAACTTCTAATAAGTTGAGCCTTCGTATGAATGGTCATAGGGCTTCAGTCGGTCAACGCAGTAACTATCCTGTAGCCATCCATGCGAACTCGCATGGACTCAGTTTCAATGACTGTTTCAGGGTTCAGATCCTGAAACAGATCCCCGAATCCAACAATAAAGTTACCCTAAGAGCTTCAGAGGAGGCATACATATGCTTACTTGATGCTCGCTCTTCCCCCGGACTCAACCTCAACCGATAATTTATTTATGATTTATTTATTTATTTATTATTTTTTATTTATTTATTTATTATTTTTTATTTATTTATTTATTATTTTTTATTTTACTTTTAATTTATTATTTTTATTAATTTTAATTTGATTTATCTACTTTTTTATAATTTTTTATAGTTATAATTTTTACTCGTTCCTTTTACGTCTTAATTTGGCTCTTCATTTCCTTCCCTCCCTTCCCCGCTTGGTGGTAAGTGGTGGGGTACTGGCTGCGGTTTCCGAGTTCAGTACCGCCCTGTCTTCCTGCGGGACTCTTCGCTCTTCGCTCTTCGCACCTCCTGATGACGACGATTGTCGAAATATCGATGTGAGTTATGTCTGTGTCTTTCTGTGTGTTTCCTTCGTTTTTTATTTTATTGTAAAAAAGTCCGCTGGACCGTTTCTTTTAATTGTGTACATATATATATATATATATATATATATATATATATATATATATATATATATATATATGTAAGCTGGCAACCCTGCGGCCAGCTGTTATGAGAAGGAACCTGGCAAAGTGTCTAAGGTTTATTGACATTGATGTGAACTTGATATTTTAGTTGTGTTTAGTTTATTTATCAGTTTAAATTATTATTATTATAATTGTTCCTAATTTTGAGTGAAAACGTGTAATTTAATTTTCTTAAATAAATCACGTTGACTACAAACTTACAAATTAAATTACACTCAACGGATTAGGAGATGGCCCAGCTTTATGTGCATATTAAGAAGAAAGCTGAGAAGACATTTGATATTCAGGCGTTATCTTTGAATAAGGAATTATGGTTTTTGATACCTGAGGAGTCTAGAGACATAAAGTTCCATACAATTTTAGCAGCTAAAAATACAATAAAAAATTCAATTAAAGCTATCAAGCCAATTTCAGGCTATAGGAAAGTTGCTATTAGAATTGATGATGCTATAAAAGGAGAATATTTTGATGAAGAAGAAAACCTATGCTTTAAAGATATGCCATTAGAAGAGATTGTGTCTAAATCTACTGAAGGTGAGTCGACACAATATACAAATTCTGCTTTAGAAGACCGTATAAAACAATTAGAAAGTCAGTTAAAACTACATAATAACGAAATAAAGTTACAAGAAATTGAAAAAAAATTTTTAATTTCAAAATATGATAAAAAACAGCTTGATTCAGAAAGATGGTTAGAAAGATTTGAAAATGAATGTGAACGTTTTCATATTACTTCTGATGAAATGAAAATTCAAGCGTTAAACTTTTTTGTCGAAGGAGCTTCAAAAGATTGGTACGAATCTAATCTAGTACAATTGGGTTTAACAGGTTCATGGCGATCATGGAAAGATTCATTCTTGATCGTTTTTGTTGATAAGGGCTGGACAATTGTTCGGAAGGCTCACAGTTACAAGTACCTTGGAGGATCACTCCTTGATTTTGCTTTAACTAAGGAGAGATTGTGGTTAGAAGCTGAACCTGGTATGACTGAAATTTCACGCATTAATCTTATTGTGGTTAGTTTACCGTATGATGCTCAGAAGCAGTTGGACCGCCAGCATATAACTACTATTGATAAATTGTTTACTGAATTGCGTAAATTAGAAGATTCTTTTATTACAGGAAAGAGGGATAGACTACCAGAAAATAAAACTGTGCCCTTGAGAAAAGAAGAGGAAACTCATAAGAAAAACGATACTGGTAATTTTCGTAAACCATGTCACATCTGCGAATCTCTTGGTTGGAAAACAGATATCATTTACCGGCGGATTGTCGAAACAGCGAGGTAAAAAAAGAAAGAGTGAAGTCAAACTTCATTGACGTTTCAAGTACCTACTCAAACCAAACTCATTTAAACTAATAGCCCCGGGGAAATCGGATTCACTGATAAAATTGAATGTCACCATAAATAACCGATTCAAAATAACTGCTCTATATGATTCTGGTTCAAACACCACTATTATCAATCAAAGAATTATTGACTCGCTGCAGTTGCAAGTTAATAAAGAGCGAAGCTTATTAAAAACTATTAATGGAACCGATTTTACACAAGCCCGGGTTAATCTTACACTAACTATTGGAGACATTACAAATTTTCTAAACGTTTCTGTAGTAAGCCATAACAATTTTAATTATGACTTAATATTGGGAACAGATGCCATCCAGAGATTTCAACTTATCCAGGATGAGAAGTTAAATATTTTTCAAAAATTAAACAGATCAAATACAGATATCATAGAAGTTAACTTTAATGAGGGTTTACCCATTGAAGCATACACAGCAGATCTGCAACATATTACCGATGAAAATAAACAAAAATCACTGTTAGAACTCATCGAGAAGTATAAACATATGTTTGCTAGAGATAAATTTGATGTCGGCAGAGTAAGTTCAAAACAAGCAGAAATTAAACTCATTCGTGAAGAATATGTTACAGCTCGGCCATATAAATGCTCCTTGCCAGATGAAGAAGAAATAAAAAAACAAATTCGGAAACTATTAGAAGCAGATTTGATTGAGGAGTCAGACTCACCCTATGCTTCACCCGTCACTCTTGCATTTAAAAAGGATGAAGGTAAAAAAAGTAGATTATGTATTGATTTTCGGAGACTTAATAAACTAATTATTCCTGAATGTTACCCGTTCCCAACTATCCACGATATTATTGATAAAACTGTAAATTGTAATTATTTCACTGTTATTGACATAAACTCAGCTTTCTGGTGCATCTTATTGAAACTTGAGGATAGAGAAAAAACTGCTTTTATTACAAAATACGGTAAATTTATGTTTAAAGTACTCCCATTCGGCCTCAAAAATGCACCAGCCATTTTTCAGAGGATTTTATCAAATATTATACGCAGAAATAACTTAGATGAATTCTGTGTTAATTATATTGATGACATTTTAATATTTTCTCGCACATGGGATGAACATATAACGCACGTTGAAAAATTTTTCCAAGCTATTGACACAGAAGGTTTCAAAATAAAACTGGTCAAATGTGTTTTTGCAGCTCCATCTGTTAAATATTTAGGTCACGTCATTCGAAAAAATGAAGTCTTGCCGGCACAAGAAAACCTAGCAGCGATAAGAAAACTGCAACCCCCCACTGATAAAACAGGAGTTCGCAGCATTCTCGGATCAATAAATTTCTACCTAAAATACATAGAGAATTCTACAAGAAAACTTGAACCACTACACCGACTTCTGAAAAAGAATGTTCCATTTCAATGGACCGATGAATGTGAACAAAGTTTCCAGATGGTGAAAAATTACTTATGTTCAACCCCTATTCTGGCTATATATGACACTGCGAAACCAATATTCATCGAGACAGATGCTAGCTATAAAGGAATAGGTGCAACTCTCAAACAACCTCAAGACGATGGCTTACTTCATCCAGTTGCATACTTTTCTCGCAAATTATCAGAGCGAGAAAAACAACTGGATGTGATTCATCTCGAATGCAAAGCGATTAAAGATTCAATAAAGTACTGGCAGTACTACCTTATAGGGCGTAATTTCACTGTTTGCAGTGATCATAAACCTCTTGAAACTTTAAAAACAAAAGCGAGGACGGATGAAATTCTAGGAGACTTGATTCATTACCTCTCCCAATTTAATTTTACAATTATTTACAAAAAAGGAAAGGAAAATGTCTTAGCTGATCTACTATCACGTAATCCTGTTTTAGAACATTTTGAAAACACAGATGCTATAAAGGTCGTCAACTTAATTCAATTAGCAGACATTATTCAAGATCAGGCAAACAACCTTTCTGCTCTGAATAAAGAAAGAAACACCAACTATAAACAAGGAATCATTCTGAAAAATGTAAAGGAAAAATCAAGAATTTTAGTCTCTCCTGAATTAGGAAAGAAAATTATAGACAGAATTCATAAACATTACGGTCATATAGGACCAGCGCATATACTTAATACTATACGACCCCACTACTACTTTCCAGGACTAGACAATGCTGTTCAAGATTACTGTAAAAGATGTGCGATATGTATAGAAAATAAAGTTCGACGTGACCGCAGAATTGGTCTGCTCTCACAACTTGGACCCGCTGAAAAGCCATATCAGATAATGTCACTCGACACGGTGGGAGGCTTGGCAGGGCAACGTTCTTCAAAAAAATACATGCATATACTGGTCGACCATTTCACACGTTACACATGGATATCCACCTCTGTTAGCCAAAGCTCTCAAGATTTTATCAGGTTACTAGAACCAATAGCAAGGAAGGAATGCATTTCAATCCTTCTTACTGATCAATACCCTGGAATCAACTCTCAGGATTTTCAGGATTTCTTAGAACGGATGAATATTCAGATTGTGTTTACTTGTATAGATTGTCCATCGTCAAATGGTCTGAACGAGAGAATAAATCAAACGCTTATAAACCGTTTAAGATGCAAATACAATGAAAACAACACTAGATCTTGGACTACTCTGGCTACAGAATGCGTTGCTGAATACAATGACTCAGTCCACAGTTCCACAAAATTTCCGCCCTCGTATCTTCTATTTGGAAAGAAAGTTGATATTTCACCACTAAATGTTAGTAACTGCCTATCCCTTGAAGAAAACAGGAAAATTGCATTTTTAAATTCTCAAAAAGGTTTTGAAATAAATAAAAAAAGGATTGATAAAAATCGCCGAGAATATAATTTTCAGAAAGGAGATATGGTTTACATTGAAAACGGAAATAAATTAAATCGGAAGAAACTGGATCCAGTTCGTATTGGCCCATTTAAAGTTATTCGACGCCTATCATATAGTTTCTACGAAATTGCATCTGGAAAGAGAAAATCTAATGCCAATTTTTTTCATTGTAGTAAATTGTCACCTTTCCCTTCTGGAAAGTGACTTCGGAGGGTATGGTGTAAGCTGGCAACCCTGCGGCCAGCTGTTATGAGAAGGTAACCTGGCAAAGTGTCTAAGGTTTATTGACATTGATGTGAACTTGATATTTTAGTTGTGTTTAGTTTATTTATCAGTTTAAATTATTATTATTATAATTGTTCCTAATTTTGAGTGAAAACGTGTAATTTAATTTTCTTAAATAAATCACGTTGACTACAAACTTACTTACAGCTAAAATCTAAAATACTAAGGTTTTGACTTGTAAAGATAAAAGTGCAGTATGTGGTATTCAAAAGTTATATACAGACAATAGAAAATTCTATGGTTAGATTGCGTTCCACTGAATTATTTTGGAATTGCTCAAACAGAGGGATCTATGTTGAGAGAATCGGAAGCGTCTTTCAGAGAGAGCAGTCGTGCCTGAGAGGGCGGTAAAGGGGATTTCTCTGCTTTGTGCTAGCTAGTACAAGGCCCATTTCAACTCTCTTTACCAAACCATTCTGATTTTAAACCAACACATTAACTTTCTTTGTAAAGGCTAACCAAACTTAGCCGGTCTTGTAATAACTATTTCAACAATTCCATGTAAACTACTAACACAATCATAAAGAAAAAAAAGTAAGATATAATGAAATGCTTATTAAAAATCAGAATGTTATATACGAATAAAATCAGAATAAAATAGATAAATTCAAATTTACGGTTTATCTTAAACCAAGTTTATAGCTAAACTAAAATTATTATAAAAAAGATAAAAAAGTATTATAAAGTTTTAATACATATGAGCCGCTTATTTTGAAAGTGGCCTAATTCCATTTATGTTAAAATCGAGATATTTAAGGGTTTGCGTTTTACAAAATTTAAAAATATTGTCATTTTATTTATCAACTAATTTTTGTTATAAAAAAACTTAGTAATTTTAAATACATTTTGTACAATTTGCTGCAAAAGGTAAAGATAACATAAAAATGTAATTATTTAAATAGCTAGCTAAATTTTTTTGGAAAATGGAATTAGGCCACTTTCAAAATAAACGGCTCATATATCAATAAGATATATAAATTTATATTGCGTTTTTATATTTATTTTTGGGAATTTCAAAAATACGTAACATAAATTATAATTTGTAGTTATTATAGTTTGATAATTATAATAATAATAAATATGATGGATAATAATGATATATATATAACATTATTATAATATATTTATTAATATATATATAATCTAGGAGGTGTCAGAGCTTATTTTTCTTCATTCTGATTCTTCCTACGACATTTATCAATTCAATCGACCGAAGTAGCACAGTCCATAAGGTGTACTATAAGAATCAATACACAGAGGCGTATAAAGAAGAGGAGAGAGTGTTGAAACAAATTATCCGCAGGAATGTTAAATGTAATAACGAAAATGAACGTCTTCAAGTCCATATTTACTATAAAAGTAGAACCACCGCTAACTTGATAATGAAAAACAGCCCAGATGCAGTCATCCCGGAGATACAAAAGGCCAATGTCATATACGAATATAACTGCAATATCGGAGATTGTGAGCTCCTAGACAATTCAAAATATATCGGTATGACATCGACCACACTCTCACGACGACTGACAATGCACTTGCAAGCAGGAGCCATCGCTAGACACACCTCCGAGGAACATGGAAGAAAACTCACCCGCCAGGACCTTGTTCAAAACACCATCATTTGAAAGAAAATTAATGATCCAGCCAGACTGCAAATATATGAAGCCATGAAAATCATGAAGGACAACCCATTAATTAATCGTCAACACATGGGGTTTCACGCACACTGCAGCTACTAGGTGACCAACCACCAGCTACTCGCCAAGCCGACACTCAGTCACCGCCCAGTATTCAGACCAGCAACACCTAAGATATGTATATGAGACAAAATGTCGTAGGAAGAATCAGAAAGAAGAAAAATAAGCTCTGACACCTCCTAGATTATATAAAGAAGAGTAAATAAATAAATAATATATATATATATATATATACAATTAAAAGAAACGGTCCAGCGGACTTTTTTAAATAAAATAAATTCAAAACGAAGGAAACACACAGAAAGACACAGACGAGGTTGCTGCCCTGTCTTCCTGCGGGACTCTTCGCTCTTCACACCTCCTGATGACGACGATGGTCGAAATATTGATGTGAATTATGTCTGTGTCTTTCTGTGTGTTTCCTTCGTTTTGAATTTATTTTATATATATATATATATATATATAAAATTATTATATATAATATAATATATATATATATATAATAAAATTATTTTTAACATTATAATTTCCTTCTTTTAAAATTTAAAAAAAAATATTATTTGATGTTCCAGTTTTTATGCATAACAAGTCAATTAATTAGTTGAACAGCAAAATCAATACTTTAGATTAACTAAAAATTAATTTATATCGTAAGTGAAATGGCTTTCCTTTATATGAATAGAGAAAAGAGAAATTAGCATTAACTGCTTTCAAGTCCCTAGGATTAACAAGACATCCAATTTTAATTCTTCCCTTCAAAAACGTGACCATCTTGTAAATTAGTCGAAAGTAGATTAATTCCATCCTATTTTTCATTAAAATGACTCTGAAACAAGGTTAAACCAATAGACTGAGTTTATTTTATAAGGGAAAAATTTAGGGCGTAATTATGTTAACGTCACTGAACCGAGTAGAGTGCATCCTTTTGAAGCTATATCACCTTCTCTCATACCTTAACAGAGCGTGCTCCTGTTTACTCTGTTATTTTTATTAAAAATTTGACTAATGTGTACTAATCAATATAATATATAATTTGTTGATATTTAAATAAATATTTAAATGTAACAAATAATTTAATTATAATAAATATTTTGTTAACATTAGTCTCTCACTATTTTTCTCTCTTCTTTCATATATTTTCTGCCCCTGTTCATTGTAAATTTAGACCTGTAATTGTTATTCCTAATGGATGCTTGTATCTCTAGATTCTAATCAATATTTTACAGGTTAAGGCACACATTTAAGCATACATTTAAAAATACTAGAGAATATTTTACGATTCATGTTGAAATGTTTATGTAGATATGAGATCTTGATCGAGCAATTATCAGCATTCAAAAACAGTTTATAATCAGTATATATAACAGATTCAATATTATTTCGACTGTTTGATGGAATAGAAGTGTTATCTAATCGGGATTTGGTCAATTTTCTGGTTTCAAAAATCAAAGTCTCGTTGCCAACGTTTCAGTTTTATTTTAAAACATTCTTCATAGGCCTACAAAGTAAAATAAGAAATCACATATCAACATCCTTGACTAAGTGTTTTCTTAGCCAAAAAATTCTTATTTCTGTAAGTTACATTGTTTTATTTATCTTTGAAATACTTCTACTTATAATATTCATAAGTTGTAACAATTCATTTTCATATTGTTTATATGTTGGATGTTGATATGTGATTTCTTATTATCCTTTATTTGTAGGCATATGAAAAAGGTTTCAAAATAAAACCGAAACGTCGGAATGAGAGTTTGATTTTAGAACGTTGAGGTTTTTGAACCTTATATATATATATATATATATATATATATATATATATATATATATATATATATATATATTATGTCAATGATCAAACCACAATAAGAAATGGGAAAATAAGACTAAGATCTTACAACCGTAACAAGAGGTCTTCCTCAGAGTCAAAAACCTAACTGGGGTTTTTGACCCAACTCCAGTTGGGTTTTTGACTCTGACGAAGACCGCTTGTTATGGTTGAAAGATCTTAGTCTTGTTTTCCCATTTCTTATTGTGGTTTGATCATTGATTGTTATTTCACGTATTTATGTGAAATCTTTATATATATATATATATATATTATATATATATATTATTATTATTACAGAATTCAATATTTCGAACTGTTGTTCGTCATCAGGAGTTCGTCATCTCTCTCACTTTGTCCTCCCTTCTAGTCTACTTATCATGTGTAGGCTAGAAGAGAGGACGAAATGAGAGAGATGACGAACTCCTGATGACGAACAACAGTTTGAAATATTGAATTTGTATATATATATATATATATATTTATATATATATATATATATATATATATATATGTAACTTTAAATTACACAAAGAACGACACAGGATAAAGAAAAAAAAGAACACTTACAGAATTCAATATTTCGAACTGTTGTTCGTCATCAGGAGTTCGTCATCTCTCTCATTTCGTCCTCTCTTCTAGTCTACTCATGATAACTAGACTAGAAGGGAGGACAAAGTGAGAGAGATGACGAACTCCTGATGACGAACAACAGTTCGAAATATTGAATTCTGTAAGTGTTCTTTTTATTCTTTTTCCTGTGTCGTGCTATGTGTAATTTAAAGTTTTATAGTCCTTCTGGACTTTTTTGTTATATTTAGTGTATATATATGGTATTATGGTGTGGAGAACCTCTCCACTATCAAGACATGGTTTTACTACCTTTCAATTATGAATAATGACCTGTAATTATGAATAGTGTGTTATTGTGTGAATAATAAATGAACAGACCGCTTAATAATATCAAAGCTAATACACAGATTTTTATATGCATAAAAATATATAAGAATATATTATTTATTAAAAATATCCAAGTCATACCAGTATGTATCATACTTTTATATTCATAATAGCAGAAAGCCACTTACACTTTTTGCATTATTCTATAAAACTCTAGTCCGAAAATTATAAATCCGTTCATTTTCTCTTATTAGTCCAACTCCGTCATTTTAAATATCATATGATTAACTTCAAAATGCGTTCATTATTCAAGAAATGAATCGTGTTTTTGCGATATTATGTCATTTGACGTGCAGTTAAGTAAATTTATTGTTTATTGGTTTTATTTTTTAAACACTTCTGATAAGAGTGCAATTATATTTAGCTATTTGTAATTCTGGAGATAAGATTTATGTAGTAATATCATTCGTGTGAACATTTTAACTGTTTTATTGTTGATATTTATTTAATCATCATTCAATCAAAGTTAAATGCATTTCTCGTGTTTGAACAATGACTAGTGTAGTCAAGTTGGTTTGTTTGTAATAGGTTGGATGTTCTGTCCAGGGGTTTAGAATAAATTAATCTCTTCAGTTTGCTAAAGTTGTATAACTTTCTGTTGTTGACATAGGAGAGATACTTGTTTGCATTTCCATGAGACGCATGGACACATGTAGAGAGCAAGCACGCCGGTTGGTTGGGTGGGTTGAACGGTAAAGGTTAAGTTTGAGATAGACTGTGAACTCGTTTTCAAATCGCCACTGAAACATATAAATTCAGGTTTCCTTAGAAAGTCATATGGCTTTTGTATTATCCACAGAAGAAATTGATAATCTTTTTCAAGTTGCCTGTCACATTTCATTTCATTATTCTTTTTTTTTTTTGGCATTCTATGTAACTGTCGTAAATACACTGGTGACTCGGCACAGGAATTAAATTCTTTCCTCAAAAATTTCATATATAAAATCAATTTTTCCCAAAAAAAAATGAATTTAAATGTAATTAATTCGTTTCAGTGATAAGAATTTACCCAAAAAATTATGAACATGTTTAAAGAACTACCAAATATTGATTTAATTTACAATAAACACTATCTTTATTGTATGATCATATAAATATACTCTGTTGTACAAAAAAGTAACTTAAATATTCATTCATACTTATTGATTCTATGACAGAACTTCATATAACTAGTAAAACTCTAAATAATCTTTTGGTTTTATGGATTTTGTATTTTTTCTTATTATTTTTACTAGCGTTTGACTAATCGCTATCAATCTCACTTCTGGCTCTTTTAGTTACACTTACAGAGGATATATCACTACTAAGAGGTGTTCTTTTCAAAAGAAAACAAGAGAGGCCTGTTACTGACAATTTTTTTTTAGAATATACTAGCAGAAGTGCTTATATAAGAGATGATATGTGGTATTCCAAAGTATTATTAGAAATTATCGAATAGTAGAAAATATCATTATTAGCAGAGTCCATAACTGTCATTAGATCGGGAGTTTTTTTATTTTTTCCACTTTTAGATACTCAGATCAAATTTGATTTTATTCTAGGCATACAAATTTGATTGTAACAAAATTTTCGGACAAATCAACCGACAGAAATTTTTCAAAGGGTAGAGATTCGTCTTCTCTAATGTATAAAACGTAAAGATAACTTGAAATGAGTCAGTTCCAAGCAATGTACAGAAAAAACCTTTCTTTTTTATGTAGAAATTCTAAACCAACCTGGGGATAGATAGCTATTAGTATCCTGAAATACCTTCCTATTTGGAGGGTTAAATTTTATGAAATTTATTGTCATATTTCACGTAAATTGTACGTTGGTGCGTTCTCATATGGAGGAATTATATTATTATATAATATAATAATATTGAATTATATTATTATATTAAATTAATATAATAATATAATAAAGCTATACAATATAATATTATTATAATTCGTACGAATTGAATTATATTATTAATTAAAGTAAACCATTGATTAATAACAATCGATGTTATACAATGCTTCATGAGTGCGCACAGCAAGTTTGCGTAGTTTATTATGGTATTATTTTTTTTAGTTTATCATTTCAAAAAGCTTATAAACATGTAATAAATAAAAGCTAAACTTGGAAATAAATAAATATATACATTTTTATTTATTTAGATTAGTATATTATCAGATTTTATTTTAATAATTAATTATTTGGTTTGAACTTAGTCCTGTTTTTATTCCTAGATATATATATATATATATATATATATATATATATATATATATATATATATATATAATCTTCAGTTAAATATTTATAGTTAAATCTCTTTCGTTGATTATCTTCAAATATGAATTAATTCATTTGTTATTTATCATTGATTGTTATAATAAATTATATATATATAATCTTCAGTTAAATATTTATAGTAAAAACTCTTTCGTTGATTATCTTCAAATATGAATTAATTCATTTGTTATTTATCATTAATTGTTATAATAAACTGTAAGAGAAATTTACTTCTAATAAATGATTGTTATTACGACTAGAGATTTCAATAAAATTGAGGCCAGTTATTGGAACGAGAAGTCAAATTAATACAATCCTAAGTACTGCAATGCATTAAATAATCCATGATTAATACAATCCTAAGTACTGCAATGCATTAAATAATCCATGATTAATACAGTTTGATAATTTAAAAACTAAGTTAATAAAACATTGAAATAAAATGTCAGTTTTATGGAGAGAAAAAAAATTGAAAATAATTACTACTGGTTTATAACATAAGGTACAATTGTAGGGTAAATACCACATAATAACTGATTGCACTACATTAGAAATAAAGTACAATAAGTACTTTAATAAGTTATTTTTTTTATAGAAAATATAAAACAAAAAGAAGGGATTCTGTCAACACAAAGAATATAATATGTGTCACAAAATTCTGAATATGTTAAATTTTATGAAGATATTGACTGTCATTTTATTTTAGATACCAACTCACCCTTTCAATCGAACAAAGTAGTATAAATATATATCTAAATTTGCGATTATCATTATTCTTTATTTTACTTATTTTCTGATTTTATTCTTTTATGATATAAATCGTCACTGTCAAGTCCATTCAGTCATTTTTTTATTTTTATTACAGATTTCAAATTAATTGCGTTTGGGGTAGTTGATTTGATCATTTATTAAATTGTGTTTTTATGTTTATATATTTCAAATTCCAGTCCTATATTTAAACTTTGACCTGCATCACAGATGGTGTTGTCAGAAGATCCAAGAAACCATAAATTGCTAACTTCTCAAGAGAATGATTTATAAGAAAAAAAAACAAAATTTGCAGTTAAGTTTAATACCCAGAAGAAGTTGAAGCCCGAACTGATTAAGTCAAAATTAACTTGACTCTCATCTTTAAACTGATTTTTCTTCAGAGAAAAGTTTTTGAGGATGCAACAGGTAGATTAACTAACTTCGTCTGTTCATTCTGCTTCACAATATTTTTTTTTTTTAAGACTAGAATTCGTTGAGATCTTCTTTGTCTTTTTCTGGAAAGTTGATAGTCCTCAATTATACTTCATACTTGCCTTTTAAACATCGGTTATCTTTTACTTTCTATAAGTAGTTGGAAATCGGAATTAGCTTAAAAAAAAAGGTTTATATAACTGAAATTAATAGTATGAAATTACGTAAGTTTAAAAATAATAAGTTACGATGAATGATATTATTTATAATAGCATAAGTTTTTAATGTATTAATGTGTCTTCCTCGATTTTGAACTCGTTGTTATATATATCAATGTTCAAGCCACAATAAGAAATGAGAAAAAAGACCAAGATATTTCAATCGTAACAAGTGGTCTTCATCAGAATCCATGTTTTGAAGGACCATTGAATCTGACGAATTCAGTCCTTGAGATTAAGCGGTACTTCTGAAACTGATCAACTATAACTGATATATATATATAATGTATATATAATATATATATATATATGTTCAAAACCGGGTTCAAAAAAAGGTTTGATTTCCTTCAGTTCTTGAAAGGAATTTTTAAATCTTGTTTTGAATAATTCATTTCATCAAATAATTTTAATTAATTGAACTTTAATTTGTGTACAAATCAGGGTTTAAATTAATAAGGAATACATATCTATGGTGTTGTAAAAGTTGAAAAATATTTTATTTATTTATTTAAAAGGTTAAGGCAGTGTTTAACAAGTAACTCAAGAGAGTTACATCTCGTCTTCTGATGATGACCATTCCTGGAAACACACGTAGGCCTAGCATTGGCCCTTTGTGATAACACACAATGAAGATTGATTCTACAGTGGGAGTACTAAATGTTGCCTAACTCAAGTGTATTTAGAGTAAGGATCTTTAACGAGTACCTAACATCGTACAGGCTTGGGACCAACAGTTTAACGTCCTCCGAGGGACGACATGCTCAGATTTATTCACCTCCCACCTAAATAAATAAATAAAATAAATTGAGGGCCAGGTGGGGATGGAACCCCAGTCCTATCAGTTCAGAGGCGAGTACGTTAACCACTGAGCTAACCTGACCCCCTTCGAAATATTAAAGTGAATGTTTGTAATATTTTTCTGTATGTTATCATTTTGACGTTTATTGAGTCCATAGGAACTGCTTCTGTTTTAAATTTAATTCCCTATTAGGCTTCACTTTTACTGTGGTGTTTTTTGGCTGCCGACTGTTGATGTCTTATCTCCACTTATCTCTCACCCTGGTGAGATAACTTTTCCTAGAACCTGTTTTCTTCTGTCCTATCTATTATTATTTTACTTTTTTTTTCCATATTACTTTTCATAATTATTCTTTTAGTTATCCATCTTATTTTGCTGTTATTTATTACTTTTTATTTGTTTTTATTTTCCATATTTGTAAGAATAATAATTATTATTTCTATTAATATTTTTGTTTCTTATTCATCACGTATAATCCGATTGCTTTTGGCTTGATTAAGTAGATTACCTCTGTCGTAAAATTGTACTAGACTTCCCACGTTTCTTTCATATCTTGTTGCCTCAATCTAAATATCCTACGCAACGGTTTTGCTCTTAAATTTCCGTTAACTGCCTTCCCATAACAGTTTTGTTCAAATTGTTTTAATTTATTTACACAAAATTCTATATTTTTATTAAAGTATTGTAGTTAAAGTATTAAATTAATTTGATAAATAATTGTTTATTCAAATTCATGAATTATGTTTAAATTTCATTTAAATATAATTCATGAATTATATTTAAATTTCATTTAAATTCAAATAAATGACCAATTTTTAGAATAATTATTTTTTTCTGGGAAAAAGAATATCTTGTTTTTTTCATTATTGTAGATAAAAAACAGTGGGAGCTCCTTATAAATTTATTTTATAATTAACAAGCACTATGCAACATATTTTTGATGTAGTTGGTGAAGATGTTGAATGAAATAAAACTTGTTCCTTCAAAGTTTGAACGACTTTAGGGAAGTCAGATTAATTCATTCCGTCTCCCATGGACAACATAGCCCAGTTATTGCCAACTAAGAAACTTCAGCTTTCGTAATCGCTGTGCTAAAACTATGTCTGAATTGAACCTTAGGGAGCTGTAAACAATTCAACTTGGTAAAGTCATTCATATTGCTCTTAATTTAACAGCATTGAAATAATGTGTGAGTGGCTTAAAGTGTTTTTGAGTTAATACAAGTATGAACGGACAATCGATGATAACAGCATAACTTTAATCATAGTTACCCAAAAACTTAGCCTCCTATGTTGTCTTACATTCAAAACCAAATATCTAAGGGTCTCATGTTTGTACAGCAGTTTTAGTGTCTTTTGGACGTATCAAACAATAGGGGTTCATTATGAATGTACTATTCATCACATATGGATTTTTTAGTACCTGCAATGAACAATAAAACACCCTCTACACACTTAATATCTTGCTCATGAAAGACTGAAGTAAAACGTCTGAGTAGTACAATTTGAAGTCTGTTGCTTTGTAGTTTTTAAGTTTCGTTGGATAGCTTAACCTTGCGAAGTTTCACCTTTTAGTTTATTCACAGATTTAATTGCTTTTCTCTATCTTCAGAGTTTCATTTTAAAAGGTTTTTTTTTTTTTTTTTTTTTTAATGAACTCAAAGGAAATTTATTAATAACTTGCTTTCTTAGAGGACATCTTTTAAACTTCATAAAATGAATTTTTTTAATAATTTTTAATATTAAGAAAGGTAAAACAAATATACATTATTTAAATTGAATTGCTTTATAATTATTTTTGTCGAACCTTTATTAACTGTTGTTTCATTACAAAATGTAAATAAATAGCAGGTAAATTAAAAAGAAGTCTTAAATTTAAGAGGAAATATACTTATTACATATTTTCTGTGAAGTTAATTTAACCATCAATCAGTTTGACCTTTTCCATTGAATAGCAAAAAAAAACTGAAATACAAACGATTAATATATATATATATATATATATAACTTTAGATTACAGAAAACATGAGACAGAAAAAAAAGATAAAATGTACCCTCTAAATTCAAAATATCGAACTGTTGTTCTGATTAAGAGAAGACTGATAAAATTATAAAAAAAAATTAAAATAAAAAGCATTATTATCGAACGACCTGGAAAGTCAATTACTAGGTTCCACTAGTATATGCATTATTTCCATTTATTGTCTTTTATGATAAAATACCTATTTACAGATGTTCATTTATGTGGTTTTCAAAATATTATTAGAATTTAAAGAATAGTCGAAAATATTATTAGTGCAACCCATAATTGTCATTAGATCTTGAGTTTCTTTTGCAGCTTTATATACTGAGCTCAAATTTGATTTTATTCTAAGCATACTTCTTATTTAGTACGTGGGTAGATTGGACTCACTTTATTAAAGCGAGCAAATTATGATAATCGCAAACGAAATGAAAATCAACTAACAATACCTACTTGCTACAGTATCAGGCACCTAGAAATACCTGCATATTTTTAGCTATATACTTGTATAGATGTCTAGCTAGCCAAACATAGCTTAAAAGTCTAAATTCGCTTGTATGTTGAATTTTCAATCCATTCAAATTTTATCTTTTTAAGTTAAACATACACAAATCTACTGTCAAGGTTTCAGCTTGTCATGGCAAAGCAAAGCAAAGAAAATCAGTTTTCTTGTGACAAAATTTTTTGACAAACAAACAGACGGAAATTTTTCTAAAATAATGTCTGGTGAATTCGGTTTCTCTAATGTACAAAAAGTAAATTTAACTTAAAATCAGTCAGTTCTAAGCAATGTACGGACAAAACCTTTCGTTTGTTTATTGTTTCTTTTGATTTTTTTAATTGCCAATTAATAGTATATTAATTATTTAGCATTACTAATTATTAATAGGTAACTTAATAATGGATTTTAACTTTTAAGAAATAATGTTAAACGTTAAAGTTTGTAGATACTACTTGTTTATAGATACAATGTTATCGTATATTGTATATTTGTTGATATTAACATTTTTGGAAAGTCATTTTTTTGCAAATTGTGTTTTTAGACTTTTTTTTCTCCTAAACTATAAACTCTAGAGATTTGAAATTATGTTATCATCGAAGCTGATAACATAGAAGCAACAAAATCAGTAACTGAAAAAAGCATCAGAAAATATTTTGTTTTCAATAAATTGTATAAATTTTTACTTATAATTCAATTTGAAAGCTTTTAGGAGGATAAAAGCCATACCGTCATAGACGGATCAAAATAAAATTATACCTAAATATAGAGCATCAAAATTTTACAAAATTATTTTTATCAAAATTCAATTAACCACTTAAGTTAGTGTAAATTTCTGCTGTAAGAAAATATTTTTTAATGTAGATCAGATAAACAACATGAAGTGTAACAGATCCATTAGCCATGTAATGTTACAAATGGCTATTGTAAGCTTATCAACTGTCTGTAGAAACATTATCCTTTAAGAGAGATTATTTGGTAACATGTAATATTCATTTTGGGTTTATAAAAGTGTTATTACTGCTGTGGTAATACCAAGGATATTATATGCATCAGTTGTGTGATATACAAGAATAAGCGTGTACGAGTATATTTATGACCGGATCAATCACCATTTGTGCTACCCCCAGGAAAAATACTAGTAATCATCTGCCATTTAGACATTAATGTGTAAATAGGACATTTATCTTATCTACCCAAAAAGTTTAATATTATGTTCACTTACATAAACTTACATTAGTAAAGTAAGTACTTGCGTTTAAACGAGAAAACTTACTGGATCAATATTTCGAACTGAAGTTCGTCGTCAGGAAGAGAGTAGAAGGGAAGAAGAAGATGAAAGCACGTACCTACTCTCTACTCTCTTCCTAACGACGAACTTCACTTCGAAATATTGATCCAGTAAATTTTCTCGTTTCTTGTATGTGTTGTCTTTTTCATTTATTTATATGTCCGGTTTGAAATGTTTAGTATTTTCATTTTATATATATCAATGATCAAACCACAATAAGAAATGGTAAAACAAAACTAAGATCTTTCAACCGTAATAAGCAGTCTTCGTCAGAGTCAAAAACCCAACTCCACCCAACCCAACTCAGTTGGGTTTTTGACTCTGACGAATACCGCTTGTTAAGGTTGAAAGATCTTAGTCTTGTTTTCCCATTTCTTATTGTGTGGTTTTTGATCATTGATTGTTATTTCACGTGTTTATGTGGAATCTTTATATATGTATATATATATATATATATATATGACCAATTACTTTGAGATTGCGCACAAACCATCAAATTTACATTACTTATTACAATCTTTGAAATCATTACACCTACCATTTCATGTACTAAACAAAATGACTCATCAAAGCTTAAAATGTCCTTTTTGTTTGTAACTTTGTAATAAATCATTATAAACTATTTTACACAATGCTTCCAACTCAGCCAAAAACACTTCCTTAAACCACAGGATCACATATAATCCCTTCATACCTCGGAAGAAGGTTACAAAAAATATGACCACGGGAACTTCTCTCAACTGAATTAATATATACCTTATTAGATATTCCACCAAAAAAATGAATCACCAAATTTCCATCCAAATTTCAGTTAATACTATAGTCAGATTATAGGCCCAAAGTTATAAATACTTTTAAATAATATAGATTATAGTTAATATATCAATAATATAATTAAAAAAAATTCTGGGCTGTGTAAATTTAGTTGATTCAAGTAAAGTGATATACAGAATATCGGATAATGAAGTTCTACAAAAAATCCCATTAGTGATATCAGCTTAACTCAGAACTTGAGTTAATTATGGTGGCTTATGATGAATAATGAATATTGATTCTCAATTATGTTTTGTTGCCTGATTTGTTTCTTTAGATTCAGTAGATGTCTCCTACATCTCTGAAATCAACTCCAAACATAATTAACTAATTCATGAGAAAAAAACACTAATGAATATTTTCTTTCACTAATTTATATAAAAACAGGTTTTAAATTTAATATTTAATGGAATCGTTCATGAACTGTAATAATAGTAGAAGTACATATTTGAATCAAGGAATAACTTTTTGTTATTTTAAGAGAAACTGTTATCTTTTAGTCAGAAATGATTATTTCCAGAATATCAAATAGAATAGGGATTTCTTTTTAATTTTTTTTATTCAAATATGTACAGTAAAGTCTTTTCAAAATCCTTTACAATGTATACGAATAATATCGGATACTTTTACCATAAGTTGCTCAAATATCAAGCTGTTTTTTATATAAAACTCAATATCGACACGTTGCATAACAGGAAATTTCATCTAACAAACATAAGTTAAATTCTTTGAAAAATGACAACCTTTGGTGAATTCCATTTATTATTCCCTATCAGATCTCAAAATAAGTAACTAAATTTCTATTTATTGAATAATACAGAATTTTGCCAATAGGTCAAATTTTTATCTGAATATTTAAGGAAAAATGTTGCTCTTTTTTGTACAGAAAGATACTGGAAATGTGTCAATTCTTTTTAAAAGAAAATACTTTTCCAAGGGTCATTTTTTCGAGCTATATTTTCATTCAGGTATTTTATGTGTGAAGTTCCTTCAGTCGCCAGATTTATTACATTCTTCTCAATTGTTTTCTCATTGTTATAATCCATCCATCTATTGTTATATTATTTTTTTTAAATTATTTTTTATTATTAAATTAGGATTGTTCAAATTTAAGAACTATACTAATTTAGTTTGATGCTTTTATTATAATGTTATTATAAAATGGAAGTATTAACTATTTGTCTAATCAAAATATCAAGCTTTCATGTTTATCATCTTATATATTTCAATTGAATTCTATTTCTTTATAAGTCTATAGAGAGCGTTAATTAGTTGAAAATATGAATTAACAAAATCATCTATTTGAACCTATATGTCTGTTTTAAATTATAAAACATCCTAATGTCATATTATAAATGGAGTGATTATCACTTATAATTAGCACGACTTCATGTAATACCATAATACAAAATACATTTTATTAATCGTATTTAATAAAGTCATCAAGTAATTAAAAATAACCGACCTAAACTATTTAAAAACAAAACTGACCGTGAAGTAGTTATAAAAGTCAGTTTATAAAATAGATGTACTGATAAAGATGAGCAAAAAAAAGGTATATGCCCTAAATTTTCAGAAGATTGGTGGCTTTTAATATCAACAGCTTGAGACTCACGTAAAATATTCTTCAGGGTCTAAAAGATGCCCAACCGTTCTAGAATAATGATAAACTAGCTTTGAATAGGCTTTCATTAAGTTCACACTGATATTAAATGAAATATATTTAATAGATATAGAATTTGATATTTAGTGAGATTAATAAAACATTTATATATTTAATATAATTATCAATCTTTTATATAAATAAATTAAGGTTTTGTCTGTACATCGATTAGAATTGACTCATTTCAAGTTATCTTTACATTTTATGCATTAAAGAAACCGAACTCACCCTTAGAAAAATGTTTGTTTGTTTGTTTTTCCATAAATTTAAGCTAAGATTTAAATTAATTAGAATATAAACCTAGAAGGGAAGTTATGGACTTTGAAGCTGTGTTTGGCTATCTTCAAAGGTATATCAACTAATAATACCTACTTGCTGCAGTATCAGGTACCTACAAATTTCTGTATCTTTTTAAAATAAATATATTTTATTTTCTTCTCTAATGCATAAAACGTAAAGATAACTTGAAGTGAGTCAGTTCTAAACAATGTAGAAACAAAACCTTTATAGATATACAGGTATTTTTAGGTACCTGATAATGCATCAAATAGGTATTTTTAGTTGACTTTAATTTTGTTTGCGTTTATCATAATTTGTTCGATTTAAAATAGTGAGTCCTACCTACCCGACTATTAAATAAGAAGTATTCATAGAATGAAATCAAATTTGAGATCAGTATCTAAGCTTAAAAAACGTAAAAGAAACCCCAAATCTAATGACAGTTATGGACTGTATTGGTGATATTTTCTACTATAATAAAATTATTTTATAATTTCTAATGCTATTTTGGAATAGAACGTATCATCTCTGAATTTTCGTAAAATACCCGTGAAAGAGGGTATTTTAGTAAGTTTGCTGGTTAATTAATAAATTTGTTAGTAAATAAAGATCACTTGTGTTTCAATTGACTTACAGGTGGATAAAAAAATGTAAACAAATCTTTATAAATAAAATAATGATTTTGTCTGTACATTGCTTAGAACTGACTCATTTCAAGTTTTCTTTACGTTTCATACATTGGAGAAACCGAATCCACCCTTAGAAAAATTTCTGTCGGTTTGTCGGTTTGTCGGTTTGTCGGTTTGTCGGTTTGTCGGTTTGTCGGTTTGTCGGTTTGTCGGTTTGTCGGTTTGTCCGCAAAACTTTGTCACAGGTAAACTCAGCTACCATAAGACATATAAAGCTGAAACTTTTACAGTAGATTTGTGTAGGTCTAACTTAAAATATAGGCTATGAATTGATTGGAAATTCAACGTAGAAGTGAAGTTATGGACGTTTAACGCAAAAATGTTTGTCACAAGTAAACTCAGCCACCATAAGACATAGCGAGCTGAAACATTGACACTGGATTTGTGTGTTCCTAACTTAAAATATGGGCTCTAAATAGATTATTAATTCAGTACAGAAGCGAAGTTATGGGGCTTTTAGCTGTATTTTTCTAACTTCACAGACAAGTTTGTTTTGAAAATACACAGGTGTGGCAAGTAGGTATTGTTAGTTGATTTTAATTTCAATTGAGCATATGAATATATTGCGTATTTGACATCATTGAAATGGTGTTTCACAGAGTTAAGGATGTACTATCTATTGAGAATAAATGTTTTGTAAACGAGCAATTCTCAACTCTTAATATGAACAGGGAGGAAAAATCACAAACAAGTTCTTACTCTATATGAAGCCGAGGAAAGAACTTACAAGTCAGTAAAGAGATTGGATTAGTGACGAAGAAGCAGTTCATTATCTAATTGAATTTCTTGACTCTGAATTTATTTCTCCTGGACTGCCTGCTCATGAGTAAAAACTTAAAGTAGAGCACCAATCATGCTACAATTTAGTAGCAGTAACAAATTTCATGTTACGAAACATGAGTGCCCCAAAACTGTGCAACGGGACACGACTCTGAGTTCGTGCTCTACACAGATATGCCATAGAGGCGGACATAATGACTGGATGTGGTATTGGGGAGTCTGTGTGTATACTTCACATACCATTGATTCCGAGCCACTGTCTGTTTACGTTGAAATGATTGCAAAGTCGGGTCAGAGTCTATTTCGCAATGACGTTAACTAAGTCGCAAAGGGAGACTTCATCTAACGCAGGAATACAAGGTAGCAAAACCAAGTTTTTCTCACATGGTCAAATGTAGTTTACATGCTCAACGGTCAGAGGTTTCAACTCTTTCTTCTACCATGAACCTGAAGGACAGACAGCTAATGTAGTGTATAAGCTGGAGGCATTTGTTTAACACTGTAGTAATAATGGTATTTTCTACTATTCTATAATTTCTAATGACATTTTGAAATACCAAAATTGATGGAACTTCTGATTCCTCCGTGGTATAGCCGAAAGGCAATAGGCACACGGCAATAAACCAAAACAGGAACTTCTGATTCCGTCAAAGATGGGTACGTTTGCTATGTATTATATATAACTGTCAACTTCTTTTTAATTTAATATTTGCTTAATAAATACACTGGTAATAATGTAAGGTATGGGACCAGAGTAGCCCAGTGGCTTGCGTGATCGCCGATGACAGTAGTGCAAATCTTTATAAATAAAATAATGATTTTGTCTGTACATTGCTTAGAACTGACTCATTTCAAGTTTTCTTTACGTTTCATACATTGGAGAAACCGAATCCACCCTTAGAAAAATTTGTCTGTCGGTTTGTCGGTTTGTCGTTGTGTTTGTCGGTTTGTCGGTTTGTCGGTTTGTCGGTTTGTCGGTTTGTCCGCAAAACTTTGTCACAGGTAAACTCAGCTACCATAAGACATATAAAGCTGAAACTCTTACAGTAGATTTGTGTAGGTCTAACTTAAAATATAGGCTATGAATTGATTGGAAATTCAACGTAGAAGTGAAGTTATGGACGTTTAACGCAAAAATGTTTGTCACAAGTAAACTCAGCCACCATAAGACATAGCGAGCTGAAACATTGACACTGGATTTGTGTGTGCCTAACTTAAAATATGAGCTCTAAATAGATTATTAATTCAGTACACAAGCGAAGTTATGGGGCATTTAGCTGTATTTTCCTAACTTCACAGACAAGTTTGTTTTGAAAATACACAGGTGTGGCAAGTAGGTATTGTTAGTTGATTTTAATTTCAATTGAGCATATGAATATATTGCGTATTTGACATCATTGAAATGGTGTTTCACAGAGTTAAGGATGTACTTTCTATTGAGAATAAATGTTTTGTAAACGAGCAATTCTCAGCCCTTAATATGAACAGGCATAAGAAATCAACAAACAAGTTCTTACGCTATATGAAGCCGAGGAAAGAACTTACAAGTCAGTAAAGAGATTGGATTAGTGATGAAGAAGCAGTTCATTATCTAATTGAATTTCTTGATTCTGAATTTATTTCTCCTGGACTGCCTGCTCATGAGTAAAAACTTAAAGTAGGAGCACCAATGATGCTGCAATTTATAGCAGTAACAAATTTCATGTTACAAAACATGAGTGACCCAAAAACTGTGCAACGGGACACGACTCTGAGTTCGTGCTCTACACAGATATGCCATAGAGGCGGACATAATGACTGGATGTGGTATTGGGGAGTCTGTGTGTATACCACGCATACCATTGATTCCGAGCCACTGTCTGTTTCCACTCAAATGATTGCAAGGTCCCCTCAGAGTCTATTTCGCAATGACGTTAACTAAGTCGCAAAGGGAGACTTTATCTAACGCAGGAATTCAAGTTAGCGAAACCAAGTTTTTCTCACATGGTCAACTGTAGTTTACTTGCTCAATAGTCAGAGGTTTCAAATGATTGTTCTTCCATGAACCTGAAGGACAGACAGCTAATGTAGTGTATACAGAGGCATTTGTTTAACACTGTACTAATAATGGTGTTTTCTACTATTCTATAATTTCTAATTATAGTATTAGTATAATACTATAATTGATATTTTGGAATACCAAGTATAATAGCATTTTTGATTCCGTCAAAGACGGGTACATTTGCTAGTCTTTATAAATAAAATAATGATTTTGTCTGTACATTGCTTAGAACTGACTCATTTCAAGTTTTCTTTACGTTTCATACATTGGAGAAACCGAATCCACCCTTAGAAAAATTTCTGTCGGTTTGTCGGTTTGTCGGTTTGTCGGTTTGTCGGTTTGTCGGTTTGTCGGTTTGTCGGTTTGTCCGCAAAACTTTGTCACAGGTAAACTCAGCTACCATAAGACATATAAAGCTGAAACTTTTACAGTAGATTTGTGTAGGTCTAACTTAAAATATAGGCTATGAATTGATTGGAAATTCAACGTAGAAGTGCAGTTATGGACGTTTAACGGAAAAATGTTTGTCACAAGTAAACTCAGCCACCATAAGACATAGCAAGCTGAAACATTGACACTGGATTTGTGTGGGCCTAACTTAAAATATGGGCTCTAACTAGATTATTAATTCAATACAGAAGCGAAGTTATGAGGCTTTTAGCTGTATTTTCCTAACTTCACAGACAAGTTTGTTTTGAAAATACACAGGTGTGGCAAGTAGGTATTGTTAGTTGATTTTAATTTCAATTGAGCATATGAATATATTGCGTATTTGACATCATTGAAATGGTGTTTCACAGAGTTAAGGATGTACTATCTATTACGAATAAATCTTTTGTAAACGAGCAATTCTCAGCCCTTAATATGAACAGGCATGAGAAGTCAACAAACAAGTTCTTACGCTATATGAAACCGAGGAAAGAACTTACAAGTCAGTAAAGAAATTGGATTAGTGATGAAGAAGCAGTTCATTATCTAATTGAATTTATTGACTCTGAATTTATTTCTCCTGGACTGCATGCTCATGAGTAAAAACTTAAAGTAGGAGAACCAATCATGCTGCAATTTAGTAGCAGTAACAAATTTCATGTTACGAAACATGAGTGCCCCAAAACTGTGCAACGAGACACGACTCTGAGTTCGTGCTCTACACAGGTATGCCATAGAGGCGGACATAATGACTGGATGTGGTATTGGGGAGTCTGTGTGTATACCACACATACCATTGATTCCGAGCCACTGTCTGTTTACGTTGAAATTATTGCAAAGTCCGGTCAGAGTCTATTTCGCAATGACGTTAACTAAGTCGCAAAGGGAGACTTTATCTAACGCAGGAATTCAAGTTAGCAAAACCAAGTTTTTCTCACGTAGTCAACTGTAGTTTACTTGCTCAATAGTCAGAGGTTTCAACTGATTGTTCTTCCATGAACCTGAAGGACAGACAGCTAATGTAGTGTATACAGAGGCATTTGTTTAACACTGTACTAATAATGGTGTTTTCTACTATTCTACAATTTCTTATTATAGTATTAGTATAATACTATAATTGATATTTTGTAATACCAAGTATAATAGAATTTTTGATTCCGTCAAAGACGGGTACATTTGCTAGTATATACATATGGAAGGTCAGATTAGGTTAGGTTGCAGTGGCAGACCGAACAAGCAATCCGAACATTTACCTATTGTGATACCACACAATGAATATCTCCATTGGGGGTCCTAAATTTTACCTATTATTATTGTTTAAACCGATCCCCTTGCTAGTTAAAAACATCAGCTCTTTGCGGTATTTTTGTTTGGTCGGTGATTCTACATTGGGAGTCCTAAATTTTGCCAAACTCAAGTGTATTTCGAGTAGGGATCTTTAACGATTACCTGACATCGTACAGGCTTGGGACCGACGGCTTAATGTACTCACCGAGGGACGACGTACTCAGATTTATTCACCTTTCACATGAATAAATTGAGAGCCAGGTGGAGATTGAACCTGTTTAGGTATTATAGAGCCTACCCAACCTTTCGGTCATACGGCTGCACAATGACAAGACAGGCTGACGCCTTTTTTACGTGAAAGCTCTTTCGCCACATCCGTGGGCACAAGCCCTAGCCGAAGATAGGGACAACTAAGCCTCCAGGATACGCCCAAGGTGGACCTCGCGGAGGCGAGCTTCCACGACGCTACATCACGACAAATAAATTCTTATGGCCCGGTGTATGTTAGTTACATTGTCCAAAGTCCAAACATTATTCTGGAGGTCTTCTTCCCAGAGTTCCTCTGAGATGTCTTATGCCATAAATGAAGTTACTGAATTCCTTTCTGTACAGACTCAGTGCTTTTCTATAGGCGAGCGCAACGAATTGTCCTGTACTGACCTCATATTCATACCTAAGTATTGAATACTTGGGACAGGATTCCAAAATATGATCCACACTCTCGATGTCTGCTCCACAGTCACATTTAGGATCTTCCCTAATCTTAAATCTAGTTAGGTAACCGCCTAACGGAAATTGAACCCCGGATTACCAGCCCAGAGGCAAGTACGTTAAATACTGAGCTAATATGCCCCCCAATCCTAGTGTTCAAGTAACCAGGCTGAACTCCAGGTTATTGATGTAGGCCTGCATTGGTTGCTACAACAGGATCAGGGTGATTACAAAACAGCAGTCTTCAGGACAGATAGTTCAGTGGCAATAGCAGCAATAAGAGACCATAAAAATCATAACTCCACTGTTCAAAACAGTAGAAGCAGTTTGTGGAAATTAAGAAAATTACATGAATGAAATATATCCATCTTATGGGTAAAAGGACATGCCGGACACGAGGGCAACATAAGAGCTGATGAATTAGCAAAAAGAGCCAATTTAAAATACCCCTGATATTCATTTCAAAAGTTACATTGACTTGTACATTGATTTATATTTCTTTCGTTTCTTATGAAATTGTTTTATGCATAGATAATGGTGTTTAAACTCTGAACAAAACTTAAGCATGAATATACATGAAAATCCCCTTTTTTATTAAAAGACGATGTTACAACGATATTGAGTTTTTAAGTATTAAAAGTTTTATCTATAAAATGGAATTGTATTTAAAATATAAAAGGAGTAAACACTGTTTTAAGTTTTATCTTTAAGAGAATGTAAGTTAATTTTTGTTCCTTTGATATTTAAAATTAATTTTTTTCATAAAAAAGGGATATTTTAAATATTTTGAAAGGAATTTCGTGTTAGATAGGAAGATTTTTTACTTTTTTTAATATTAAAGAATAATACCAATATTAAGTTTATGATGCTAAAAAGTGGCTCAAGATATGAAATAAACTCGGACTCTCTTCAAAAACCGTTATCAGATATTTTGTAATAACTGGTGTCATTACGTCATTTCATATGAGGTCGCATTTACAGATGCTTATATATATATATATATATATATATATATATATATATATATATAACCAGATGTTTTCTGCATCTAGTGTTCAGTTGGGTTTTTGACTCTGACGAAGACCGCTTGTTACGGTTGAAAGATCTTAGTCTTGTTTTCCCATTTCTTATTGTGGTTTGATCTATATATATATATATATATATATATATATATATATATATATATATATTTATATGTACATTATCAAACCACAATATGAAAATGGGAAAACAAGACTAAGATCTTTCAATCGTAACAAGCGGTTTTCAACAGAGTCAAAAACCCAACAACTTGGACTCCGACGAAGATGGCTTGTTACAGTTGAAAGATCTTAGTGTTGTTTTCCATTTTCATATTGTGGATTGATCATTGATTGTTATTTCACGTGTTTATGTGAAATCTTTATATATATATATTTACAAAACTAAAGTTTATCAGGACTCGGTCAGAACTGATAAACTTTAGTTTTGTTTCTATTCCACGGTCGTAACTTTTAATAATATATACATTTATTTATGATCAAACCACAATATGAAATGGGGAAAACAAGACTAAGATCTTTCAACCGCAACAAGTGGTCTTCGTTAGTCAAAAACCCAACTGTTTTTGACTCTGTTTATGTAAAAGCTTTATATATATATATATATATATATATATATATATAGTAAACATATGCAAGTACATTCGTAGGTTTTCTATATATACTAAAGCGTAACTCATTAGGTAGCCTATGGATCAGGACATCTAAAAAGGGCAAATTACCACTTACTTCTTCTTCGATCGTGAATTTGATTGTCGGCTCTAATGAATTCAATTTTATTTGGAAATCATCTTTATTTAAAGAATTAGGACAAATGCAAAGTACATCGTCAACATATCTATGGGTTTGATCATTGATTGTCATTTCACATGTTTATGTGAAATCTTTTTATATACCAATATATATATATATATATATATGCTTTTAAAAACTGGATGTCTGTTTCCACTTGATTTAATTTTGTCTTATATTTTTCCAAATTACGAAATTTTTTCTTCAACTCAGAACTCAACTTAAAAATTAATTCACCATAATTTCTTATTTTATTATTGAACATGTTTCGGTGTACGTTTTATACGTTTCAGGAGCCCTCAAAGAACACTTCCAAAAGATTCATAAAACAAAAATTTCGAGGGAAACTATGGTGAATAATACTAGAATTATAGCAAAAGAAAAGGACGGAAGAAGACTCAGGATATTAGAAGCGCTGTTCATACTAGAAAAAGCTCCTAGCATGAACGATCAAAAAGATAATTTTTGCCAACCAGTTGCGCTTGTTTGGAAACCTAGGGCTAGTTATGCCAACACTGACAACCCCTAACCTGTCTGTGTAACCTTCAGTTAACTTGTTCACTTATTGTTTTTGCAATGTAATTTAACTATTAGATTCATTTGTTAAGGTAATTGTAATTAATTGTGTGTTTTGCTGAAGATGGTGAACGTACACCGAAACATGTTCAATAATAAAATAAGAAATTATGGTGAATTAATTTTTAAGTTGAGTTCTGAGTTGAAGAAAAAATTTCGTAATTTGGAAAAATATAAGACAAAATTAAATCAAGTAGAAACAGACATCCAGTTTTTAAAAGCATGTATTGAAGAAGGACTGCTCCCAACTTTTACAAATATATATATATATATATATATATATATATAATATATATTATATCCATAAAAAAAGAAATGTCCTAGATTTCTATGGATTTACTCATTAAGTGGTCTCCTGAATCTAGTTTTTGTCACTAAGTCTGCTAACTTTAATTAAGCGGACATAAACATATTTTAAACATTGCACATGTCACGTTAATAACATTTAACAAATATATTGTTGTTTTTCAGAAAAAAAATGCTTATTTTTGTGGAAATTATACAACTTGTGAAAGAGAATGTATCGCTATCTCCAAAAGAGGTATTAATCTCAACCATCTCTTCTGGTCATTCCCGCAACATTCGACATATTGTCAAGTTTAGTCTGAATATTAATATACATGATAAAAGTTTAAAAAATTGAAATTTTGTAAACTAGAAAAATTAACTATTGAATAAGTTTGATTGATTTCAATCTACTCAAACTATCAGGCTGTGCTTTGACTAGCTAAAATTAAAGTAATTAATTAAATTAAAAACATACATTTTAGTCGACAAAGAAGTACATCTCTGTTAAAATAAGTGAAATAATTTAAATGATTCTTCATGAGTTTTATATTATAGTCATATTAAAATAAATCAATTAATTGAACTGATAGGCAACGAGTTTGGTATTATATTTACTTATAGTAAAGTTGAGTGCAGACCACTCCAGATTTAATTCTGATTTAAACCGAGTTTAGAAAGTCATTAAACATTTAATTTAGTTGCCTAACATTATGTTGCAGTTTGCTCAGTATTGATTCAATTTTGATTCATTTACTGTTTCCTAATGGCTGTAATGTTTTAATGGTGATATTATTTAAAATGACCTGTTCTTCTAAAAGGGTTCTGATCCCTTTGTAAATCAGTAAATAATTAAATGGAATTAAAACGTATAAATTCCATTTGATCAAATTTACTGCATGTCTGCTTAGAGGAGGCTACCTAAATAATGGAGATGTCTGGTAAAAAGGGATCAATTCCAACACGTCTAAATCAAGGGCTAGATAAACATACCAATTTTTTTAAAAAAAAAAAAAAAGATAGGAAGTTCAGAAGAGAAAATATTTTGACTGAGTTATCTGGAATTGAAACTGGCTAAAAAAGCCGTAAGCTAATTTGAATTAATCAGTTATTTTGGCAAGGTTTGTCCGGAGCTCTGCTGATTTTGGTTGTAAGAGTGTCAAAAAAATGACCCCTAACAAAGAAAATCAGAACAGCTCGAGTTTCATATAAAACAAGCACACATTTAGGATTTAATTAATAGCTAAATGAAAAGTAATTCTATAACATTCAACCAAACTGAATTCTACGATTCAAATATTTAAATTAGAAACAAACAGTGTCATAGTTATTGTTAAAAATCCTTTTTGGAAAAATTTATCATTTTCAATAAATGCTTACAAGAAAAGAACACTTTTCTTTCAACACGCAACTCATTCAATATTTCGACCTCATTGTATCAGGAGAAGGAGAAGAAGGAGTTCTGCTTTTAAAAGGAACGGTTTGCTGTTTGCCAGCCGAGAAAAACTCCTCTTCTTCTTTTTCTTCTTCTCCTTATGACGACGAGGTTGAAATATTGAAGTGAGTTTTGTCTTGTTTCTTCATGTTCTTTTCTTGTAATTTGATATGTTGTCCTAAAGGACTGTTTCATGTTTTTGAATTATTTTTAATAAATTAATATGATAGCTAATACAAAATCATCGTATTGAAGTAGCTAATCTATTAAGAAAAGTTTCAAGCATTCCAAACATCTACTATTTGTGTTAATTTTGCTTAAAAATAATTTTTTTTTGTCATTTACAAGGTTGTTTTTTTTTTAAATAAGGTTGACTTTTTTAAAGTAAAAAGTTGAAATACACTAACAGAGTAGCATTCTTGTCGGACTTCGTACTCTCCTGCGGCTTCCATTCCCCAGAGGCCACCACGATTCGACCAGAATTAAACATTCAATTCAGCACGTTGTCAAATTTAAATAAAAAGTTAACAAACTTACTTTACAAGTTTTATTTTTTTTTTAATTCCTAATGAAAGCGCTCCATTTAGAAACTTGTATTCTTTTTGCTTACTGAATTATAATTAATGTATAGTAATAATTATGGCAACGAAATCGATTTCAAGTTTTTAGCAAGTTTTGAAGTTGAAAAAGCAACGCTTACCAGTACTTTTGTTTAGTTTGTAGAAGAACCACTAAAGAGAATAGCATGTTTGATTCCTTTGTAAGAGGACCCTGCATTAATGGTAGGCTTGTCCTTAGATACAGATTGAAACTTGTGTTAGATCATAAACCAATTTATTTTAATGAAATTATTTTTTAAAAAGCTTTATTAACAAATTATATTTCGAACATATTGTGCCGTTCTTAAGGCTTATTTACTTATTGTTATACGGCTGAAATTATAAAGATGAAACAAAAAACCTTTCTCTCTTTTGCCATTTCACAATCAGGAGATAAATCTGTAGAAGAATACTGCTAGTTGAAAACGGTCTGGTTAATAAAATGTTTTAATACGAACAACTGATAAGTTCGTTTGTTTGTGTTAGTGGTAGCTTTATTCCATATTTGACCAACTGAATTGAAGTTTTACTCTAAAGCATAAAACGAGGGAAAATTATTAATAAAGTTTTTCTAAAAATTAGCCAACGATTATAGAATTCATTTAAAAAATTAGCAACAATCAACGATTCTATAGTATATATCAAAGATTCTCAAGTTAATTACAAAACTACCGGAAGTTCTGTTTATAAAGGGGGTGATTTTGAAATCAGTAATTCAAAATGTTCTTTCCAGTAAATGTGGAGTCCACTCAATGTACTATAGTCCATTTAGCGGATAGTTCCCTTTGATTATAGTTTAGTTGTAAGTTTAGTTCGTGGTGGGCTACCAGTTTACTAGTTGCCTAACATTAGTTTTCATTATTGGTCCCTCCATGAATTCACTTATGCCTATTTGATAAATAACATCTGATATATAACGTTTATCATAATGTAAAGGTTAAATTCCATTATGTTTTTTATTCCTATTAAAACAACTTGCAATTATTTTATTTCCGTTTTTTAATCTAACTTATGTGAAGTAAAATTAAATTAACAAAAAGAACTTCAGGAACCGCTCTAGACCTGTTGCGGTCTAGACCACTCTTCCATCATTGTTGACTACCTCTAAACACGTTTAGGGGTGCTCACCTACAAATTAATAATGGAGCTACGGGGGTAGTGTTCTTAAATAAACTCATATTTTAATACATATATATGAGGAATAGGTAATGATTAATAAATAGAAATAAATAGAACAGTTCAAAATTTTTTTTTATTTAACAAAGTACTTCACTACACGATTTAAAAAAAAAAACAAAAAATAAGGGAGAGTAAATACAATATATATATATAAATATGTTTTTTTTATAGGTTCAAAAATCAAACTCTCGTTGCCGACGTTTTGGTTGTATTTAAAACCTTTTTTATAGGCAGAAGTAGGAATTTTTTTAATAAGAAAATTAAATTCACATAATTTAAATGAACTAACAGTGTTACTAGTCAAAAGTTTAATGTAAGTTTTAGTACTGGTAAATAATAGCATTAAATGTAAATTTAATTTTCTTATTACAAAAATTCCTACTTCTGCCCATGAAGAAGGTTTTAAATACAACCAAAACGTCAGCAACAAGAGTTTGATTTTTGAACCTAGAAAATTGATGAAATCCCCATTACATAATACACCCATTGTATCAAACGGTTGATATATTATTGAATTTGTTTAGTTTGGAAGTTTGGTGAACTATTCATCTATTTTTCCTTTTCTTGAACCTGGGAGTGTAACATCAAGAAAAATGTCCATAATCTTTATGCTTTCTTAAGGCATTGTCAGTGACAAGGAATAATTTTAGAGGATTACTTGTGTCAGTATGACCATGCAGAGACTTCCATTTTTTATTTTTGTTGTCTCAAAGGCTTCGAAATATTAAGATAAAATATTCTTAATACTGAGTTGTTTGATGAAGATTTTTTATTCAAAAGCATACTTCTGATCTGAATAGCCATGTATTATAGACTTATATCAGACTGTAGTTTTGTTTTACCAGCAGAATGAATTTAAAACAAGAACAACATTTAGTGTAAACACTGCCGTATATATATATAAAGAAATTAAATCTTGAAAACCAAAAATAATGAAAAACTTCTATTGTAGTTTAGATTTACAGGAAAAATGCTAGTGAGGAATTGGTTGCCAAAGCTAATGAACAATTTAATATTATAAAATTCCAATACAAGTCAAAATACAAATTTCTTAATAAAAAAAAAGTCTTGAAAAACATTTAGAAATTCGTTGAAAGTGTTAGGAGAATCTTTCAACAATTGATGTTACCTGAGATTGAACAATGTGTGTGAAACTCATTTTATTACAAATTTTTATGTGAACTTGTATTAGTATTTTCCCAAAATTTGCGTACCGCATAGTTACTGATTACACAACTTTATATAATTTTTCCTAAAGCCATTGTTTTGTTTTATAAAATCTTATATCGTATAATGCTTCCCTATTTCTGGATAATTATGTTGAAAGAGGTGAAAAGATTCAATTAAGATACCATCATTGTCATCTTTCTTCTATTTTTTGTTTAAGTGATGCTTAAAATAGAATTTGCAATTAGAATAGTATATTAGCCTATTAAGGACTATAATTATAGTCCTTAATTATACATATTAATTATACATAGAACTGAAGTAAACAATCAATTTTACATCATCTTTCCTTGTCGCTGACAATGCCTTAAGAAAGCATAAAGATTATGGTCATTTTTCTTCATCTTACACTCCTAGGTTCAAGAAAAGGAAAAATAGATGAATAGTTCACCAAACTTTTTCAAAATAGCTAAAAATAAAATATTGATAAACTAGAATTTCTAAAACCGTGTAATTTAGTAAATTTAGAAACATACAGAATTATTGAGTTTACTTGAATCGTCATCTTAGGAAAGTTAAACAGGGTTTTATTTATATGAGGAAAATTTAATAGGCTTGCAATGGTTATTGGAGAATTATATCCAAATGCACTCTTCATACTTTGTTCCATTTACATATAGCTTCAACAACACAGTAAAGATTCTATCTCACTGAAATGAATAAGAATATTTTAAGAGTAACTGAAAGTTATTGCCCAGAAAGTTCAAAAGATAAGTTACATCAGCAATTATATCAAACATAAAAAAGTGATGAAAATCCTTTCACACTTTTAAATTTCTTAAACAAGATTGTAAAAGATATATTCAAGGTACAGATAATGGATTGGACTGGACATCTTGGTAGGTTAAACTTTTACAAATGGACCAAAACTGTTATGGGATGGATTCTGACTAATAAGATTAGACAAAGAACTCGGCATTTAGTGCGATTGAGTGATGGGCTGCCAATAATACTGTTAAACCATGTATATACTATTGAAAAAAGAGCCCAAAGTTGAACCGCTTTCAAAAACATTTAAACAGCTTATACACTTAATATAAAGTTGTATTTTTTTGTTGAAATGTATCTTATAAATTGTTACGTAAAATAAAGAAATATGTTATAAATTATATACTAAAATATTAATTATAACTAGAAGACTATTAAAATGTTTGTTATGTTATAATTGATGATAAAAGCTGTTATCATCGTTTGTTTACTACTGCGAAAGCTGGTTGTATATTATTTATAACAGACTTTGCATAACAACCTTTGTTTGCATATTAAATCTCTTAGCTGTTTTCATCAATAAATATGATTCATATGGGATGCTGTAACTAATGAGAGAATGCTATGAATATTCTTATAATTATCATAATATATTAACAGGGACGACAGAACAATAGATTTACCCATTTACCCATTGCTTTTATTGCGTCTGACCAAATGAACACTCGTTATAAGTACATTACAAAATACAAACTCCTGTTGAATTAAATGTATTTTTAAAGTTAATATAATTTACTTATATTATGGATTAATTATTAAATTAAAGACTCCTCTTGATTTTTCATCAAAGTATAATAAATTTATTGAAAGTTAGTGAATGAGAAATATTAAATTTTATTAAAATGTTTTGTTAAACTTAGTTAAGTTAAGTAACATAGTTAAGTTACTTGGATTTGGCTAGAAAAAATTAATTAATATTATTTGAATTAAAAAATAATTACAGCTAAACGGCAGACGAGATTCATTTTAAAGAGGAAAAGAAATAACGATGTCCAAAACTTAGCTTACGAGACTATCAAAAAGAGCTCAGTAGATTTCAAAATCAAGCGATTCTGATTATAAAAAAACGCAGAAATGCGAAGTACATTAAACATAAATATCAACTATTTAAAAAGTAAATTTTTACTAACTTTCTTTTATTTGCAATATAACTAACATTTGTTATCATTTTAATGAAACTTACTTTTATCATTATACGTTGCATGAAAATGAAAAATTTTACATACATACTGGTATCGTATGTAAAATCCTATTTTACATATACAATATACATACGTGGTAAAATCCTATTATACATATTGGTATTTCTTAGACAACCATCCATCACCTGCTTGATGAAATAATGTAATATATGGATAATTTGCGTTTTTCTTTATAGTTTTAAAAATCCTCTTACATACCATTAGATTTCTTTAATAAGCATTTACACTGTAATCGCTTGAACCCGATTCTGATAAAAAATTTCTAAGTCAATATAAACGCATTCAACCAGTACAGCAGGCTTTCGCTTTTACCACGATTGGGTTTTAGTTATTATTTACATCTCTTTTGCTGCCATTGGAATTTTTTAAATAATTATTTTATAATTTATAAATTGTATGATGATTTTTTTTGGCAAATTTTTATTTTCCTGTTGTTAGTCGTTTAGAGATAAAAGACATTTTTGATATCATAAAATTTATATATTTAATTTTAACAAAAAAGTATTCTCCTTATTCTCTCATATCTTTGTGGTATCACAAGGGGCCGGCTTGCGGCCTATGTGTGTTCTCTCTCGGGACGGCCACTGTAACCTAACCTAACCTAACCTATTCTCTCATAAGGTGTTATTTTTTTGGACATGATTTCATTATAATCGGTCAAACGGTGTGACTTGTTTCAGAAAAAAAATTCTGAAGTTTTTTTGGCAATGCTGCTGTCAATTTCATAGTAATTAGATTTTAATGCTATGGAGTCAGTAGTTTCGGAGCATAAACTTTTGTCTAATATCCCTTGCTGGTCAAAAAACTGTGTTCCTAATTTCTTAGAGTAGTTACTACATACATATAGTAAAGTGAAAACAAAGAAAACATCTTTGCATACTTCTCCGATTAGTATATTTTACTATATTTTATGAAACAGTTCTCAAAAGACATATGTTCATCCTATGTTCTCCAAATTGTAAAGATGAATGAATAAGTGTTATTTGAATAATTATAAAATTTATGAATTTGTTAATTCATTGTCATTCAAAAAAAAAAAACTTAAGTTTCACACTGTTTATGAGTCTGTTTGCTCTGAAGAAATAGTCAAATAATATCCAATGTGAATCTCAGAGATCTCATTTTTCCATTTTGTCATGTTTCATTATAAAAAAATTCTGTTTTTTCCCTTCACTGTTTGCATTGTAATATTTACAATGCAATCGAGTATATTTAGACGACAATTTTAGGTTACGTAGCTGCAAGCCTGAAATTTAACAATAACATTTTTAAAAAAAATTGTGCAATAAATAAAAAAAAATTAATTGAAGAATTAATATGTAAAGTAAAAAATATTCAATTTTAAAAGTAAAATAAATATATAACATAGCTTGTACAGGAGTTGTTTTTTGACAATATTTTCAAAAAAGCTGAGGTGGTTGGGTAAACGTTGCTTGACTTGAAAATAACTATTAACATTACATCATTATAAATATTCAGTGTAATAATTATCTCTTAAGTTAATAAATTAAATTTAAATTTAACATTTAATATTACTTCTAATGTAGTGCAATCAGTTATTATGTGGTATTTACTCATTGTATTCAGTCAGTCTTATTCAGAGGCACTCATCCTTAGGTTCGTACTTTCTGCCTTATTTTATTTTATATTAATTTTTGTACTTATTTACTTTGTACTATAGATAACTCTCTGGTGTCATTGTATTTTTAGTTAATGCCTGAGGAAGAACACTACGTGTTCGAAACGCGTTGTTTATAACATTAAAATGTTTATATGTGGAGACCATTTCATTAGATTTTTACCCTAAAATTTAATATTACATCATTAAAATTAAAATAATTATAAAAAATAAAACTGTAATTCTGTTTCAACTTGCACTTCATATATGTTAATTTTTACTTTACTATAAGTAAAGTATAGTGATCGTGAAAAAATTCGATCTCGAGATTTTCACGGAATTACATGTTTTGAGGTCCCAGAAGTCGTTTTATGACGTTTTTACGATGATGTCTGTGTGTGTGTACGTGGGTGGGTGGGTGCGTGTGTTAGCATTGCTTGTTACCACGCTACGGTCCAGAATCTTTGATGGATCAAGTTGACATTTTACACAAAAATGGGCCTCATAAAGACGAAGATCCCTATTGTTTGGGAAGAATTATGCATGATGGGAAAGTCACTTTTTTGCCAAAAACCGTTTTTTTTAAAACATTTATTTCTCCTAAACTGATAACCCTAGAGTTTTGAAATTTTGACATTATCTTTGAGGTTTCAAATGCAACAAACGAAAAATATATTCAGAATTTTAAAACAACAGGAAATTTTTTTTTTCAATAAAATGTAAAAATTTTGACTTATAATTCAATCTCAAACCTTGTGAGAGCGATACAAGCCATACTGTTTGACGGACATAAATGAAACTATGCCTATAAATAGAACATGATATGGAGAATGAATTAAGATATTTTTTTCTAAAATTACATTCGCTAAAGGGGCGTTACAGTACGATTTGTGTTTTCAGAAAATGTTTTTTTGACGCTAAACGGCTCGTTAAAAAATAATGAAAATTTTACCAAAAATGGAACAAAAAATTAGCAATTCATAAAAGAAAATCATGAAGTTTCAATTACGGGAAAGAGCAATAACGATATAAAAACTGTTTGTTTATTCTAGACTAAGAGATCACCTGCTATACTTGTCGAATTTTTTGTATTTTTTTACATTGTTTACATTGACTGAGATAAACTGAGATAAAATTGATGTTTCTAATGGAAAAATGAAAATATATTATTGACTTATAAGAGATGTAAGAGGAATAATATTGTGCAGGTAAATGATAACACTCCTTAAAAAAAAATTCGTATATATGTTATTTGACAAAGGGGAAGGAAAATGATCTTATTAAATACTAAGAAGCCATAAAATTCCCAGTATAATAATTCTGTTAAAAACCAAAAATGTAAAAGATAATTCAAAATATAAATCTTTTGTTTAGAGAATAATAACTGTAATTATCGTACATCTTTAATTAACAAATCACCTTAAAACAACATTTTCTTCGCCGTTTAAGATGTTTTTCAGAGAAAACAAGGGTATTTTACTGTTTCAAATTTGACAATTTTACATTAATATTCAATGTAGAAGGATGTCAAGTAAACGATGTAAGAAATCTACTGGCTATTTGAACAATAGCCATGTTCTCTTGTAGGATAATATTTCGTTTCAAGAAATGTTCACATTGGTTTTTCAAAAATGTTATTACTGCTGTAGTTATACTAATGAAATTATTTGCAAATAATAAATTATTTGTGATGTCAAAAATAAGCTTATAAATTGATATGTCCTTCAATCACTATCTGTACTACCTCACGAATGCAGTGCTAATAATTATATCCCATTTAGATATTTATGTTATGCTTAAATGATACGTTATGTTTTATATACTCAAGAAGTTTGACATTGAGTTACTTATAGTAAAGTAGAGTGTAGGCCACTCCAGATTTTTTTTTATTAAAATCTTATTGATTCCAAATTAATGTATTTTTTTTCATGCAGCTGTACTATTGTGATTATATTTTGTATAGAGAATGAAATATAAATTATTATAGAACAGGAGATGCAAATTTGCAAAGAGCATCATATTGTCAAATTAGTATAGTTTATAAAATATGCAGTGCGTGCTCTGGAAATATAAGATTTGTCCTATTTCTTTCTGATCTGTCTCACGCTGTAAGTTGTATTATGTTCACAAGCATATTGGCGTAATGTCGATACTAAGGATCTTGACAAAAAAAAATTAGCAAAAGTATCAGGAGATTTGAAATATCTCAGAATATATTTTCTTCATGCTTAATATATTTTACTGAAAAGTCGTGAAGGAAAAGTAATTCTATTTCCGTTATGTGAAATACAGAGCAAGTTCTATCTCTTATTTTAAAATCTGTCTCAATGTTAAATGTAAATTTTTACAAACTCAATGAATTGTTTATAAAGTTTGGCAAAAAAAAAAAATACAACTCTCGAAGGGGCATCAAGCATATTAGGCGAAAGCGAATGGCTTTTGAATATAATCCATAATTAAACTCCAGCGCCCAGGCATTGCAGACCACTCACCTACACCCAACAACACTCATTTATTTTTATTAATAAAAGGAATCCTTAATACCTTAGAAGTTCAGTACTATTTATTATATTCACGAATTTTAATACTACTAGTTATATTCATGAATATAAACTCTTTTTATAAGTTTTTGATCTGTTTCATGTTATGTTCTACTTAATGAAATAGACATTCCTCAGTTCGATTTAATTTTGTTACACAAAACCCCCCTTTTAAGTTTTTACATTTATTTAAATTACATATATTTGTTACTTAAAGTTGGTAAGTAAGAAACTCGCTTACTTACCAACTTTAGTAAGCTCAGCTGGTTACTAAAATTGTCTTTCTGTTCATTAATGCTTGGACATTTCTCTAGGATATATATATAAAGATTTCACATAAACACATGAAATAACAATCAATGATCAAACTACAATAAGAAATGGGAAAACAAGACTAAGATCTTTCAACCGTAACCAGCGGTCTTCGTCAGAGTCAAAAACCCAACTCAGTTGGGGTGAAAGATCTTAGTCTTGTTTTCCCATTTCTTATTGTGGTTTGATAATATATATATATAATCGTAAAACTCTGAAGTAGTTCTTCGTGAATAATTATATTCAAAAATGTTATGTCTTATTTCACTTTACTTAACTTCCTTGTTTTTTTTGTTTTTTGATTAATTGTTGTTCTGTATTGTAAAATTGATAATTATGAAGATGGTCTAAGAAGAACCGAAACATGCCAAATACAAATTCAAAAAAGGATGGTGATCTAATCTTTAATTTGAAAACCTTGAATTGAAGAAAATGTTCCGAAATTTGAAGAACCCTTCAATGAAGTTAAGTAAAGTGAAATCAGACATAACGTTTATATATATACATATACACATACTTCAAATAAAATGAAAGGTTCGTGGAAAAAAAAGAGAATGTCATTACAGAAACTCACTTTCATGTTTCGACATCCGTCATCATCAGGAAGAAGACAACGAAGTACTGGCGTTGAGAAACAAACCCCAACTCAAAGGGATTTTGCTTCAAAAGAGTTGTGGTTTGCTTCTCAACGCCAGTACTTCGTACTCTTCTTAATGATGACGACGGATGTCAAAATATCAAAGTAAGTTTCTGTAGAGACTTTCTTTGTTTCTTTCCTATGTGTTAAAGTAGTTATATAGATTCACTTAATAAACGAAAAAACGATCCAAACTGGATACAACAACAGTTCAAAATTGAGAATAGATAGCACACAAAGTAAAGAAACACATTTACAAACTCAAATTTTTGGGCAATCCGTCTTCAGGAGAAAAAAGAAAGGGAGACCAATCTGGTTGTAGCATTTGAAGACGGATTGCCCGAAAATTTGAGTCTGTAAGTGTGTTTCTTTACTTTGTTTGCTACTTATCCCCAATTTTGAAGTGTTATATATATGTATAAATATATATAGAATTATAATTCTGTTGTGGTTTGAGGTTTGTGGTTTGTGGTTTGATATTGTGGTTTAATCATTGATATAGAATATTGTAGATATTAGTGATAACTATAAAATCAAAGAATCAAAAATTCATTTTAAATCATTATGTATTGTTTTTGATTTGACCAGAAATAATTATCGGTCATAGCGCCATTTTATCAACGAAAAGTACTTCTTTTTTTAAAGCTTTCATTTCGTTTCTAAGCAAAGAGATTTAATTTTTCCTAGTCCCCCTCTCCCCCATGCCCCACATTTCTAATTTCATTTGTAGAAATTTAATTTTCTTTGGTCGTATTTTTAATCCAATATCTCTCAATTCCACTAAGAAGAAGCTTCTTTCCTAAAGCAACTAATTTTGTTCTATTTAACACTAATGATAAAATCTTTACATTTTTTTTGAGGGGTTCGTTTCTACTTTGATTAGGATCCGTAAAATTATCACAAGTTTACACTGGATTGAAGTAAAAGCTTTAATTTATTTGGCTTCAAAAAATTAAAATGTTTTGGATCAAAACTGCTTTTAGTCAGTTTTTCTAGAGCTTTTTTTACTGACCGGTAATTATCTCTCTAATTGCGTTTGCTTCTATCAGCAACCCTTTTAAGACGATAATTCCCCAGTATCCCATATATTTTTGTAACCAATTTACCCCCCATCTCTGTTATGCTCAATTTAGCGAATCTTATATTTCTGTAATCACATATTTCTATATTTATTTTTTTCATGATATTTATAGAATTATTAACGCTATTTCAAGTAAGTCATACAATCTTGTGACTATGATGAAAATTATAACAAATGATTATGGGGTTTCAAAAAAATTTTTCTAGATATATTTATTTAAACCCAATCTCTACTTATAACAGTAAATGTCACAAGTTTGTATATCTTTAGTGTGACCAAAAAAATCAATTGCCCAATTCCCAATCAATACGAGTCATAAAAGAAGTATTGTAATAAATTGTAAATTACAGAGAGTGCAAAAAATGTCATTTTGCAGTACTTGTAATTCTTTTTTCTTTAGGTTGACTGAGTACAAATGTATTGTGTAATTGAACTTATACTGTAACAATATTGTTTTATAATAAGAGAATTAGTTTTCTTATGCTTTACTTTTTTATTCGAATGCTTCTTTGTTTTTTTTGAAAACAAGTTAAACCAAAAAGAATTAAACGCGTGCTAATAGGAAACTTAAACAAATTCCTGCAAATTTTAATATGAGTGTAATAGAAACAACGTAAAGTGTACTAAGAAACGCCCCTGAAGACTCACAACTTGCTCAACAGAGTGGGGGATAAAGAGCACAATGGTTTCTTTGATAGTCAAAATCATCAAAATTACTAAGGTTTTGCACTTTGTTTGTATCATGTAGTTCATGAAACAATAAGGGAGCGAAATGAGGGAACAGCGTGAATTTTTTGATTACTTGAAAATTACTGACTTTTGGGACATTTCATGTTAGATTTAAAGGTAGGTAGTTAAGGTAGATTCAAAAAGGCTAGGTAGGCCTTGGTTTTATCATAAGAGGAAGGTTGATACCTTATGTTATTTATTACACAAGTTATCAGCATTGTACACATCTATACATTGCAAACTGATTCATGAGAATTTTCATGAATGTCTGTGGAGTAATCATTGCATTTACTCAGGAAAGTCTTGAGATTATGACAGCATGATTAGTACATCAGCATTTTCTAAAAGATTAGAATATCATCGTTCTGGTCTTAAAAAACATTTTAGTGATACTACTATCTTCGTTCAAGTTTCTTGTTGCTTATAGTTGGGTTATCAAGAAGTTTTCACTATACTTTCTTCTACATATTTTATTCCATCTATCTTGAGAGAGACATCTTTCATCACGTACCGTGAACCTCTGAAGGTTATATTTTCATATATTTCATCTACCAAACCTCTGTAAATTTCTAGTGTTGTGGTTGAATGTGAATATTTAACTTGCTCTATCTTCAATTCTGTTCCCTGCTTTACTTCAGTCCTCAGCAATCATACGTACCCTATTCGTCATAAGCCTCCTGGTCTTCCTCCTGAAGCTTTTCCATGTCAACTAAATAAGATAATGTAAACTGTGTGACGGATTCCACCTCCAAACCCTTTTCCCCCAACGATAGTTATCTCTTCATCCTGGGAGGAAAACTTTCCAATTTTGTATTTACCATTGGTATATTTCCTCTTCTTTCACTGTGAACGAAAAAAGTGAACTTGGATGTTATTTTGTTCTATAGTTTGATTACTACTTAAACATATCTGATTTTTAAATTTAATTAGCTTAAGTCCGACAGTAGCCTTAAACAGATTTTTTTCAAAAGCATAAATGTTCACTATTTAAAACACAAGAAATTGCAATTTACATGAAACTACTGATTGATTTACGGAAATTGTATGCTACCATCTTTAAAAATGAAATAAATGTCTCTAAATAACACAAGTTATGTAAAAATGACTCTCTTGAATAAGCAGAGCTTTTTCTTCAGTTGCATAAGATGCTGAGAACAAAAATATTATAAAAATTTATTTTCGTACGCAGAATATTTTTTTCATTTTCTCATGATGAATAAATACTCTATAGCAACTGATGGTACAACTGAATCGTATATGAAAAGTTTTTTTCTAAAAGAATATAATGATTTTCATTATTTGAAAATATAAGTTGTACTAAGTATTTTCAGATTTAAATCGTAAAAATTTGGCTTTAGTTCTGTTTAAAACAAAAAAAGTGAGTAATAGAAACTGTTCTATTATATTCATTCAACTACTTCATCAAACCGGATTATGATTATAATTATCTGAAGAGCAATCTGTTTATTATTCTTTTATCCAAAAACCTGTTTTGCCAAAAAGGCGAAAAACTTTTATAGATATCATCGATTTTTCTTTCAATTTTTCCTAATTTGTCATTCTTCAGTAACTTGATCCTCTCATATGAATTTCATAATCTTCCTAACTAGCTTCAAATAAGTCATTATTTAATACTTTTATCTTATCTTATGGCTTTATGCGTTCTCTCTAATATTTCAACTAAAAGAAAGGCCAAGAGTCAAGGCGTTTTTTTATAGGATCATATTAACTTTTGCTTCCTATTTTTTTAATATATTAATTTTCCTCTCTTTGATAACCTTGCACTTCAGCAGGAATATGTTAAGGAAGACTGTTACGAGTATATAAAATCATTTCATACTAAATACATCAATGTAACCTAATTATTTTTGCTTAATAATATGTGTTGTTAGAATCAAACGAGTGTTTCTTCTACTTTAGGAATCACTTCCCATTTGCTTCACGATAATTAAGTATTAACTATAATTATAGATAAACACTAATGTCTTCCTATACAATAGTTATAATTCTAAATTATCAAAACGACTGAGAGATCTGAAAAAAATTATTTTTTTCGATTACCACCTCTTCAGTTTCATTGAAAGTTAAATAAAAATTCACTCCTGAACAAACAGTTGAGATTGAGTAATGTTTGATGAAATCTCTTGAGTAAACAACTGAAAATCACTTTTTTTCGATTGGTGAATGATTTAATTTTTATTTCTTGGGTGAATGATTTCAATAAAAAGCAATTAATTATTGAAATATATTTCTATTTACTCTATATAAGAGGAATAAAGAAATAAATCTACTATGTTTGGGTTTAAATTCCAATTTTATACTGAAATAGTTTTTGTTAGGTTGTATGAGTCGAATAAATGAAGGAAATTTTCAAATTTGTAAAACAATAAAAAATTATTTTCTTCAATAAGATATAAAAATGTTGAACTATGATTGAATGTAAAAGCCATTGAGGAGACAAAAATTATTATGTTTTCACCCAGTTTGATACTTTTTTTTTAATAGTAAAGTTGTGTGTAGGCCACTCCAGATATTTATATATACAGCAGTTTTCCTAAAGAAACTTGAATTTTTAAACATATTTTCACATTTAATAAATGCGTTTTGACTTTTATACAAATTCAATGAGTAAGATATTTATTTGGTAACCATTAGAAGTTGATTTTGCGTTTTTTTAGGGGCTATATTAAAACACTCTGAAATTATTGATATTTTATAATTTATTAGTTCTTTGTAAATGATATGCTCGAAACTTAGGGGCCAGGTTAGCTCAGTGGTTAACGTACTCGTCTCTGGGATGGTAGTCTGGGGTTCGATCCCCACCTGGCCCTCGATTCACGTGGGAGGTGAATAAATCTGAGTACGTCGTCTCTCAGAGAGGACGTTAAGCCGTTGATCCCGATCATGTACGATGTCAGGTACTCGTTAAAGATTCCACTCGAAATGTACTTGAGTTAAGCAAAATTTAGGACTCCCAATGTAGAATCTGTAGAATCACCGATCAAACAAAAAGGCGGTAAACGGCTGACGTTATCACCAGCTAGAGGATCGGTTTAAAAAATAAAAACAAAATGCTCCAAACTTCAGTGTTGTAGTGTGACAAAGAAATATTTATCAAAGAAGTACCATAATACTCTTTTTATTTAAAGAAATTGTCCCACAATTTTTTTAGATAATCCTCCGTTAACAGGTATTTTTTGTATACAATTTCAGGATGACCCGTCAAAAGACATGAGCATTATCTTGACCACTATGTTGTTCACAAGCCTTCAGATTTAATTATAAGTCAAAATTTTAAATTTTTTACGTAAAAACTCACCTTTAATCACCTTTAAATAAATTTTACTGCTGATCCCAATATAAATTGCAAATTGCATAATAATTGCAAATTCATTTACAATAATAGTTTAATAACAAAAAAAGGTATCTAAAAGCACATAATTGGCAAAAAAAAAAAAATGAATTGAAGCTTTATGTATGGTTAGATCAGTTTAGCAATATGCATAAATCAAAATTATCCATCAAACTTTGTGGCCTGTTACTTGTTTACAACTTACTAGAGTCTAAATTAGAGTTTACTTACTACATTGACAACTATCTAACCCAATGAAATGAGAGCGAATAACGTCAATCTGTCTCGTAAAGGAGTTGATTGACAACGAGAGTATAACACCTGATTAGTTGTAATTACGTTCCTTCCTGCAGGATGGGATATGTATATGTATTTATGAATAGCCCAACAAGTTGGACCATTGAAACAACTGGCTCACGGGTTCTGTACCAAACCAGGATTGATTCATTCATGCTCCAGGCACAAACTAAACTTAATTAAACCAATCTAAATTTTGATGTACAGCAAAATTCAGTTGTATAAATTATTTCATTCAAAAAAATATATCTAGGTTAAACAAACTTGATAACCAACTGAAACTGTTAATCTGGATTTATAATAATTGATAAATTCAATTTAGTCTTCCATTTGAGGTAAAATTTAATGGAAAATAAAGTAGAATTATAACTAAAGCGGGTTAACCTAATGCCTTTATATCAAAAGCTGAAGGACACAGGTGCTGCATATAGATTTAAATAGCTAATATAATACAATATAATTTTTTCATTGTCTCTTTGTATGTATGTTTAGTTATGAAATTTTCCTATGGTTATGGAGATAACCATTAAATTCTTATGAAGCCTATAATAACCATTAATTTTTTGTAACTATCTATGTTTTGAGGCTACATGGCTCAGGGTATTTGGACAATATATGTTTCTTTATAATGATATATATATATATAAATAGGGAGCAGACCTTCTTTTATACATATTGTGTTAAACTGAATTGCCTTAATTAAACATACCTTTTTTTTTTGAGGAGTTTGTAACGTTTTGTAACGTTTTATAATAATTTCTGATGATAGTTGGAGACAACCGAAACATGTCAAGTTATGTTATGGTTTGTTATGTTAATCATGAAATATTGATGGCTTACCAGAGTTTCGCTCAAATAATCCACCAGCTAAATCAAGACGATTTAAAATTAGCAAGGAAATATGAAAAACTGCTCAAAAAAAAGGTATGTTTAATTAAGGCAATTCAGTTTAACACAATATATATATATATATATATATTTCGTTGAACAGCTGACCGTATTTCGCTGATGTCATTTTCTTCACTAGTTTTTCAAGGTTTCTGAATACCTTCTTCTTTCCTTCATCCAAACGTTGGAGAATGTTAATTAAGTTATAACCGACATGTTTCGACTGGCTTCCAGTCATCTTCAGGGTGATTAATTAAACAAAGAGGATAATTATTAGTCTTTGGAGTTGGTATTAAAACACATTATATAGTAGAAGTTTGAAGTAGCTGCTCTTGGGCCTGATTCGCAAGGGCTACTGACTGAGGTGGGGTGGATGGTGGGGTGGGGGTACTGACAGTTAACGGTTTTTTTCATCCAATCAGGCGCGTATAGTTTAAGCACTCTCTCGCTACTACCCGTCTGAATATTTATTGTAGGTTTATTCTGTTTAATTATTATTGCTTCTGCGATTTGCAGCCGATTGAAGTTGTTTTCTTTTCTAATTATTTAAATAACAGGCATAACACATAACCTTTATTACGAAAATCAGTATTCGGAAGACCACAAAATAGACGAACGCGTACTCAAGGATATAATTAAGAAGAATATAAAATGCACCTCACCCGAGGATAAGGTCGCCTTAATAACCTATTATCGGAGCCCCACCATTAGCAGCCTAGTGATGAGAAATAGCAATAAGGTTAAAGATTCTCAACTGAAGGAGTCTAATCTCGTGTATGAATACACCTGTCAAATCGGGGACCGTGAGCCCTGCAACGATTCATACATTGGGATGACAACTACATCACTGTCGAGAAGACTTACCATGCACCTTTCTATAGGCGGTCCCAAGAAACATTCAGAGGACAAGCATAATACCAAAATAACTAGAGACCTACTCGTGAGTGGAACTAAAATAATTAGAAAAGAAAACAACTTCAATCGGCTGCAAATCGCAGAAGCAATAATAATTAAACAGAATAAACCTACAATAAATATACAGACGGGTAGTAGTGAGAGAGTGCTTAAACTATACGCGCCTGATTGGATGAAAAAACCGTTAACTGTCAGTACCCCCACCCCACCATCCACCCCACCTCAGTCAGTTGCTCTTGCGAATCAGGCCGAAGAGCAACTACTTCAAACTTCTACTATATAATGTGTTTTAATACCAACTCCAAAGACTAATAATTTTCCTCTTTGTTTAATTAATCACCCTGAAGATGACTGGAAGCCAGTCGAAACATGTCGGTTATAACTTAATTAACATTCTCCAACGTTTGGATGAAGGAAAGAAGAAGGTATTCAGAAACCTTGAAAAACTAGTGAAGAAAATGACATCAGCGAAATACGGTCAGCTGTTCAACGAAATATGCTTAAAAGAAGGACTGCTTCCAAATTTTACAAATATATATATATATATATATATTGTAGATAAATTGGCATGCTACAGAGCATCACTTTTTGCTTTTTTAAACTTTGCAATTATATTTAAAACACCCGCTAATATAACATTAACAAATATTGTTTCAAAACTGGTTGGTTATGTCAAATAACAAACTTATATGATATCATGTCTACAACTGGATTTTATTTCTTTAAAGTTTTAAGACTATTAAATAGTCTAGTGCTCTCAAAAACAAATACTTGCTCTTGACCTTTTTTAAATGCAACAGGCAGACAAGAGAAACACCAGGGTTTTGACTGCAGTCTCGTGGGTTAACCAACTTTTGAGGAATTTCAAAAGTTTCCTCAAAAATTTCAAAAATTACGTCCCCACTAAAAAAAGAGTTTAATATCAAAACTAACAACGCGTTTCGAACACCTGGGTTTAAATTTGCACTATTGAGATCTAATAGTAAACCTGAAGAAGAACACTAAGTCTTTGAAACGCGTTGTTAGTTTTGATATTAAACTAATTTTTTTTTTTATATGGAGATTTAATTTTTGAAATTCCCCAATTTCAGTGAAAACCACACCATATAACAGATTGCACAAGTAATGAATTAACCAATCTTTCTTCAGTTATCTTATATTCACCATGTATTTTCAAAAACAACTTCCTAAATTCAATCATTAATTATGTTATATTATTTTTTATTGTAAACACATTTTGAAACAGAGTTTTAATCCATATTGTTCTTCGTGAACTGAAAACGTTTCTATAAATATGCTAGTTTTCATAGAGTTTTAGCAATAAGTAAATTCAACAGCATTCAGTATGTTATTGAATGCTTTGCGAATTAGATAAGTTAAACAAAAAAAAAAAAGGATTAAAAGTTAAATGAGTGAAAAAATCCCTGAGTGTTCAGTATTTTTAGGGTTGAATTGAAACCTGAACTTCGGGGCTCAGATTAATGAATTGAAAGTAATTTTGACACATGACCTTTAGTGGTTTTAGGACTATTATATGAGTCTAAATGTTTGTACTTTAAAAATATTTGCGGCATCAGATTCAAGGTTCAGAGAACCTGAGTAAGAGTTTCTAGGTAAGAGTTACTAGAAAAATCAAAAATTAATCAATATCTACTGTTTGAGCCTGCAGTTCTCTATTTCACTCCTTGTTGCTTTCCAGGGGAATGGAGGAAGACGGCCTCTGCTTCTCTGACACTGATGAAAGATTTTTGTGTAAAGGCAAGATTATCCATTTTGGGGGTTATAGTTCCAATTATAGCTTGGAACCATAACTTCTTTGATAAGAACACTATATAATGGTTTAATAAATTAATTTGTGGGGTCTTTGTAGAGCCGATTGATTTAGACGATACATAGAACCCATAAAAGCTTTATACTGGTATTCTGTGACCTTTCTATGAGGATTTCCTCTTTTAGGGACACCCTTCTCCGGGTCCATAACATAGATTAGGTAACTCTTAACAACAAAGAAATCTATACCAAAAATGTAGGTTGTACCTGAAGCATGAGCCATCAATTAATCTGAAATTAGCAGTTTTCTAACTGAACAATATACTAATCTCAATGAACATCAAATAGCAAAGAGAGCGCAATAGCTTTTTGAAAAAGTAAGAGGTGACGTGGGAGAGTAATTTACCTTTCTTTCAGATTGACATATCTAGTTAGTTTCAAATTTCTGTCCACATAATGCATTTGATCAATTAAATAATATTGGATTATTACATATATATTAATACTTACTGATATATCAATAATTAATAAATTAATACTTGATTTAAATTCTGAAAGATATTTAAACTGGGTAATATAACTTCAAATACGAAGAAAAGTAACATTCATATTAAAAAATATACTATTTATGTCACTAGAGTTGGGATTTGACTTTGATGAAGACCGTTTGTTTTGGTAGAAAGATCTTAGTCATTTTTCTCATTTGTTATTGTGGTTTGGATGTTGATTATTATTTCACCTGTGGATTATGAAATCTTATTATGTGTTACTATAGGTGTTACTTCATATTTGAAGTTATGTTAACATATATATATATTGTAGACTTAAGAAACAAAAACGATGAGTGTATTATGTCAGAAGAGTGTATCAAACCCATAAGAGCTATAAGGCATCAAGAATAAATCAAAATATGCTTGTAATTCGATGTCCATATTTAAAGAAAAACCCAATAAAATCAACATATACCAGGTAAAATATTAAAAAAGTCCCAGATGCATGAAAGAAAGATGTATAAATTTCAGTAACATCTACAAATCAAAGTATTATACCAAGTGTGATTTATAAAACTAAGATATTAAGAAATCAAACCCTAATAGCAAAATTGTGGTAAAGGTTTAATAAACAACAACAAATCAAATTATTATAGCAAATGAAATGCATAAAATTAGAACAACAATAAGAAATCAAAATAAAGAAAAGTTGATTTCTTCCTGAGACACTCTTTAGCAATTTTCATGGAATAACATAATTAAGGGGAAAAGCAATCCAATCCAGACTTGCTGTCTGAGAGTTCATTAGAAGGTCTTGTTGGAGCTACTTCCAGCATTTTGTGTAATGAATAATTTTAACAGATATTTTGATAATATGCAATCAACATTACATCTATCTGCTTCGTTATAAACCAAATGCTCATTTTATTGTTGAAATAACTTTGTGGCTACATACACTGGGTCAATGAAATAATGAATATAAAATAATAAATGTTTTTGTATTGGTTGTTCAAACACAAACTAAATATTATTGTCATTTAGTTTTATTTATTATACTTAGTTAATCACAGTATACCAAATAAAAACAATACAACCATCTTAAGTTTAAGAAATTTCAACTTTAAGGCATGACCCTTGCGGTGCAAACTACCAGACTTTCTTAGACTTGGTGGAGACAGAAGTGAGGTTGAAGGTTTTTCTGACATTCCTAACCAGAAGACATTCTAATTAGGAGACGTTCTAACCAGGAGACATTTTAACTAGGAGAATTTTAACTAAGAGACATTCTAACTGAGAAACATTCTAACTAGGAGATATTCTAACTAGGAGAAATTTTAACTAGGAGACATTCTACCTAGGAGACATTCTAACTGGGGGACATTCTAACTGGGGGACATTCTAACTGGGGGACATTCTATCTGGGAGACATTATAACTAGGAGACATTCTAACTGGTAGACATTATAACTAGGAGACATTATAACTAGGAGACATTCTAACTAGTAGACAATCTAACTAGTAGACAATCTAACTAGGAGACATTCTAACTAGGAGACATTCTAACTAGAAGACATTCTAACTAAGACACATTCTAACTAGAAGAGGTTCTAACTAGGAGATATGCTAACTAGGAGACATTCTAACTAGGAGATATTCTAACTAGGAGAAATTTTAACTAGGGGACATTATAACTAGGAGACATTCTAATTAGGAGACATTCTAACGAGGAGATATTCTAACTAGGAGATATTCTAACTAGGAGACATTCTAACTAGGAGACATTCTAATTGTAATTGATGATTGTGAAAAAAGATGCAAGCTTACCCTCGCAGACTCTAAGGCACACAATTCAAGCTTAAGGAATTCAATCAAATGACTCCTTGAGTCAGACTATATGATTGTGAATCCGGTTGTAAACCCTCAAAACCCAACGTCACAATTCTGAACCTTTTGACTCAATAATCATTGACTCTGGCTCTACCACCTAAATACGTTTTATTTAGTTTTTATATTTATAAGCTTTTATTAAACTCCACATCAGGAAGAATTTTACTTCGATTTTGACTTAAACATTTTTAATTAAGAAATTTTTATTTAAGAAATTCAGCTTCACTTCCGATTTGAAAAAAAAATAATAGAATTAGTAAAGAATCTTGTTATTAAAATACGCAAGTCTCTCAAAAAAAAGTTTCATAAATAATGTCTGTATATAGGACTATAAATAATTTTAGTTTTGTTTCTAGTCCTGGTGTTGACTTGAAGCATCTTAAGAATGTTGCAGTTATTTCGTCATATTTTTATTATTGTGGTAATAAATGTAGCGTAATCTCTTATGTTTAGCATTACTTACACATGTTAGTGTATAAACTTCTGTGCTTGAATTACAGAGTTTTTGAAGAAACATGTAAATTAAAAGGCCAATGCATGAAAAGAGTCTCACACTTAGTTTAAGGCAGACGGATGTTTAGAGTAACAGTTAATTGTTAATATTGATGACTGAGGTTTTAAAGAAGATTGCCGGTTTAGCAAGCAGGTCTTACTCGCACTGATGTACACTACTAACAAGAAGCGAAAAGAAATAGTCAAGTACGTAGGTAGCATTTTACAAAAGTCGTATTATCGAATTTGACTTGTGAAAATAAAAAGAACTAGCATGCTTTTACCAGAATATATTTATAAAAGTAAAGCTGTTAAACTTAATAAAGAGGACAGGAAAGAAAATGTTATTTTATTTCTTACGTGACTTGAGAACTGAATACGTCAGAATTGTTAAGTGTCAAACAGTCTGTAGAGGGGAAAAAAATAAGAAAAATGAAAAACAATTGATTTCGTTTACCGGATGAACAAGTGTTCTGTTATTCGTTTGATTTTGATGTTAATTGAAGTTGTTTGAGCTAATATTTAAAATGACTGTCCAATTTCACTCTTATCATTATTATACTTCAGTCTATTAATGTCACTTTGTATTTCATATAGGAAACAGAATTGTATTATGAAATTTTTTTTAGAAACTTGGCGGTTTCTGTAACTCGAGTTTGGATGATTTCATACAAATACAGGGACAGTAAATGCCTTATTAATTGGGAGTAATGACCACTATGAAAGTATTGATACAGATGATGATTAGAGGGTTTTAAATGAATAATACTAATAAGAAAGCTATTTTTAGGTGATAGAATTATTAAAAATACTATGAATAAAGAAAATCCAGGGACAGAATGTTTTAAAGCTTATAATTAAAACTTTGAAGTTTGGAAATAACATCTGGTCGAGTGTAAAAAATTCGTTGTGTCCTTAGTAGAAAAAAGGTGAAAAATTTGATATAAGTATTGAGAGAAGAAGATTTTGAAACAGGTTTGGAAAGAAGAAGAGTATTGATAATGGTGGAAGTTTGTTGATTTTTATGTATAAATCATCATTAAACTTGATAGCATGTGTTTAAGGATAAAACTATTTAGTGTGTTAAAATCGGTGGTGGAATGAGAGACATAGTTTTCCAAAAGAAATGGAGCTATGAAAAGCTTATACCCTCAAATGTTGCCACGAGTGAAGAGGAAGCTTAGTCCGTGGTAAGTACTGAGTGCCTATAAAGTCTGGGAATGTAGTGTATTGTATTATTTTATTTATATTATTATCCTTGTCAGAATAAAGTCTGCAATGTCCATAAAAAAAAAGAATTGATTTTGAACTTTTAAGTAAACGTGAGGGATGGCTTCATAAGAAATTGTGGAAGAATTTAACCTTTAACCTTATTGGCAACCTATGTGTTTCACTGCCGTTGGGAAATTGGTCAAGAACTTTAATGAAACTGGTAGTATCTAGGAGAAATCCGAGATGGTTTGAGGGGTTACCTCTAACACATACACACAAACGCATCCACACACACACGCACACACACACACACACACACACACACACACACTCACACAGACACAGTCACATCCAGGCCTTATGGACAGCATACAGCATAAATATTGTTTTCATATAGTAAAATATATAGAACAAAAATTGACATAATTCACTTCAATTTGTTAACGACCACTAACATAAATAAGAATCGATATCCAGCCAACAATTCAAACACTTTTTCTCCTGAGACTCCTGTCAATATATTGGAATAAATTTTGTCAGTTTTTTTCTAAGTAAAACTCAGTTGGGTTTTTACACTCTGTCAAAGACCACTTGTTACGGTTGAAAGATCTTAGTGCATATGTGTGTGTTTTTTTAATAAATTTTATTTAGCACTAGCAAACCTACCCGTCTTTGACGGAATCAAAGATTCGATTGTACTTGGTATTCCAAAATATCATTAGAAATTATAGAATAGTAGAAAATACCATTATTAGTGTAGTGTTAAACAAATGCCTTATTAAACTATTTTTAAACTATTGAAAGTTAATAGCTTTAACCTTCAAAATCGAACAAATGTTTTGAGCACAATATGGCCTTTTCTAGTTAAACCACACATGTTTGAGAACTCATACTTGGTATGTTGGGTGTAGTGCCCAACCATATCCTTCTTCTAGAGAAGCTTAGATAGGCTAGGTTAGGTTGCAGTGGGAACACTCATAGGCCAAACATCGGCCCTTTATGATACCACATAATGTACAATTCTAAAGTGTAAGTTGTTAATTTTGTGTATTGGGAGTTCTAATACAAATGTATTTAGAGCATGGATCTTTAAGTAGTTCCTGGCATCGTACAGCCTCAGGACCGTTGAACATGTATAAAATAGTGTATAAACATAAAAATAAAAAAATTTTACTTGACTACATAGTGAAAAAATTTGTCGAGATTACATGTTTTGAGGTCCCAGAAGTCGTTTTATGACGTTTATTTGATGATGTCTGAGTATGTGTGGGTGGGTTAGTGTGTATCCAAAGTTTGTAATCACTCTAAGATCCAGAATATTTATTAGGAATGAAGACTAAAAAACATTTCCTATTAGTGGCCGACCTCCTACTAGGTCTACAGTTTAAGGACTACCACAGTATCTTTGAGGATTCGATCGTCCCCCTCCGAAGAGGGAAAATTCCCGTTACCCTGGGAGCAGGGGTTGCAATAATATTTGGCCATCTGGGCCCCACTGTGGGCAGTCCTGGTATAAGGAACGTACGGAAAATAGAGAGATTAAAACCCTTCGTTGGCTAGCGTCACCTGGCCAATAAAATAAATAAATGTAGGGGAGATCTTGTCTTGCTCTGTTATGTTAGACATATGGTGCTCGAAAGGGGTTACCATTCATTCCCACCTTGAGTCCATCAAAGCCAAAAGTATAAAGTAACTACCAGTATTCCGGCCCACTTAGCTGAGATCGTGTCCGTTCCTACTGGTAAAGGTTCTTCCTACTGGGAAGTAGTTCTTCCTACTGGGGCTCTAGCTCCCCTAGATGCTAAGCAGGCATCCACCCGAGAAGAAACTGCTCCTTACGTAGCGACCACAATGGTCTACCCAACCTGGGTGAGAACCACAGCCACTACGAGTCCGACCTCAAGGGCGGGCTGGAGAGAAAAACTCTCCATGGGCCCCCGCCGCCCGTAGTACCGACTTATTTTAAGAGTTTCGGATCAAACTCCGGACCGAAGTCCTACTGAACCTGCTCAGCTGCAAGTAGGGTCAATGGCCCTTGTAGCCCCCGGTAAACCTAAACATCTGCTATTTAGAAATTTATATTATGGCTAAATGGGACATTCTATAACTAAGAAGTTTGATCTTATATTTACCTATACTAATGTTGAGTATAAGCCACTCCAGCTTTTTTTATATCTTTTTATTTTACTTATATATATTTCTTTTACATAAAATCAACCAATGTTATATACAGCTCGCCAAGAATTATAAAATTAATTAATGTATTTAAAATCTAAAGTTCATTTTAGAAATAACGAAGGGAAGTAAAACATTAATTAAAATCATTAAACTCTTTTAAAAACACGAAATATTTATTTAATTATTATTGAAGTAAATTCTAATACATTGTAATATTTTTCTAAGAATTTATTTGCAATTTCAAATGAAATAACAAATATGTAATATGAAATCAACCTGATTAAAATTTCATTAATTTTATTAATGTTGGACTTGAGGAATACGAGCAATACATAGTCCGAGAAATCATCTCTCTATTTCATTAGAACAAACATCTTAAAACAATACCCGCAGTTCTGGTTCAACACACTATATACAAATATTAATCTGCGGAATTCCTAATTCATTACTTTAGCCCCCTCTCATTTTGCAAATTTAATTATCTTCAGGGTTGTTGCAGATTTTTCATATAAATTTAATTAACAATCGCATCAAACACATAAATAGGTAAAATATTTATTTATTTAACTACTTCATTTTCTTTTAGGCATTAGAACTTGTATCATTTATAATTTGTAGTTTATAATATATAAAGTGTTTAGAAAAGAAAAGACCTAAATATACTATACATCCTTAGACTTATCATACACCTGCTGGTATGATATCCAGCGGGTATCGTTCAATCTTATCCGTTAAATATATCAACCGCTCTGTCACTATTTCTGTTCATTTCAATTGATTATGAATAATATAAAATTGTTTACAATGTTCTATTGTTCTAATGAATTGTTGAGTTTCTCTTCCTTTATCTGGACCAAAGGTAGTGAATTATTCGGTTCATTAAGAGCTCCTCTAGCACTTTTCTAGCAAAAGGGATCATATTTCAGCCTAAAGTTCCCTATTTATTATAAATATTGTAAAAATCAATTGCTTACATTTTGTAGAAAAATTACCCCTTTTTTTTACAATTCATTATTAAAATGAGTAGAAAACGTTGGAACATTTTTATAAAACTCTAAGCATTATTTGTTTGCAACGAAGTTAAATTCAAGTGTCTTTTTGGTACAAATCCTTTCATAGTTTCCTCTGAAAATCAATACCATCTCCAAAAGTAGACAGTTTTAACCTTCTCTTTTAAGTGTGAATAGAAATGACTCTCAGGACTTAAATCTTCGTCAGAAAAGAATTCAACCGGGATTCTTTTAAAATTAAAACTGCAAAAAAAACATTTATTCATAATAACTGTATTAATGAAGTTAGTTTTTAATTTTTTTTTGCAAATTATTTACAGATTATATTTCACTGGTTTTATTCGGTTGTTTACTTATAGTACTATTTCCATTATAGTACCATTTAGTCACATTTTTAGTTAAATTAATTTTCCTTATTTTTAAAGTAATATCATTTCCCGTTTTCACATTGATAATGCTTTGCTTTTACACTCTGCTTAATCTTCCGTTTTTTAAAAACAAAAACTTTCCTTTCTCATATAAGTTCTTGATAATCACCAACAGCCTTTTTCCTTTATGCTCTGTTTTATTTTGCCTAATTTGTTTATTGGTTTATTACCTTTCCTACTAATAGCTTTATTAAATATAATTCACAGTGTAGTACATTTTTCATTAATTCGTCTTCGTATTCGTGTAATAGTCTAATTTACAAAAGAATCCAGAATCTCAAATTCAAAACAAATGCTAATTTGAAAAATTTAAATTACAAAAATTCAGGTCAAATGCAAAACTCTACAATGATCTTGTGCACTGCACTAACTTGCTTCACTATTAAACTTCATTAACCTAGTTGCTTGTAGTTTAAATCTTGAGTTTCACTAATTTATTATAATTATTTATTATAAATTATAATTTATTAATAGCTTATTCAAGCAGTCTTTCTTCAGACATTTCATTTTTTCGCTAATCCATCTTTTCTATTTTATACTACTTAGGTATATATAGATATGCTTAAATTTTACGTAAATATACGTATCAGTATATTTTAGGTATATATTAGAAATAGGTAAAACCGTCATACCTCGCAAGATGATCATGGAGTAGGAGCGCTTTCGGACGTTGTCCATCTTCGATTGCAACAGGCCTAAAGCGCTCCAACTCCAGGATCATCTTACGAGGTATGACGGTTTTACCTATTTCTAATATAAATCATACTAACCTCAGTGGTATTAACAATATGCATGCATATTTTAGGTACAATTGATGTATATAATACTTAATTCAGTTGTATATAACTGAATGTTGATTGTTTGAGGTGTGTATGTGTGTTGTGTGCTTTATATATATTTAATCACTTTTGACTAACATGTGTTAAAGTTAGTACTAGAATTGAAACAATACCTTTTTCTCAGAATTACAGGAAAAAATTACAACAGGAAATTTGAAAACCCTTAGTCGATTACAAATTTTAATATCCATAACTTTTATAAATATATTTCTCTCTGTTATCTTATAAGCTGTAAAAACTTTAAACTCTAAGAGTGACGTTTTATTTACATTTAGTATTAGAAGTCAGAATATTCTCAAAAGTGTGTTTTGTAAATAATAAACTCCTAAAAGCAGCCTGATTTGCTTTTCTATTAGCGCTACCGGTGGGGGATCAAGAAAGCTGAATAGAAATATCATTAAAGCTGCACTATTTACGTTTCAGCAACTAATAAACAAAATAATCCTTAATTACGAATTGCCTTTTTAATTTGTGTCGAGTTATCTGCTATCTACCAGATTATCTTTATATTGAAACCAGTTTATAAATTGGTAAATGGCACTCTGGTGGAATCTCGTGCCAGATTTATTACTATGTTTTTCTTTAAAATCATTGAAATTTTAGCCAAAAATATAGCAATATTTATTATTTGTTTTAAAGAAATCAAGTGATTGATTGATCATGATTTATAATGATGGGTGTAATTATGGCAGAGTTGATTTTTATGACTTGGTTTCTAATAAATAATAGGCTGCCAAGCTGCCAAATGATTGGCCCTCAATAGTGTAGCAAATCATCAACTATTATGAAAAAAACACCTATCAGAAAGTTGCATAAAAAATTCTGCAACCACCAAATAATTTATAAATTGAAAAATTCAAAAATTCTGTGTAGTAGAATTCTTTTAAGCAATATATTTTTGCATTAGAAATATTTATGTTTGTATTTATGTGTTTCCAAATTAGTCAATTCAATTTAATAAAGCAGCAACCAGTTAATTAAGCATGATTTAGGTGTAAATTTTAAGCCTAAGACCAATTAACCAATTTATTGAACCATTAATGAGAATATTTATCTTGATATTTTAGGAATGTTTAAATTTTTTTCAGGATGGATGCTGTTTACTCAATTATTTGCTTTTGTTGAAATAGAATATTAAATTTATTTTCAAATATTTTTATTTTATAAAAATAAAATAATTCTTTTTTAAAACTTGTTAAGCTTAGTTTTGAAATATCCAAGGAAATTCTTTAGTAGGAATTTTCTTGTGAAGAAAATTATAAAGCATTAAAAAGATCTTATTAGCTTCCATTTTCAAAACAGGTTTATTTTTATCTCGGGGATTAAAAAAAATTTACAACTTAGTTTGAAGCAACCGTCACATCCAAATGGTAAATTAAACAAGAGATTATTGTTAGAAAATAATTGGCAATCTCTAACAAAACTTTTTTCCACCAAGATCAGATGTTATTTTTTAATACTCTCGGTACTGTTGTAACTTTTGACATGGTTTCTTTTAATTGTTAAAACTTTAGACAGAGTTTCTACTTCAGAAATAGACCTTTATCGAGAATTTATTCTCATCTAAATACTTTTATTTAGGCCTGGAAAATGTATAAATGCAAACATAAGATGTTTAGATTTTACAGAATTTTATAGAAATTTGTTAGTATATCTTTAAGGTCTATCTATCATGCAATACAAAATCAGTTAACCGTATTGGTCTCATTGGGTTACAATGATAGGCAATACTAGTAGTATAACGAATGCAGTAGAGGATTTAAAGACACATTATCTAGTTCTAATAATAGATTATAACAATCTAATGTTCGCACTCAACATTATTACATGCATATTGCTAGTAGGGCAGAGGTTAGTAAACATCATATTTCTATAAAAAACTGTCATACCTGTTAAATTGCTGTGGATGCCCACCTTGTGCATCCTATTGTGAATCCGTGATACATAACTATTATCAATCCCCTTGCAAACAAAAACCGATTCACTGGTTGGACGAATTTTAATAATAAAATAATATTTAATAAAAGTGAACAAACTATAAAAATTTGGAGTGGTCAGATAATTTATTATAAGTGAACATAATATCAAACTTGTTGAACACATGTTGAATTTAGTTTTATTTTATTGAATTGAGTCTTTTTATTTTCTTGTTGAGAATAATGTTAATTATATATTAATTTCAAAATTTCAACAATCTAAGATTAGTAGTTTTTTGAAAATAAAAAAATGTCGTCTAAATTCATATTTTGTTTAATAAGGTGACTCTGTTGTGATGCAATATTGCCTGAGAGCAAACAGTGCAGCACATCTACAGCATTGAGGTGATTTTTGAGGAATTTCTGAATTTGATTCATCATCAGAGTGGACGCTTTAGCGTCACCATATGCTTACATCGCCTTGTGCTTTACAGTTCTAACAACGCGGTTCTTTGTTGCTCCTCACATGTTTGAGAAAACAAACCACACATTAGGGAAAGAGAGCACTTTCACTCACATAGTGATGACCTAAGGGTGCGACTGAAAGGTATTTTTTTCCACTTGGAGTATATTTTTCTTAGAAGAGGTCCATCATAGTTTATCATTCTATGTAAAAATGTTTTACTTCATACCGTCAAGTTGACATAAATTTTGTCAAATTTATGCGTATATTTCATAAGATTAATTGTATTCATTATATTTCTAATGGTTAAACAGTTTCTACTGCACACCTCTCACTATTTTCCTTTGTCAACCGTCACTAGGCACACATAAAAAACCAACTCTACTGTCCTTTAAGTGAACTTTTGTAACAAGAAAGCACAATTGATCGGGATGTTTTGAAGGTATTTTTAGAAAGATGTCGAATGTATGTGTGAGGGTGCTATGGTGCATCCAAAAGTTTGTAAACTTTCGACAGGCCACATCCCATGATGGATCAACTTGATATTACGCTAAGAGATAACCCATATAGCGAAGACTTGGTATGTAGTTTTTGGGCAATTTCCATAATGCAAAAGCCAATATATGGCCTTATTTAGAAATTGAGATTCCATTCGGCTCCCCTGGACTACAAACTTTACTCAAAAGTATAATACTAATTATGATACATTTATAATTAGTATAAAACTAGCATAAATAATAATTGAAAAAAAAATCATAATTTAGTCATGATAGATAATTTTTTTAGCATAACAGCGGCATAATAATAATTACATATAATAATAATAACATATATATATATATATATATATATATATATATACACGATGAATCACAAACACCGAACTACGTAACAAACACACTTACTGTCTCTAATTTTCGGTTGAACCGTCATCAGGAGAGTTGGACTCCAACCATCGCTTCACAAGTGCGCTTAGTGTCCCTATCTCAACTCTCCTGATGACGGTTCAACCGAAAATTAGAGACAGTAAGTGTGTTTGTTCCGTAGTTCTATGTTTGTGATTCATCGTGAAACGTTTGTTGTTCTTTTGGATCGTTTTCCTGTTTACAATATATATATATATATATATTAAAGTTACAGCTAGAGAACACAAGAAAAAGGACGAACACTCACGAATCTCGATTATTTCGGCGTCTTGCCGTCTTCAAGAGAGTAGAAAGAAAGAAAATAAAATAAAAGGAGAAAGAATGAAGGAACGGAGACGTAAATGCGTCCACTGGCCGATGTAAACTGGCGCGATACAATGACACGCACTGCAGCCATCTTACCAACGTGAACCAGTGTAGGCTGTGAGTTAAAAAAATTATAGAAGTGATATTTAAGTAAAAGGGAGGAGAAAAGTAAAAAAGAGAAAGGAAAGGAAAAAAACATAAAACTAACTAAAATTAAACGAGAAAAAAAATATAAATAAATAAATAAATGAATAAATAAATAAAGATAAAAAATATAAAAAATATAAAGATAAAAAAAAAATATATATATATGTATATATATACAACACCCAATGCCGACAAACGTTTTAATCTTCAGAAAATTCCGACTCGAGGAATACAGGGTATCACCCAGGCCACCCTCCTTCACCGAAGAACGAGGGTACACAGACAGCAGCACAAAGGAAACACAGATCCGACACCAAGCAAAGCCCGAACAAGCAATATAATAATAATAATAATTATAATAATAATATAAAAAATAATAATGACATTATAAATTAATTATGAAAATATGTACCACACATATACTTTTCAGTACATAAAATATATATAAGGTACATATTTTATGTGTTAAAACTACATAGTATTATACATAATTATTTTTTTTAGTTTTAAAACTTTATAGTACACATTATTATAAATTGTTTGAGTGTTTAACTAAATTTATGAAATTAAAATCCTGAAATGTGAATTTAATTAAAATAATAGCTAATTCATATTTTAATTTTAACAAAAATTATCTTACGATAAACTACTTATAATGTTTCATTTTTTGAACGTTGAACAATTTAATAAAAAAAAAAAAGTAAATAACGTCACAGTGAATTCAGTTAGCTGTTCTTTCTTTATAATGTTATTGGACTACTAATAGTCCAAAATGTGCAGAATAATTGTTATCTTGAGTTAATCATATAAAAGTTATACTAACAATTATGATTTACAAAACAAAAAAAAAAAGGCAGTATGAATTTTAATGTAGACTACCATGTGGTGTCATGTTATGATAGTATGTAACTCAAAAACAATAGGGTTCATTTCCTCACATGGGAAATTTCATTCTGAATTCATACTAGTTGTAAAGAAAATTTCCTTATTTCTTTCATTATTCAAATTAAAGAACATTTTTGGTGAAGTTTATTACCAGCACTTATTTATTCAAGTGACTTATACTTGTTTGGAAGTACAAGTTGAACTTTTCTAATCCAGTAACACCGTACCTTAGACTTTCCGGATCGCGGAAGTTCTGAACTATAGGTGGTCCCCAAAACACCCTCTCTATACATGGATAAAGCCTGCGTTATGCTTTACAAGTGTATCTGTGATATTGTTTTGATATATGATAGTTATATTCATCAAAATATACATATTGAAGTATGTAGAAAAACACTTTGAAAGAATACTTATATAATCTAGAATACATCATGACCAAAAAGTGCTACAGAATTATATAACATAATGAAATAGTTAAAGAACTGCATCTGTACCTATGAAACAATGGTGTTCACCTGTAAGTAAGGAAATATAAAATAAGAGGAGAAAAGCAAAAAAAGAATTAAGAGTGCACAAGATATGCAGTAAAACTATAGATATAAGAAAATGTTGAATTCAAAACAAATTAAAAGTATGAAAGTAACTGCAATAAATAGAAAATAGAACAAAAAATATATGTATGTATATTTACGCAACTAATACGGCTTTGGAACCAAGGAAATTTAAATTCAGATATTGTAACTCCAAGTTTTTTTGTTGTCACAATAAATAACTGGCAACACTTTTACGTTTTGAAAAACAAATGTTGCCGGATAAAAGAATACCGGATTAAGGAGGAATAAACCTATTTTTAAAACTGCCCTCCGCTCAGGTGAAGATTTCTCCGAAGTTTTAGAACAAATATGTAAGCGGTATATACTATTATATAAAAAGATTTCACATAAACACGTGAAATAACAATCTATGATCAAACCACAATAAGAAATGGGAAAACAAGACTAAGATCTTTCAACCGTAACAAGCGGTCTTCGTCAGAGTCAAAAACCCAACTGAGTTGGGTTTTTGACTCTGACGAAGACCGCTTGTTACGGTTGAAAGATCTTAGTCTTGTTTTCCCATTTCTTATACTATTATATGCTTTGTGTAGTCAAGTACAACTGCTTTTAAAAACTGAAATATTATAATCAATATACCTTAATAGTTCTAATCTATAATACAGAGAGGAGAGACTCATTGAATATGTAGTTTGTTTTGAGCTCGTGAGGTTTTCTATTCACTTTTACTATTGAGTTAATAATCTGTATTGTTGATATAATTGTGGCGATGTGTGTTTGATTGAGTGGAGCGTTGTCAGCCCGTGCAGGTGGCCAGCTCAATACTTCTACCTTGGGGCAGCTCTATGCATCCTGACTACACAAAGCCCTCTATAACTGCTGGCCATCTGTCTGTCGACAATAGCCTGCTCTCCCACTGCCCGCCTTTGTCCAGTCCACAGCAATACCATTTGCCTTTATCGTATCAAGTACATAAACAATATTATTACTTTGTTCATACTTTAAGATATATCGTAAATAAAATAGTATGTGAGTTAATATTACCTTTTTAAATATATAATTTTATTTTATGTAAAAATTTTATCAATAGAAATATTTATGTTTTATAGAGAACAAGCAGACTTGCCCGTCTTTGACGGTATTTTGCCAAAATTCAGAGATGATACGTGGTATTTAAAAATATTATTAGAAAAATTATGGAATAGGAAAAAATATATTTATTAGCACATTGTTAAGTAAGTGCCTCTGTATACACCATATTTCCTAGCTGTCCTTCAGGTACATGAAAACACAGAGAGTTGGAATCTCTGACTCTTGAGCAAGCACTATACGGTTGACCATGTGAGAAACACTTGGTCTCACTCATTTCAATTCCTGTCGTAAACAGAGTTTACCGTCATTGCCTTGTGACTTATTTACCGTCATTGCAAAACAGACGCCAACAGGGAATTGCAACAGTTTGAATTGTTGCTGGGTATCAATGGTATGCGTAGTATAAACACTGACTTCCCAGTACCACACCCAGTCATGATATCAGCATCTATTACGTATCTGAGCAGAACACGTATTCGGAGTCGTGTCCCATTGCAATTTTTGGGGCACTCAAGTTTTGTAACAGCATGATTGGTGGCCCTGCTTTAAGTTTTAAATCATGAGTAGGCAATCCAGGAGCAGTCATGGTGTCAAGAAATTCAATTGAATAATGAACAGCTTCCTCATCTTACTGACTTGTAGAGATTCTTTCCTCAGGTTTATATAGTGCAAGAACTTGTTTATTGATTTTTCCTACCTGCTCATTTACAGGGGTGAGAATTCCTCGTTCACAAAGTCAGTTATTCCGAATGCGTTATACACAAGAAAACGTTAAATTGGTTTTTATGTTTGAAAGAGAGGTGGTGACAGCGACGCTTTGTAGCTGAAAAATTTAACCGCACTCATTCTAAGGGAGAAATACTATTGAGCCATTCTACTGGCCGCCGTTTGAAAAGAAACTGATTCCACCAAGAAGGTGATTCCAAGAAACGACTTCAAAGAAATGATTCAGTTGCTGACGCGCGCGATACAGTTGACGAAAGAGTGCAACTGATGAAGAAACATTAACTATAGTTTGAAAAACATTAAAAATGATTAGCAAGCAACCTAATAAAATCAATAAGGAAAAATAAACTAGGAGTTAACAAATTATCGAATCATCAGTACATTGTTTTCTTAAGACACAAAATTTCATCAATACAAAGTGCACCTTTTGCAAGTTTCTTGTTTGACTACCTTGGATTATCCCCTTACTTTGTCAAAAAAACCTATTTGTTCAGTAAAATAAACTTCCACCTTATTTTACTGTTCGTCTAAATCAGACTTTTCCAGGAAGACATATTGATCAAAGAGACATCTATTGGTGTATACCCGTTGGTTAAGCTGTTTGACTTTTGGTATGCCATAGCTTTGTCATCAAATTCTAACACTGTTGATATGATACTTGAGTATTCCTTAAGTAAATTGAAAAGTTAATTAATTATCTAATATATTTTATTGTATTAAACATATTATTTGAAAATATATTCCAAAATAGCTTTTTCAAAATTTAATTAATATTTCAATCTGATTTTTGATATATTATATATTTTTGGTAAATCTATGTAACCAATTTTTGATGGCGCTTTCAGCCAATTTCTTCATTGGAAAAAATAAAAGTAATAAAAATATTTCCGATAGATGTAAAGTATAATGGTAATAGAAAGACGTTGTTGTTAAACAGAGGATGATAGAGTGTTATAATATGAACATTTTGGGAATAATAGTTAAAATAGTTGCTACGAGTATTAGAATAATAATTTTTTTTTATGATTTGAAGTCAATCTTTAGTTTCAATGGGATTTGGATTCATCCTTGGTTTGGGGTCTCTAGAGTTTGTATTTGAAAGCTTCCCATATTCATGGGAATTTGGCTCAGCCTACCTAGAAGATCTCTTTAATCTCAGTGGCAGTAAAAATACCTCCAAAGATAAAATTCTTATAATTCATGGATGTTTTATGAGAATGTGAGATGTTTACTGTCAAAAAGTTTAATTTTTCACACTTGTATTGTTTAACTCATAAACATATAAAAAGTATTCATAAAAAGACATCCTGTTGTATTAGAAGTGCACATTTATCGAAAGTACAATATTTATAAATACTTGCATATTATTATTATTACCACTAAGGTTAGTATGATTTATATTATTAATATGGCAAACCGTCATACCTCGTACAATGATGTTGGAATAGTTAGTTAGTTGTGATTGAAGATGGACAACGTCCAAAAGCGCTCCAACGACTCCAACATCATTATACGAGGTATGACGGTTTGCCATATTAATAATATAAACAATAATTATAATTCGCAATCTATGTTTCATTCGCGGTTAAGATTATGTTTAATTAGGATTAGATTTTAGTTAATTAGGATAAGTTATTTAAGAGAAGATGATAGGTATCAAGGCTTGCATGTGCCTAGTTTTGACGATTTCCTAGAGTAATTTTAGTAAATAGTTAATGCCCTTTTAATTGGAAATCTCAATATATAAAGCGCTCAATCTATGAATAAATAGTATGGTAATGAGCAAGATTGTCAAATCAAAGTGGTTCCCAAACGATGGGATAACCACACCTCAACCTGTCTAATGCAGAATCAGCCCCAAGGCCCTCTTACTAAGCCTTAATCTAAGTCTGAATCAGACATCCTCTTAGGCTTCTTCAGACATGACACCTCCACTAATCATGTCACGTCTTCTTTTAACCAACAGATGTAGAAAACAAACAGGAGTTATTTCAAGATTATGACAAGAAAAGAACTTACATTTTAAATTCGGCTAAAGTTGATAATAATTAAAGCAGTTTTTTTTAATCCTAAATAGTCGGAGGTAACTAAAAATTTTTCAAATAGTTTATGCTTATTATTAAAAATTATTTATAATTAAAAAATCTGGAGTGGCCTACACTCAACTTTACTATAAGTAACTTAATATCAACCTTCCTGGGTATATAATATATAACGTCTCATTCAAGCATAATGTAAGCATCTAAATGGGATATGATTATTAGTATTTCATTCCTGAGGTAGTTCAGATAGTGATTGAAGGACACATCAATATATAAACTTATTTTTGTACATCACACAGCTGATGCAAATAATTTCATTATTATAACTACAGCAGTAATAACATTTTTGAAAAACCAAAGTGAAAATTTCTTGATACGAAATATTCTCCTACAAGAGAACATGGCTTTTGTTCAAAAAGCCAGTGGATTTCTTACATCGTTTACTTGATATTCTTCTACCTTGAATGTTAAAGTGAAATTGTCAAATTTAAAACAGGAAAATACCCTTATTTTCTCTGAAAAACATCAAAAACATTGAAGAAAAAATGCTGTTTTAAGATGATTTATAATTAAAGATGTACGATAATTACATTTATTAATCTCCAAACGAAAGATTTCAATTTTGAATTATCTTTTACATTTTGGGTTTTCTATAGAATTATTATGCTGGGAATTTTATGGCTTCTTAGTATTTATTAAAATAATTTGTCGTTCCCTTTGTCAAATACCATATATATGATTTTTTTCTGTGTGAGTGTTATCCTTTTCCTGCCTCCTGTACTCTGTTATAAGTTTGCTATGAATGTATATTAAGAAAAAATATATTAGTAATTAGCCAGTTTACATACTCAAATCGAAGTCAAAGCCAGCTATTCAATATAATTTAAATCTTTTATAGTTGGGAGCTTCTAATTTTTGAAAATAATAAATATGAACTATTAGACTAGAATAGTAAAAAAAAACTGGATATTTCTCAGCAAACATAAGTCCTCTTTCTTGAGGAAAGAGTCCATTCGTCACATTTCAATATCATGGAAAGGTACTACATTCACAATGATAATGTAATTGTAACTGATATTAAGTTTTGCTCAAGAGTGCAATATATAGATTTATTAAAGTATTTTATGAGACAAATCCATCATGCCATGGAAGACAAAGGTAATTTATTTTTATTTTATTGGAGGTGATGGATGTGATGGAGGTGATGGATGTTTATTGGAGGTGATTTTTTTTTACATGTAAAAATTTATTCCTCTTACATATCGTATAATTCAATAAACTATTTAAATTTTTCCTTTATAGAATCAATTTTATTCAGTGGATCAATTTTAACATTGTAAAAAAATATCAAAATGTCAACAACTATAGCAGGTGATCCCTTAGTCTAGGATAAACAAACAGTTTTTATAGCTTTATTACTCTTTCCCGTAATTGAAACTTCGTGAATTTTGTTTTGTGAATACCTAATGTTTTGTTCCATTTTTGGTCAAATTTTCATGAGTTATTAATGAGCCGTTTAGCGTCAAAAAAACATTTTCTGAAAACAGAAATCGTACTTTAACGCCCCTTTGGTGAATATAATTTTGAAACTTTGGATATGCTGGAACATAATGAATAGATAACACTTAACAAACTATAATTAATAAATGACCAATGATCCGACATCTGAGTTCACTCTGACCATTCAGTTAACAAGGATGGGTTTCTTGAATGAATGTGCTCCTTTTCAATGAAGCAATAGTTTATTATCAATCTCGAGCATAGGAATCCACATAGTTGTATTGTGATATCTAGTATTATATTGCAGTAAACTGGAAAAAAAAATAAATGATAAAAAGAGTTTAAAAGTCACCAATTGTTCTCAACATGATGTCAATGACTGCTACCTTCCTTAAATCGATTTTAAAACAACACCTATGTGATTTACAAAGATCTATTAAACTTTTAATATTGAAATATTGAGTTGATTTAATAATTAGAACTAATAAATAATGTACAGGTAAAAAGAAAACTATAATATTTTAGTTGGTGCACATGATATGCTGCCCACACAATGATATGTAAAATTACGACAGGTTTTTGACTCTGACGAAGACCGCTTGTTACGGTTGAAAGATCTTAGTCTTGTTTCCCATTTCATATTGTGGTTTGATCATTGATTTTGATATGTGTACGCATGTAAATAGTGTAAATAGCAACGAAGCTCAAGATGAAAAGATGTATTATTTACTTGCATTGACACTCACCTGATTTATTTACGATTATTCTCGTAATTTGATTTATTCACGCGGGAGGTGAATAGATCAGAGCAGACTGTCCCTCGGAGAAGGACGTTAAACCGTCGGTTCCGAGCCTGTACGATGTCAGGTAACTCATTAAAAATCCCTACTCTAAATACACTTGAGTTTTAGGACACCTACTGTTGAATCAATCTTCATTGTGTGGTATCAAAAAGGGCCAGTGTTTGGCCTACGTGTGTTCCCTTGTGGGACTACCACTGCAACATAACCTAACCCTACTTGCATTGACAGGCACAAGAAGAAAATTCAGTAGCATGATCTAGTATCAATTTATCATTTGTCAGAAATGATCACTTTGTCAAATTTACTGGCACGTACACAATTATATACTCTCACTCTCTATCTTTTCATTCATTCACTCTTTATCACCTCTAGCTCTTCACAGACTCAATACACATTACTATTATTGTTGGTCTGGTAAAGAGGCAAGTTACAATCGCCATTTTGACCAATAATTAGTTTATTTATATTGTTATAAAGATATCTTTATAAACGAAACGTAGAAATATAATAATACATGGATTGTTTATCCACGAGTTTGTTAATCAGCTTATTTATTTAACTTCATTTAAACATTACTGCTTCAATAGTGAAGTGATGAACCACTGTATGAATTTTAAGTTTTAGGAGTCACTCACGTTAGGAGACTTAATATCATTATTATTATTTTGAGAAGCCAGAGTAGGACTCATTCTGATTTGTGGGTAAGGAATTTCCTCAGTGACATGATGATGTATACTTCTTTGCTGTAGTAGGCACTTCAATGTACCTTACCTACTTGAACATTAGTTCATTTAACAAAACTAACTTCATTTCAAATTTTTGTTTATTACCATGCATTGTAATAAAGCAAGTGTTAGAATTATTTACTGATAACTAGACAAATGAATGACTGATAAAGAGTGCTAAAAAATTTTTAAATTATTATTATTATTTTATTAACTACGTTTGTGTATTGTTGTAGGTGCAGGTGAAAGGGTACCTGTACAGAGGTAAGTGAGTTCACTATTGGGTAGTGGTACCATAATGCCCTATTTTTATAAATATTGTTTACGTTTTTATAATAACATTATCTAAGCTCCACTTCTATTGTGTTGAAAGTACCGTCAACGAGATACTTTAGCACAAGTGCAGACACATAAAACATATATATATATATATATATACATAACTAAAAAACGATGAATTGGAATGCTGTCAGTTTCTTCAACTGTTATTATTATCAACTGTTAATTATGTTACTTTAATTTGTGTAATAGTTAATATGTTAACTTAATGTTTAGTTCCTGAAGATGTTGACTTGTGAGCACCGAAACATGTCAAACAATCTAGTAAATAATAAGAAATAAGGTGAATTAATTTATGAATTACGCAACTTAGAATTGAAAAAGTGTTTTAGAAAATTAGAACAATTCTCTACGCAACTGAAAACGTAAAATCAGACATTACTTTATATATATATAATATATATTATTGAAAATAATCCCAGTTTCTGCATTTACGACCTTTTTATTAACAGATTCTAACCTTTTGGCTATTTTCCTTATTGTAGTAGGTAAAACTATAAATCAGGTTTGCCAATGACATTTCCAAGTAAATAGGTCAAGTGAACGAAAGAAATTTAATAACATGGTCTAAATGTATATAAACCTTATATATATATATTTTTTTATATATCTTTATATTATATATACATACATATATATATATATATATATAAAAAGATTTCACATAAACACGTGAAACAACAATCAATGATCAAACCACAATAAGAAATGGGAAAACAAGACTAAGATCTTTCAACCGTAACAAGCGGTCTTCGTCAGAGTCAAAAACCCAACTGAACACTAGATGCAGAAAACATCTGGTGAGGAGTTGAGAAGAGTGGGAGGGAAGAGTGGTATTTTAAAAGGGTGAAAGCACAGGAAAGGACTAATGTCCAGAAAGGGATGTTTGGGGAAACAAAGGAGTACAGTAAGAAAAAGTAAAAAACTATCCGCTAGCTGTCAACCCTCTTTGAAGAGGCTATTGCCCTCGTGACGAAAGTATCAAGTTTGAAGAGACCGTTACTAATGTTTATAATATTAGATCTATTAAATTTAATTAGAGACGATTCAATAATATTTCTTAACAACATTGATTTTTCATAGGTAATAAATTTAGCTCCTGTCCAATCAATATGATGATTTTCATTTTTTATATGCAAGAATAAGGCACTACTGTTTTCCTGTCTACTTACGTTATTATCTTTCTATTATCAAATTCTATAGTTTTGCCATACCACGAATCATTGGACCCCCTTCCAAGATTAGCCAAACAACTTGATTTTAATATAGTGTTTTCTAATCGTAATAACGTGGGTAATATGTTAATAAAAAACTCTCCAAGCGAATTGGAGTCCGCTGGTATTTATAAAATTCCGTGCAAAAATTGCCATAAAATTTATATTGGTCAAACTGGTAAATCATTAAAAACACGTGTAAAACAACACCAATATAACGTAAGTAGACAGGAAAACAGTAGTGCCTTATTCTTGCATATAAAAAATGAAAATCATCATATTGATTGGACAGGAGCTAAATTTATTACCTATGAAAAATCAATGTTGTTAAGAAATATTATTGAATCGTCTCTAATTAAATTTAATAGATCTAATATTATAAACATTAGTAACGGTCTCTTCAAACTTGATACTTTCGTCACGAGGGCAATAGCCTCTTCAAAGAGGGTTGACAGCTAGCGGATAGTTTTTTACTTTTTCTTACTGTACTCCTTTGTTTCCCCAAACATCCCTTTCTGGACATTAGTCCTTTCCTGTGCTTTCACCCTTTTAAAATACCACTCTTCCCTCCCACTCTTCTCAACTCCTCACCAGATGTTTTCTGCATCTAGTGTTCAGTTGGGTTTTTGACTCTGACGAAGACCGCTTGTTACGGTTGAAAGATCTTAGTCTTGTTTTCCCATTTCTTATTGTGGTTTGATCATTGATATATATATATATATATATATCCGACTTTGTGTTGGTCGGCGGACACTTCCACGTCACCGCTCCTGTGTTCCTTTTCCTTTTCTTACCTTTCCTGAGGTCGGCGTGATAACCAAAATGATCGATAATAGTAAGTGTTAGTCTCTTTTTTGTTTTCTTATAATATGTATATATATATATATATATATAACTGTAGTACCCTGCGCTGTTCTGATTTCTGCATGTCATTTGCCATCTAGGAATTTCAATGATTATGGTAGGAGGAAATTGAAAGCCAACTCAGTTTTAGAAACTGATAGGAATCCTTTTTATTCCCATTATCTTCCTCAAATCAACTAGACAAAGAGAGCTTCTCAGGAGCGCCCTAAAAATACTTATGTGTTTCTTTAGATATTACAGACTGTTTTATCTAGGTGTAAAAAAAGTCGTAATGTTGTTATCCCTTTTCTTACAAATATACTGCTCATTTTTGAAGTATACTTTTTAAGAAACAACATATCTATCACAGATGAAAAACAACTGACAAAATTCCAAAAATTTTAGTTAAAATACGAAAAAATATATGAAACATATAGAATTACCTTGAATTTTTTTGGATACATAAAGTGCAGTTAATCCTCGCACATTCTTGCTATAGAATACATAGATACATACATATAAATAGGTACATAGATCCAGTAACTTAAAAATGCCTTAATATAATTCTCACACAAATGGTAGTTAGTGTTAGTATAGGATTTTACAGGGGCCATCGAATAAAATTATTTCATCGCAAAACATCAAAATTCGTTTATATAATTGTTACATATGCAAGATATAATTATCACTATAGAAATAATACAGAATTTACTTACAAGTTGTGGTAAATTTTATAATCCCATTAAAGATTATTAAGATTTTTGCAAATTGTATCTATAATCAATAGAAAAATAAGACATGATTTTTTAATGAATCGAATATGGTAGCATATAGTTTGATGCATCTAAGGTCTTCAGTTAAATCCTTATAATAAGAACTTGTTTGATTGTTCTAGATGAGCAATTTAGAATTTGTTATATCTGACAAAATGTTTATAGGTACAATAAAACAAATGAAATTAATAAATTGATTTTCTATATGATTGATAACACTTATCAAAGTTTATATTACGACTTCATGATACAGTCACATTAAAGTACATAAACACTAATTGATTGTCAAGGGGTTTAATGTTATGTTTACTTATTGTAAAGTTGAGTGGAGGGCACTCCAAATTTTTTATCATATAATAATTGATATTCAAACAGTAACTAATATTAAGTTGAAGAATGGTTATCACCAGAAGTACCTACTAATATTGCATAGTACCATTATCACTATAAAGTATGATGAAAAATCTTTAATACTTTATCTATAAGTCAGGTATGGGCAACCTGCGACCGTGGGCTACATGCAGCCCGACACGTGTTGTGCGGCCCTCAGAGATTATCTGGAAGTCTATCTTAATATTGAAAACTCCTTTGCCTTTTGCTTTTTAACAAAAGTTCATCGAGACTTTTGTGAGAAAATTACAACATTGAAAAGAGAGAGCTCAACAGAAACAATTTTTCGCTTATACGACGTTACTAATCTTTGGGGATGCAGGTTATGATTGACTCATTATCATTATGATATAATGAGAAATGAATAATTATTTTCATTATAAGAATAATAAATAGTTAAAGAATTATTGATAAATTAATATATCTCAGTATTTCTAAATGTATAAATTTTATATATAAGCTCTATGTATCGAAATTCCACAGGAATTACAATGAGGCCCGCGGTTTTTTATAAATTATACAATGCGGCCCGCGGTTTCTTAGAAATTATACAATGCGGCCCGCGGTTTCTTAGAAATTATGCAATGCGGCCCCCAGTTGACTAAAGGTTTTCCATGCCTGCTATAACTATAAATTATATCAAATTCGTTGACAATCAATTGTGTTTTGGATTTGGTGTAGAAGTAATATTACTCTTTGGTAAAGAAAATCAAACAATAGATAAACAATTCAATGGTTTCATTTGTTCTAATGCGGTCAAAGTTTTCCCTTTCATTATTTCAAACAGATCCTGCATTGACGTAGATGTTAATTTCGGCCTACCTAAGTGGTAGTTAAGAGATAAATGTTTTATACTAATTTTACGTTTGTCTTTATACCTTTTAGTTTATAAATTATTATTGTATTTATAAATTTAGTTTCAGTTGAAATGGTCTTTTTAAATTAAATTATACCTGGCAGTTCAAGCAATTTTTTTTCCTCCCTTGTTCTTGCATTCATTAAATGAATCTTTAAGAAGCCTGATTTGTGATGTCGAAAAGTCTAAAGCCTCGATAAGGTTTGTTTGGCTCCAACTTTTTCTACTGATTGTCCTAACCCCCCGTATTCTATTGTGTCCATGCACTCAAATGGGAGTTAGCTTATTTTTACTATTTTATTATTAATTTTTGACATTTCAGTACATTACATCAGCCTATTGATTCATCATAATATTGGAGATCATTTATGTTTAAGTCTTATGATATATAGCAATGATTTTGCCAATGAAAGTCACAGTGAAGTAAAAAGATGAGAATAGTTTGTTAATTTTCAATATATTTAAATGCATTTAAAACAGTTGATAAATTTCTATTAAAATAAATTGATTTTATTTATGTTTGGAATGAATAGTAAAACTTGTTCAGCAGATGACCTTTGAATTGGTTTGCAAAGAGAAGCAGTGTTACCAACTTTATAGACAATAATGCTTTAGAAAAAAATCCCATGTAAATGTCGAACACACGACGACATAACTTGATAATACATTAAGTTATTTACTTAACAAAATACTACCTATAGACCTTTTTTACTTTTTGCAAAAAGTAAATGATTAATTTGTGTTTAAACTCATTTATATTTACCCAAAAGTATTTTAATTTTTTTTAAAAAAAAACATTTTTTAAAAAATATTTATATATTTTTACTACTTATGAGATGGAACAGGAGTGGGCAACCTTTCGTGGAGTAAAGGCCATTTTAGCACCGTCCACTTCCCCAAAAGGCCACCACGAATGGATATGCAAATTCTTATATAATATTGTAGGGTAAAAAGTTGTTGTACCACCGACACTCACCCTTAGTTAATGCCTGAGGAAGAACAAACACTACGTGTTCGAAACGCGTTGTTTATACCATTAAAATTTTTATATGTGGAGACCATTTTATTAACTTTTTACCCTACAATGAGTAAATACTACATAATAAGTGATTGCACTACATTAGAATCTTATATAATAGTTATAGGGTAAAATTATAGAATCTATCATTGTATTATTCGATCAGTGCATCTAAAACTGTTTCAAAAAGATTCAACAGTGTCCTCACTGCCTTCGTTTATTACCTTTGTTAACTCAGGAAAATGATTTTCTAAAAGCCTTGACTTTGCAAGTCATGATTAGGCATTAGTCTTCTTCTTAAATGCTATAATTTTTTAGTCTTTATTACCAAAATTGAAATTCTTTATATTTTGAAATATTTTTCTCAACTAACCACAGAAGGCCACATTTCATGGTTGAAAAGGCCACATGCGGCCTTAAGACCGCAGGTTCTTCACGCCTGAAATGGAGTGTAAAGACATTACAAAATAGAAGTTCTGAAATTCTTTAAGACATTGCTGCATGGACCTCCTGATAAAGTCACCTGCAGTAAGGGTGGAGGGAGCCTGTCTGAAAAAGGGTTAAAACAAATAAAAATTAAAAAAGTATTTAAATTCTATATTATTATTATAAACTTAATCTAGCTGAGGAATAAATTATATATATTAAAGAAGATATTAATATATGTTTAATTTAATCTTTCATGAAAGTAGCTATTTTGAAAATGTAATTCATTTTTTAATTTATTTCGCACATAACAGTGATTGGTTTAAATATAAATGTTTTTTATAAAACTAAATTAAAATTAGTGTTTTGTATTTAATGATGGTTGCATTGACTTAACTATTAGATACCTGAAGTTCTGAACTGAGCCCTGTGAAGTTAGTAGAGAACAAACAGGTCAAAGACTCAGTTATGTAATTCCAGGTTTGAGAAGGGTCTCGTAGTTTGTGTACGCCTTATTTCCGGACAAATGTTGAAGGAAACTTGCTTTACTGAAATATGATTGATGTTACACCAAATGAACTAAATGTCTTAGATTTCTTAGCTACTGGACCATACACCAGTACCAGACCTTTACCAAACCATACACAAACCAATACAGAGATCGTTTGACTGCAATTGAGTTTTATGTTTGAATATGATCACGTCTTGTTTGTTTTTCTTCTCCTTTTTACTTTACTATGGTATAAGTAAACTATATTGATCGTGAAAAAATTCGATCTCAAGATCTTGACGGAATTATATGTTTTGAGGTCCCAAAAGTCGTTTTATAAAGTTTTTTTTGATGATGTCTCTCTCTCTCTCTCTCTCTCTCTCTCTCTCTCTCTCTCTCTCTCTCTCTCTTGTGTGTGTGTGTGTGTGTGTGTGTGTGTGTGTGTGTGTGTGTGTGGGTGGGTGAGTGTGTTAGCATTGCTTGTTACCACGCTACGGTCCAGAATCTTTGATGGATCATATTTTAAAATGGATAGAAGAACCCTATATTTTGTGTCTTCATTGGTAACCAGATCATTCTCTACCAAACCCATGTAAAATATCTGGGTCTTCTTTTAGACTCTAGATTAACATTCAAACAGCACCTCCATAAGAAATCCAAGCTTGGAATTTACTTGATGTGTAATCTATATTCTCTTTTCAAATCAAGGAATTCTCCTGATTCGGTCAAGGACCTTGTCTATAAGGGGGTTATTCGTTCAGCGATGACTTATGGATGCTCCGTCTGGTTTAGAGCTGCACCAACGAACAAGGCGTGTATCCAGATTGTTCAAAATAAGTGTGCCCGCCTTATAGCCAGGGCTCCTTGGTACGCCCGTAATGTTGATATTCACCATGATTTGAAAATGGAATCCATAGATAGCTACATCACTCGACTTACTACCAATGAAGACAACAAACTATCTACCCATCCAAACCTCCTTGTACAAACTCTAAATCCTGTCGCCAACCTTCCTCAACCTCACTAAATAATTACTTCATCCAGTGACTATCTGACTACCTTTCCAGTTCATGACTCAAAGCATTGAAAACTATGACTAACAAGACCACATGACCGCGAATACGACATCATTACTGTACAGACTAACTTAATATCCGACATGAATTACTGACACTCCATGTTATAGTAGCACAGTAATCAAGCAGTAGAAGGCCTCTGGTCTGGAACTGCTAGTTACGACGTGCACTATAGTGCGCGGTTATATTCGTTGGTCGTTGGTCGTTGGTCCTATATTTTGGGAAGAATTATGCATGACGGGAAAGTCACTTTTTTTGCCAAAAGCCGTTTTTTAAAAACACTTTTTTCTTCTAAACTGATAACCCTAGAGTTTTGAAATTTTGGCATTAACATTGTGGTTACGAATGGAACAAACGAAAAATATATTTAGAATTTTGAAACAACGGTAAATATTTTTTTCAATAAAATGTATAAATTTTGACTTATAATTCAATCTCAAAGCTTGTGAGAGCGATACAAGCCACACCGTTTGACGGATCAAAATGAAACTGTACATTCAAATAGACCATTATATGGAAAATGAGATGAGATATTTTGTTTCAAAATTACGTTCACCAAAGAGGCGTTAAAGTACGATTTCTTTTTTGAGAAAATGTTTTTTTTGACGCTAAACGGCTCATTAAAAAATTATAAAAATTTGACGAAAAATGAACAAAAAATTAGCAATTTACAAAAAAAAAAATTAAAGACATTTCAATCACGGCAATGAGCAATAAAGCTATAAAAACTGTTTGTTTATCCTGAACTAAGGAATTACCTGCTATACTTGTCAAATTTTTTATATTTTTTTACGTTGTTCACATTGACTTAGAAATTTTTTGAGCAAAACCACTGCGATAAAATTTGACTATTCTAGTCTAATAGTTCATATTAATTATTTTCAAAAATTAGAAGCTCCCTACTATAAATGATTAAAATTATATTGAATAGCTGGCTTCGTCTTTGAGTTGAGTATGTAAACTGGTTAATTACTAATATATTTTTTTTCAATATATTTTCATAGCAAGGTTATAACAGAGTACAAGACGTAAGAAAAAAGATAACACTTACTCAGAGAAAATTAGTGCATATGATTTTCGACAAAGTGGAAGGAAAATGATTTTAATAAATACTAAGAAGCCATAAAATTCTCAGTATAATAATTCTATAAAAGACCAAAAATGTAAAACATAATTTAAAATAGAAATCTTTCCATTAAGAGCTGAATAAAAGAATATTACTCAGAGAAATTGAAATGGATATTTCAACACAAAATCGAGAGCCACTCAGTATGTTTCTACACAATTACTGCACAAAATAGCGGGCCAGGGTAGCCCAGTGGCAATGTGCTCAGCTCCTAATGAAGGCAGGTGAAAGAATAGACGATTACTTTTGATATACTACTAAAATTTACGTTTATTCGGATTGGTTTACAGTTCTTTCTCTCGAAATCAACTGAATAGTTTATCAATAGCTTTTTTCAAAAATTAGAGCTGGCTTACGGAAGGGCAGCATTGGTACCATACATATAAAAACCAAGTTATTTGTTTAACACTTACAGTAAATTGAGGTTAAGGAGAATGGCAAAGAACATTGAAAATGCTGTATTTCAAAAAAGAATCAGATTCCGACTAATTATGGAAGTATTGTTACCACCATAAAGATTGTTAGTATAATTTAAATCATTATCAACTAAATTAAAACGTAAATTTTCTACTTCGCTTCGACACTTTCAGAACAAGTCCTCCTTCACAGAGTGATAACTGGTATTGACACTAGTCAGGATGGAGTTGTTTTGAAAGCGCTCGAATGAAGTGAAAAATTTATAAGTTAAGATGATTCATAATAATTAAAATCATAATTATAGAAGTGATATATCACATTTGAATAATATTTGATGAGCTATATTGAACGGATTTATAATAAATACTTAAATATAACTTGCTTTAATATATATTTTTCAAAATAACAAGTACATTTACTTTTTTTTTAAATACTTTGTTTCTATTTTTGCTTTTCGCAAATTACAAGTGTAAATTTAAGAGATTATATGTAAAGGCATATTTTTTGTATTAATTTTTTTTGCTTAATCTTTGTTGTTATGAACATACAATGCTACCATTTCTAACAAGCGTTTTGCAAATAGCCAGAATGCAGAGAAAAAAAAATAGCAAAATGTAGCACGTTTTGAAAATAAATTAAATTTATTCTTATTAAATAATATTTAGTAAAAGAAAACTAGGTGACACTACTAAAAACTTTAGCTAAACATGAATTTAGCTAAATGTGCAAAGAATATAATAAAATAATAGTAAAAAGACTGAATAAAAATATGTTTTCTAGCAAGGAAAGAACTTTGAAGGGTGAACAAAATATGTTGTTTTGTTGATAATGGCAGTATCATTTATGAGTGACGTCAGTCTCCTTAGACGTGGCAGATCAGGGTTTACAAAGAGGCTTACCTCTTTAAATTGACGTTAAAAGAGGGATTCAATTCTGTAGGGGATAATAGGAGGGCTGATTTCAAAGAGTTTTGCAATACTGGAATATACAATTACCTTGCGAAGAATAAACCACACCACGTCCTCATTAGGGTGGCATTAAGTTCCTTATATTTCATGAAACACCCATTATTTCCTTTTATTTATATTTTATTAAAGTAATATACATTTTAGAAAGCAAAATGCAATTAAGAACTTCATTTTATTAATTAAAAAGATGAAAATTTACTTCCAGCTTGGAAAAAGAGTAAATAATTGAAGTTAATTTTTTAATTTGTAGTACGGTTGTAAATATGAGCAAAACTATTAATACAGTCAATAAGTTAACTATTCTTAACTGTTCCAGTTTTGTTGATGTAAAATGTTAGTTTTAAATAATTATGGTTTGTTGATTGTTAGGTTACTAAAGCAGCAACTTTCTGCAATATATGGTGAAGTTGGACATTATTTTGATTCAAAAAGACTCTTTTGTTTAGTTCTCTTTCAAAGAGGGTGAATTGAAGTGTTCTTTCAGGTTTTTATGTAAGTTAGACAGTTGATGGGAGGAATCGAGGAAGCTGTTGCTTCAGGATGCTCCACAGGATGAGGCAGTCCTAGCAGTCAGTTCTACAATTACGACGGAGAGACAAGGTTAGTCTAATGCCAACGTGCCCGCCTCTAGACTGGTTCAATACCAACTCTGCCCTGTGTTTTTTTTTCATGGGGTAGGTCTGAGAAAGTCGTCCTTTTGAGCAGCCGTTAAGCCGTCGGTTTCGAGTCTGTACAATATCAGGTACTCGTGAAGTACTCTAAAATATACTTGATTTAGGGACAATTTAGAGCTCCCAATGTAGAATATTCATTGATGAGTATTAAAAAAGGCTAACGTTTGGATTGTGTGTGTCTTTTGTGGGTGTGCCATTGCAACATAACTACAATTGCAATGGCACCGAGAAATAGATGGTCTGCCAGTGAGAACAGATAGCCATTTGCTACAAGTAGACAATTAGTGTTCTCCTGGGAATGTCTGAGACACTATACCTAGAGGTAAGCATTATTATGATTATATTATAATATTATTATAAATATTATTTATATTATAATATAAACAATATAATATAATATATATATATAAATGAATATAATATAAACAAAGATTAAGCAAAAAAAATTAATACAAAAAATATACCTTTACATATAATCTCTTAAATTTACACTTGTAATTTGCAAAAAGCAAAAATAGAAACAAAGTATTTAAAAAAAAGTAAATGTACTTGTTATTATTATAATTAATAATATAATTATAATAATAATTATATACTATTATATTATTATAATTTAATAATTATTAATACTAAGTATAATAATTATTATACTTACTATTATTATTATTTTAATGCTACATTTTATTGAGCTATTATTATTAGATTTATTATTGCTATTGTAAAGGTATCAATTATAATAGTTCTTAGACAGCAATAAGCATACTTATTAATTATAAATAGCTATAACATAATACAGATGGAAGGACCCAATGTTCACCGAAATACTACCCCCTCAATATACACTCTGAGAAAAGCATGGAATAAATGATCAATTCATCTCTTATTTGGATTACCTGCAACATTAACAGAAATATATTTATGGTTAAGCTCTTACGATCAAGTGCTTACACTTTATTTTATTGGGTTGTAAAAGGTTGATTCGAAACAAACAGCTTCCAATAAAAGACAGTTACATAGAACTTTTTTGTTCTTTCATTCCATTTATTTGCTTCTCTGCTATTTGATCAAGTTATATGAAACTGTGATTCTGTTTATTTCAAATTCTGGAATTGAGTTATAAGAAGTAGCAAAAAAGGAAATCACGTTTTTTTCAGAAAAATTGATTCATTGGATTCACTTCAAAATACTTTAGAAAATTCTTCACGTCTATATATCAAATGAACAATTGACATTATATAAGACGAAATATATTATATAATGCATTATAATTAGTATTACAACATGAATCGTATTATTCCTCCGTAAACAATAACTTGTTTTGTCACTAAATTCAACAAACAAATACTATTCTTATACGTTAAATAATCGATAAATCGATGTATGATAGTAGAGGATTATCCTCTCTCTATGTTGAAGAGAGAAGGTAATCCTCTCTTTTCAACAGTTGAAGAAGGACTTGTGTGCTCCTCTGTTAACACAAGTGTCAGATAAAGTACGAATGTTCTAAGGTTATATTATAAAGAGACATTCCTTTCATTAATGTTATTTTATATTGGGTAAGTAAATTGAATATTTCAATTTACAAATTTTGTTCGTTTTAATTATTTTTGATTTAACTTATATTGATGTTTTATTTATTTATGTCATAAAATAAATGATTTTTTTAGCTCAATATACTTACTGTGTATATATCTTGAATCATGTTAAGAATAATATATCAAAAGCTCAGACAATATAGGAATTTCTTTCTGTGCCCTAATAACAAGAAACACGAATAAAAATTGCTCCTGTCAATCATGTTCAGGAAATTTATTTCAATAACTATTTATATTATTTCTGAGTGACACAAAGAGTCACAGGTAGTCTAATAATATAATAATTATAAAGTAATATAATAATTATACCAGTGTTATAATAATTATTATGTGCACCATTCTTAATATTCTTATACCTGCAAACACTGCAGGCATACCAATCTTTATTATTTAAAATTAAATGAATTGTGTATGATAGCAATTAATTAAAATTCAAGTATTACTAACTCTATTTAGAAGAGAGGGGTTCATTTACTCTCCATGTATGAGGACAGAGGATCACCCACTCTTTATGTATGAAAACATGAATAAATGTGACGAGTACAGAACCTACCTACAAGTTTTTTCCTAAATTTTCCACATATATCATAGAAGAGTGCATTCTGATTGTATATTTCCTTTAGCGGGAAAATCACATTATTATTATTATTATTATTTGAGGGTGACTATAGCACTACGTTTAAAAACTATTATTGTACTTCCCCTCTTCTGTACTAAAGTACCCCAGCAGTTAGCTTTAACGCCTCAGCACTTTTGCTGGTCCCAGCGGTAAAAGTTTTTCTATGGTTTTGTTGAGTGTCCCGAAGCATCTACCTCTCTGCAGCAAAGTTGACTGACAGTCAAACAGCAGGTGCAACGGTGTTTCTTCCTCTTCTTTGCAGAATCTGCACAAACCATCATTGATAATGCCCATTCAGGCTCCCAATGTTTCGGGAGAAAGTGATTTTCTTTCTCCTTCTTTGGGACAGTCTTCTTCAGGTCCTTAGGTCCACTTGTGGGAGGTTGGCTCCCACTACTTATTGCTTTAGACCCTCTACGCTTCCGGAGGATGGTCTCCGAACTTTTTTCTCCTTAGTATCATACAGGGGAAAATCTCACCTGTTGGTTATTTTGTACGCTCCGGTAGAGCACCGCATACCGGAGTAAGGTTATTTACTCTAGGGTGTCGTCTGATACCCTTGAGATTCCGTTCGTAATACAGTAACCCCTGTATCATCCATCCTTTGGCACGGATCCAATGATTTCTGGGATTGGGTCTGGGATAACAGGAGAGGATTTGGGAAGTTGGAAGGATGTGAAACGAAGGTGTCACGCTCAGCCTTGTGTCACCTTCCCCTCCTCTTTTGTTTGCCTCTGGCTATAGTACGTTAACAGGGTAACCTCGCGAAGGCTTCAATTTGAAGGTAATCTTAGTCGGAGTTGAGTGCAGCGACTATTAGAGGTGTATAATCACTCCTCTATTACTACCCTACATTGTTATTTACTCTATAATATTATTTAAGTTAAATATTAGTTTAGTAATTACCAAAAAATATAGAAAAAATAGCAATAAGTTTGAAGTACAAGTATGTTATAAGTGTGATATAAGAAATTAGAATCAAATTATTAAAATGTTTGTATTATTAGATACATTTTCATTAACCTTATAAAATATAGTGATGACGAGAAAAATATGTTTTGAAAATTTACCGATTTGAGATTGGCTAAATATCTACTTACGTGTGATTTGGTTTGGTGCCTATCAACAGCTTATACGTCAAACCCTTTGACAGTTGAAATAATATTTGATAGACACAGATTTTGGTCGATTAAACCAACTAAATTTCTTTTCATTTGCTAATATTTAATACTGTGAAAGCTTGTTGATCAATTTGTACTATAAAATGATTTATCATCATACATTATGTGAAAACTGAATTATGAACTCAGATAATTCTGACCTACCCGATTTTCTTAGATTGACTTAGAAAATCTTCTATAAGTTAAAGATTTTTCTTAACATATACGGGAATCATTATTTTATTCACTTAGTAAATATTGGGATAACAGATACATTTTTTTATGGATTTACACGTTAAGAAGTTTGTTGAACCTATTTCTAATATGTTTACCATCGTGTGCTTGGTTGATATCAATCAAACGTATTTTAACCCTTAGTCGGTGCCACTACTAATTTGTCATTTGTTTGATATGAAAGAGTTTTAAAATTACCATTACTAAGTAAATTATTTTCTAAGACAAGAAAAAGAAGAATTGTTACTTAAACTACTTTAATTTTTTCAAAAATTGTATCAGAGACAGCTAAAAATGTATTTCTATCAAGGCTCTAAATATATCTGCTATGACCTAGAGCTCTTTAGCATACTGTGCAAGTATTTTAGGAGTGACAGACAACAATGTGAAATATTTCTTTTTGGCGGATTTATAATGCACTTTACTCTTTAGTTGTTTATTCAAACAAAAAACAAAACAAAACGTTATTAAAAGGTATATATACTTTCCTATACGGCTGGTTTTTAATACAGAATTTTCAAATACGAATTTTTTTGAAAAATGACATCTTTTTCATACCTGCTCACAACGTTTTGTTATATAGTCAATAAGGACCATCTTTTTCACATCAGCTCACAACGTTTTGTTATATACGAGTAGTCAATAAGGACCATCTTTTTCATACCAGCTCACAATGTTTTGTTATATAGTCAATAAGGACCATCTTTCTCATACCAGCTCACAATGTTTTGTTATATAGTCAATAAGGACCATCTTTTTCATACCAGCTCTTAATGTTTTGTTATATAGTCAATAAGGACCATCTTTTTCATACCAGCTCACAATGTTTTGTTATATAGTCAATAAGGACCATCTTTTTCATACCAGCTCACAATGTTTTGTTATATAGTCAATAAGAACCATATTTTTCATACCAGCTCACAATGTTTTGTTATATAGTCAATAAGGACCATCTTTTTCATACCAGCTCACAATGCTTTGTTATATAGTCAATAAGGACCATATTTTTCATACCAGCTCAAATTGTTTTGTTATATAGTCAATAAGGACCATATTTTTTATACCAGCTCACAATGTTTTGTTATATAGTCAATAAGAACCATCTTTTTCATACCAGCTCACAATGTTTTGTTATATAGTCAATAAGGACCATCTTTTTCATACCAGCTCACAATGTTTTGTTATATAGTCAATAAGAACCATATTTTTCATACCAGCTCACAATGTTTTGTTATATAGTCAATAAGGACCATCTTTTTCATACCAGCTCACAATGCTTTGTTATATAGTCAATAAGGACCATATTTTTCATACCAGCTCAAATTGTTTTGTTATATAGTCAATAAGGACCATATTTTTTATACCAGCTCACAATGTTTTGTTATATAGTCAATAAGAACCATCTTTTTCATACCAGCTCACAATGTTTTGTTATATAGTCAATAAGGACCATCTTTTTCATACCAGCTCACAATGTTTTGTTATATAGTCAATACGGACCATCTTTTTCATACCAGCTCACAATGTTTGTTATATAGTCAATAAGAACCATCTTTTTCATACCATCTCACAATGTTTTGTTATATAGTCAATAAGGACCATCTTTTTCATACCAGCTCACAATGTTTGTTATATAGTCAATAAGGACCATCTTTTTCATACCATCTCACAATGTTTTGTTATATAGTCAATAAGGACCATCTTTTTCATACCAGCTCACAATGTTTGTTATATAGTCAATAAGAACCATCTTTTTCATACCATCTCACAATGTTTTGTTATATAGTCAATAAGGACCATCTTTTTCATACCAGCTCACAATGTTTGTTATATAGTCAATAAGGACCATCTTTTTCATACCATCTCACAATGTTTTGTTATATAGTCAATAAGGACCATATTTTTCATACCAGCTCACAATGTTTGTTATATAGTCAATAAGGACCATCTTTTTCATACCAGCTCACAATTTTTGTTATATAGTTAATAAGGACCATCTTTTTCATACCAGCTCACAATGTTTTGTTATATAGTCAATAAGAACCATATTTTTCATACCAGCTCACAATGTTTTGTTATATAGTCAATAAGGACCATCTCTTTAATTTCCACTTCAAAAGTCAGTGGCCGAGCTAGAACACATGTATTTTATTATCACTTGTGTGTCTTCATGAAAGTGTGTTGTTCATAAACTGATATTTTTAGTTGTTCTAGAATTGAAGTCACTGAGTTACAAGCGTTTATATTTCAGTGACTGTTGCATATTTGAAAATCTCTGAGTTTTTTTTTAAATTCTTTTTAGTTTGTGTAATTTTTGTTAAGATAATTACTATTTCTTTATTGATAGAAAGATCAATAGCTTCATGAAGAGTGTTTGAGTGAATGGTGGTATTATTTTGTCTAACTTTTCTAACCAGGATATTTCTTTGTAGTGTTCTTCAAACTTTGAACGCTTTCCTGCTTCACATATCTATCTTTCCCAAATTAATCACCACGAAGCTAATCAGATCATTGGGTTTCACTACACCGATTTAACTGCGTTCTAATCCTATACATAATTTTCATTAGATTTATAATCATTTACAATTTTTTACTTACTTGGAGAGTCATCGATCCTTCTAATATATTACTAATCGTAGTAATTTCGGAACTCAGGAATGCAAAAACGTATTAAAGAAATGTTGGACGCATGCAGTAATATGGAATATCCTAGACCTTCTGCCTAGACAAAAATAACGACATTGGATATACAGCTGAAAATTTATAATATTCAATCTATTTTGTGTGTCATTAAAAAAGTATGTTTCATAATTTTTAATCAAGTCTTTTCAAGGAAAAAGAAATAACTATAATATAAATAAATGGGGTTGTTTAGATCGGTGAGCTCAATTCATGTTGTCGTCAGTGCATATTCAGCTTTACAGATTTCAACCTGAGTTCGGGGCTGTAATTAACTTTGCTCTACTATCCAGATGCCATCAAGGAGTAACGAAGAAACATTTATCTACTTAAAAATAATCTCCACATTATATGTTCTCATCCAGGATGGGAAATTCTGTAATGGTGAATAAACCTCAAGGTCCTTTGATGATTAACAAGATTGTACTCATTTCAGTATTTTAGATGTGTAGGTCTTTAAAAATATTTCCATTTTGTCGTGTTAATGATTAGTTTTAAAACTTCTTTTATATTCCGAGTTTTGCTTTGAATATCTCACATTATTCACAAAAACCTTAATAGACTTAACAATAGACTTAATGGATTTAACAACTTAAATAGGTTAGCCCAGTGGTAACGTTCTCGGGGTTTAACAGCCACATTGATTGGCCCTGGATTGATTCTCACACTATGGCGAATTAATCTGAGCATATCATTTCTCAAAGGAGATGTTAAATCATCGGCCCCAAGCCTGTATGATGTTAGTTACTTGTTAAAGATTCTTTCTCTAAATATACTTGTCTTAGGTAAAATTTAGGAGTGCCATTGTAGTAGAAAACTCATTGTGTGATATCACAAAGGGCCAATGTGTTCTTTTATGGTACTGCCCCTGCACCTTAACCTAACATAACAACTTCAATTAATAACCTTTATTTTAATTTGTTTAAAAAAAAAATTTCCATTTTTATTTTGATCATTATTTTATTTTAATTTCAATCTTAGTTGAACAATCTATATAATTGATGTAATATAGTTACTAAGTTTCATAGTTACTATGAATAATTTTTTAACTTGATGTTTCCTGCCGCTTTGAATCTAACATTGTTTTATTACTACTGTAATTTTTGTAATAAACAGCACCATTTTGCTAAAAAGGTTTTGATTAACAATGACTTTTATTATGATATTTAGTGTAATATATCTACCTATATCTATGCAAATATATGCATTTTATTTTAAAGGGGCATCTCTGTTAATATGAAGCTTCATTTCATTAAAATATGATACTTTCAGTTTAATTATGACGACAAAAACAATATCAACTTCAAAGGGTTATAAATCTTCTATTGCTATTATTTTTTTTAGCATTCCAATAATTTTTCAAACAGATATATTTTCGCAAAGTTATTTAATAAAATTTTAATTTTTTATTAAAAACTCTATATCAATGACTAATCAGGATTGTCATATAAAAACAGTTATCTTTTTTATTGATAGCTTGCTTTACAAACATATTTCACTTTTTAACTCTAATTAACATAAAAAAAAAGTTTGAAAATACATCAATTGAGATAAATTGAGAGATTTTTTGTTGACATTTCAAGGCAGTCACTGTGATAGCCAAGTCAAATATTTCTTTTTGTGGGGTCGGCGACAAATGGAAGGCCGACCATATAACAATAACTTGAAAAATTTATTTGGCACACCGGAGTGAAAGACGGATCTCAGCCCATAAGCACACTTTTTATCTTTTACCCATGTTTTGAATAAATGTAAGGAATAAAAAACACAGAGTAATTTAATCTTAAATTCATTACAAGATCGATTTCCTTTGCTGGTGTTAGTATGAAATACAATTTTGATTTTTTTGAATAATTCACTTTTAGATGATCGAAAAAAAGCTCTTGTGCCCAATATCCTTTCCATTAATGTTGAACTCTGATGGAATTATTGATCCCAGTTTTGCAATTTTGAAAATGATTTTTTTTTGTGTTCTTTCCATCTTAAAACAGGACGACATTATTTTTAATTTCAGCTGTTCTTTCTACTATTCAGAAAACCCACGCCTCTTTATCACAATGTCTGATGTGATATTTTACTTTGCAAAATTAACTTTCAGAAAGCTTAATGGCAATATTTTCTTTTCCGAGTAACTCGAAAAAACTCGTTGTATTGAACCTTAGCAAGGGCCTTGAGAGTTTTCACATTTTGTCTCATGTTCCTCTTGTTTTCACGTTTTTTTAACTTCATCTTTCAAAACATTTTTTGGGAATTATTTTTATTGTGGTTTAATGAAGCGATGCCTTTGAATTTATTTTCCTAATATTTTTCATCAAGAATTGTTTAGTAATTTAGAATTTAGTGGCTGTGAATTCACTGCAGGATAATGGTCCATTCATCAGTCAGGAGTTCTACCAAGAATGCCTCGACTTGTGCGTCACTCTCTTCATTGTCCTTTAGTTCTAAAAAAACACAAATTCATATCTCAGAGTTTACGGAAAAAAAACATCTTTTATTCTAAATCCCTTTTGATTTGGTGTTGTAAAAAAATACTGCAACATCGAAAATGCGACTATACTTATATGATGAAATAATTTAAGTGGACATTATGAACGTATGTATATATAAAAAGAAGTCTTCAAAAATGATAATACGAGTAGCATGCTATTTTCTGGCTTGTTTTAAAGAAAAGCGGAGGTACTGGAACAATGTATCTAGGACCACTGGTGGATTACAGAATTGTCTCGTGAATAGCTATTGGTTGCATAATCCATTGTACATTTTATATTCAACTATTATGAAAAAAATAAAAGCTTTGAAATAATTAAAAATATATGTTGCTTGTTATAATTATAATTGAGTGTTTCAGTTAAGTTATCCAAAGTTTTAAAAGAATTCATTTCCATGTGAATTTGATTTTTCTATAGCAATACGGACATGCAGAAATGTTGAAGTGGAAGATGGTTGAGTTCTGTGTTGGTGTGTACTAGAAATTCAGTCTTTTATAATATTCTGATTTTGAAATAGAAGACTCCTTCAGTCTAAATGGAATAAATTACTGCCTGTTAACTGAGAGTTAGAGTTAGGAGGTCTCAAGTCCTTCCAAGGAAGCCTAAATAAAAATTTATCTTCACATGGGCCATGGCAAGTAAGAGGTCACTCACTCTTCTTAAAAAAGTAAGCCTAAAAAGAATTTACTGGTCATTCGGTCAGTCTGTTTATGCTCTTGCATAAAACATCTTTTCTTTATACTAACCTTTGTGTTTTTCCTTGATTTCTTCTTAGATCAATTTCATAAACACTTTGTAGTACATGATAACTGTAGTAGCTAATCAGTGTTTAATAAAAATTGAATGAAAACCACGAGGCGTTAAAATCTAATAACCAACTATACGACAGTAGCACATGTGTTTGATAATGCTTGGAAAAAAATTGAATTTAAAAAATGATATAATGAACATCAGAATTTAATAGAAGATATAACTTGAATTTCTTCAATCAAAAAAAGGACAGCCATAAAAAATTAGAATAACGAGTGTATTATGAATGTAAGTATAGGTTTATAAATAAATATTATTATTATTATTTAAAAACAATTATATTTAAAGAATGATAGTGAAGAAACATTAGTTCCTCAAAGACGCAATCTTATAAGTAATATATTGTAACCTTAATATCTTCTGGCAATATATGTTATTCTTCCCTTTCTATTTTACACAAGTTCTTTTAAGTTCTAGGTATTTAGTATTTAAACTAAACTTGTAGTCTTGAAACCAAATTGTTGCTAAAAAGTCACTAGAAATTCAAAAACTCTTAAAAATTTAATCAGTCCGTTATAATTATTAAATAATTAAGTAGTTAATGAAATAGTTATATTAAATGAGCAGATATATTACATATATATATATATATGTAATACGAGGAAGGCGCCACGCATTCTTCAAGAAAACACTGCAGTAAAGGGGTCTAATGACAAACGCCACACACACTCAACTTCAACTTCAAATCATAATGCCCATAGCCAGGACCAGATTCTTACGAGGAACTCTTCTGCGTGAGGACGCCTATGCCATTCCTGCCCTCTGTGAAATTAAAGTAGGGACTGCGAGCCCTCTCCAGGAAGGACGGCGGATGCAGCCAAGCGTGTTAAGAAACCGACGGGGAAAAGGTCTACATACACCCACATCAATAGAATTTACAGAAAACACCAACAACCAGTATCTAATGAAATCCACTAAGCCCATAGTAAACACCGAGTTCGACGAGGTTCACTTCCAAGCCAGGACGCCAAGACCTTCATCCAACTCTATTGGAAAATTAAGTAGGGACTGCGAGCCCTCTCCCGGAGTGAAGGCTGAGGCGGCCGAGCAGACGGAGTGTGCTAAGGAGAAACGTGTTCAACGAATAAACACCCACAACCAATAAGAAGTGCCCAAAGTAATACGTAACAGGGATTGGCTCGTCTTTTACAATATATATATATATATATATATATATATATATATATATATATGATCAAACCACAATATGAAAATGTGAAAATCCAACAGTTGGGTTTTTGACACTGACGAAGACCGATTGTTACGGTTGAAAGATCTTACTCTTGTTTTCCTATTTTCATATTGTGGTTTGATCATTGGTTGTTATTTCACGTGTTTATGTGAAATCTTTATATATATATATTTTATATATTTTATATATTATATATATATAATATATATATATATATATATATATATATATATATATATATATATATATGCAGAAAAATCACAGTTAAACACGTGATAAATGAAGTCCATACCACAAGAAAAAAAGAAATAAATGCTGTAAGGCCTTTCATTTGATGTCATCAGAGAGCAAACAAAGCAAAAAAAAAAAAGGGAAAACATCTTTTTGCAAATTTTCCATCCTTTAATAAGCAATACCATTAATAAGCAAAAAATTAATGAGCAATTCAAATATTTTTTTAAAGGGTGAAATTTCTGTTTTTTCTTGATTATTTTTTTTGTCGTTTGATCATATTTTTAAAAAAAATTTTTGGTGGCCGAAGGATATAAGGAATAATTGAGAGTAAAATATTTATATCTTTCTGTCCTTCTTTGTTTACTGTAACATCTCATCATTGTCCTTTCCTGGACTTTACAACATTCAAAATTCCTCTCTTGCTTTCAACTTCTCAATTCTACATCAGATGTTTCTACATCTTTGGTTTCAGTTGAGATTTGACTCTGACAAAAACAGCTTGTTACGGTTGAAAGATCATAGTTTTTTTTTCTGATTTCTTATTATAGTTTCGACGTTTATTTACATATATATAAAAAAATCATATACAGGTTTGAAAGGCTTTAAATAATATATATTGGCAAAAATCTAAAATTATTCGTTCTTAAGATCACTATAGTATACTTATGTCAAAGAAAAAAAAAACAATTGATGTGTAATAAATATATACTTATTATTGTACGCGAGAAGGGTGAAGTTCAATGAGACCTGAGTTTTTAATCAATTGAAGAGAGAAATTCATTTAGGGAAGATAGAAAACATGCCGTCGTCGCACTCACGCTCATGGTCTTTCATTACCAAGGCAGGGCAGGGCTTATTTCATTTCAAAAGCAACATTACTCCTCTCTTGGCCTTTCAAGCCTCCTGAAAATAACTAATTCAGCAGTATACAAGTGCCCGCACCAATTTAACCTGGAATCTATTTTTCAGTAGATCATCTTCATATATTAGCAATCTGGAGCAGTCTCCACAGAACATTCCTCTAAATACAGTCGTTATAACAAATAATGAACATTCTATTAAACTAATTGAAAGTATTAATATTAGTGTGGTATTTTATAAATTAAAATGTAATGATCATTTTGCTTAGTGTAATAGGGGCAAGTTTGAGGGAAATATTTATTAATACACTGTGATTCAATAATACATCGAAAAAATACATACAAAGTGAATGATTATTTCGTTGTTGATAATAATTGAATCAACATATTCTAAACCTTTATAAAAACTTAAAAAAGATCTTAATCAGTTTTAGGAAGAAAAGTAAACAGGGAACGGTTTTCTGAGATCTCTGAAAATTTATTTCCTCAAGAGGAATAGGTTACTGAACTTGTTTGTAGTTGTTTGAATTTATTACCAACTACCACAAAAGAAAACATCCTCTTTAACACTTGGACCAAAGTGTCGTAGATCTTCTGTGTTTTCTTCATAATTTTTTCCCTTTGTATATGTTTTTTCTAATTTTTTTCTATACATTTTCTTATATATTTGTTTTAATTATTTTTATGTGAGTTTTTAATATTGATTCATATATTATTAGTTACTGTAAAGTAATTTTCCGTAGAGATAGACCTGAAATTAAATATATAATAATTATTACCTGAATAAAGTTAAATAAAAGAAAATTATCACAATATTCCCAAAAATGGAACCAGGGTAGCAAGTGTCTTGCGTACTCGCTGATGACAGTAGCGCAAATGTATTACGTATAAATGTAACAAACAATTTTTTTTAAATTTAATATTTGCATATTATAAACACTAATAATAAACTAAAGGCATGGAGCCAGTGTAACCCAGTGTGTTGCACGCTCACCGATAACAGTAGCACAAATATATTAGAAATAAATTTAACAAAAAAAAGTTTTGAATATAAAATTTGAATAATATAAACAATGGTAATAAAGTAAAGGCATGTAGCCAGGGTAGCCAGTCGCTTGCGTGCTCGCCGATGACAGTAGTAAAAATGTATTATATATAATTGTAACAAAAAAAAAATATTTTTAATTTAAATTTTGCAAAATATAAACACTGGTAATAAAGTAAAGGCATAGAGCCAGAGTAGCCCAGAGACTTGCGTGCTCGCTGATGACAGTAGTGCAAATGTATTATAAGTAAGTGTAACAAATATATAATAAACTATTACATTGGAGGTTAAAAATAAATAATTTTAGAAACAAACTTGAACACAACTGTCAGATAAAATACGAATGTTCTAACGTAATATTATAAAGACACATTCCTTTCATTAATATTATATTATGTTAGGTAAATAAATTAAACATTTCAATTTACAAGTTTTGTTTGTTTTAAATATTTCATCGTGTATATAACTTGAATTGATGTTTTATTTATATATGATAAAATAAATGCTTTTTTCTTTACTTTTAAATGATTTTTATTTTGCTAAATATACTTATTCTTTATATATCTTGGATCATGTTCAGAATACTATATCAAAAGCTTGGGCCATATAAGAATCTGTTTTCGTGCCTTAATAACAAGAAACAAAAATTACAATTATCCCTGTCAATCATGTTCAGTGAATTTATTTCAATAATTATTTCCTATAATTTCTGAGTGATACAAATGGTCACGGGTGGTCTAGTATTATCATAAAGTTGATATTTACATAAAGCATTTGCAAATCATTAGTTGTGCAATCCGTAATTGTGTGGTATTTACTCATTCTGAGGTAAAATGGATAAACCAACAAAAGTCTCCACACACATGAAGTTTTATTCAACGCGTTTCGAACACTTTGTGTTCATCATCAGGAAGACACTATAATACAAATTATATCTAATTAGTTACAAAAATTAGAGTGAAATAATAAAAAATAAAAATTCAATTAAGAGAATTCAAGACATACCCAAGGATGTGGTACTGACGGGTTGGTCAAGTGAAAACAACTAGTAGGAAACTGATCCCTTGCGAAAGAGTGGGGATAGGCAGGCATATAGGAGATAAGGTGACAAAGGCTTCGGGTATGCTTGAAAGCCGTTAACTGAAATAGAGAAGGCCAGAACCAATAATTTAGAGGAAAGAAACTTTTTTTTTTTTTTTTATTAAATTTATTGTTTTTTTTTTAATTTATTCTTTGTGATTCTAGGAACAGCTAAAGAAATTTTGGACACCCTGGAATTTGATCATTAAGGCATAGAGAGGCAGAAGGATTATTAATGACGGCCTTGTTTATTTAACTAATTAGATATAATTTGTATTATAGAGTCTTCCTGATGATTAACACAAAGTGTTCTAAACCCGTTGAATAAAACTTCATTTGTGTGGAGACTTTTGTTGGTTTATCCATTTTACCTCAGAATGAATAAATCATTTGATATGTTTGTTTTGTTAGATCACTGAAGTTAAGCAAATTTGGCTGTGGTTAACACTTTGCTGGGTGACAACATGTGTTGTAGGATTAATTGGGATCGGAATCAAAAATGATTCCCTTTTTGACTTTTACCCTTCTACTACCCAAAAGGCGTTAAGTAAGTTATACAGACCAGAGTTTGAAAATTTTGATTCGCTCCAAGTAGATAGCTAGAATTGTCAGGTATCATGTCTCATATATTTTCTTTGTTACATTTCAATTTTTAGAAATATCTATCATTATGTGCCTATTCATTCAGCTTAATCTGTAAACTCTCAGATAACAGAACATGTTGAAAAACTGGTCGATCAATAAGAAAAGAGATGACTGACCATTAATTGAATGTGATACATCTGCTCTCCTAATCTGTTAAAAATAGTGTTCCAGGATTTATCTGTTTGCTTGTCTATTCAACTTTTACCATAACTATAGATGTCCAACTTTTTTCTCCAATGAGTCACATTGCAAATTGAAATATTTCACATAGCCCTAAAAGCATTTGAATACATTTTTTTTAAATATTTTTGTTATTTAATATTATCTTACTATTTATTATTATTTAATTAGATATTTATTATCTTTAGCGTTGTAATGAGATTGACAAGTGGGTCCCACGAAATCATACAGTGAAGGCTGCGAATTGCAAGGAACCACCCGCCGTAATCATGGGTATATACCATATATTCAGACAATCATATATACAACTGAAAATTGCATAATAACGGTATACAAACGATTTATTTTATCATATTTCACTTTTTCTTCGTACACCTAACCGTACTCTCTCTGCGTACCCTATTAATAAACCAAATTAATATAATTAATTAATTAATCTTAAAGACCTATATTCAGATGACTTTTGATAAATATGTAAAAATTATAAGCCATAAAATATATAAAAAAAATTAAAATCATATTTAAAAATGATTACCTATAAAAATACTACCTGAAAATACTAGCCCATCACAAGTTTTTCTCTAGAACTTTAATGAAAAAAAAATTTTTTTTTGACGTTATGCAATCTTTAAAAATGTTATATAACTATAACTATAAATTAGCATGTTCTATTTGTTTGCAAGTCGACTTTATTTTTTGGGCAATAAAGGTATTTTATATTACTTTTTGTTACTTTAAGATCTGATAATATTGTGCGACTTCATTTCTAACAATCAAACAACTCGTTTTCTTTCCCTGCATTCAGCATTCTCTTATAACATCCCTATACCAGCTTTTCTACAACAGTTTCATTTCTATTATATTCTCAATCAAGCCTTTATTATTCTCATTCCAACTTTTTCTGATTTTTCTTTTCTTTTTCTCTGTAAATAGAATTCAACCTTAACTTCTCCATACTTATTTTTTAGTAACTTTTTCTTTTTCATTTTATACAAAACTGATCCTCTCTACACAAGCTTTTCTTGATTTGTTTTCCTTTTTTATTCATAATCTTCTATAATAATTCATAATTTTCTATTCATAATCAAACTTTAGTCAATTAATAGTAAAGTAGAAACTCAATATTTTCTAAATTAACTATAATTGTAAATCAGAGTTGCAAAATTCTAACAAAGTTCAATTCACTTGATATTTAGTTAGATACTCTATACCTAAAACAGATATATCAGTATTGAAAATATATTTCCTTTTTGTGTTCAAAGCCGAGATACAGTTCTAGAGATGTTATTGGTTACTGAACATTATTTGATAGTAGATTCTTAAGGAGTAGCTAGTATCTACAACAGATATGCCATTTAAACAAAAGTACTCTTTCCTCCGGCATCCTTTCAAAATAACCTAGCCAACTTAAACGTACCCGTCGTGCCTTCGCTACGAGAGACCTTCTAAAGAGATCTTCCAGCTCTCTGTTTCTTCACACCCTTCTTCACATACTGGACCATATAGCCTTCGGAGAACCTTTCTTTCTACCTTGTCTCAATTTCCTACTTTTCCTACGTTTTCTCAATATATTTGGAACAATTACTATTTTGTAAAGGTGGTTTTTTTTTAGTTAAAAATTAAAGCTTTTGGTACACATCATGTTATCTTAATCCCAAAAATTATAAAACAAAAAGACACACAGCTTAGATAGAACATGATCAACTAAAACCAAGTTGAAGAATTTAAGCAAAAATAAATCATTGTAACATACAAGTTCGAGTAAATACCATGTTTAAAAGTTATTTTCTTACTTTTCATCCTTGTTTGGAGGCCTCTTTTGCTAGTGTGTCGGCTAGTTCATTGCCACGTAGTTCTACATTATTATAAAGCCTGGGCCACGTTCCTCCAGCTTCTCTGTTTTTATAAAGAGGAAGATCTTTCAGCTCTCTGTTTCTTCTCTTTCTTCACACCCCTTCTTCGCATACCGGACAAGATTATGTGATTTGAGATGTCGCCTATATGCGCAAATGGTATCAGTACTGAAGTAACTGCACTTGTATGACTTAACATTTAGTATTGGAGTCACTGGTGGTTGTGGTGACCCCTTACAGGATAGGTCAACTCCACTCTACTGTGTTTAGTTTAAGAGTAGCTTCATTAAAATCTTCCAGCAGATTACTAACAAAAGGCAGCTGGAGGCTTTGTCTTTAACTAACAAGTAACAAAACGCTTTTTAAAGTAATTTTTTTTTCACTGAAACCTAAAAGATGAATCTTATCCCGTAAAAATAAGGTAGTTAAAAATGAACTAAACAAAATATTTAGATGGTTTCCCACATAGAATAATGGAGACTCCTGTAAGTCGGGTTTGTAAACCTTTTAAAATTTACCACGATCTTATTTTATGCATATGTCAAATTTCGTGTGTCATTGTTATTCATCCGACACCTTGGTATCACAATACTATTTTTGACTTGAATATTTAGGAGTGGCTTCAGTTTTTGAGTTAATGTAGGCCCTAAAATTCTCAGTTTATTATGGTTGCTTACTTTTTTTTCTCTCGAGTCAATTTAACGTTATGTTTTTTTGGTGCTCCTGCCATAAAGTGTATGGTGAGCCTTCTTGATAGGGAAGTGGTAGTCATATCAATGTACGAGTGGGTTTCACAGTCTCCATTAGTACATGTATATACGTACACTAGATTTGTTTCCTTTGAAGGTGGGCTTTGACTTGCTGTGATTTGCTCTGATTCAAAGGAAATTTTAAAATTTTTCAAATTTCACCAGCGCATTTTAAATAAATGACTGAGAAAATCTCAGTACACAAGTGTGACGTTCACATCGCTTAACATATTTCATCATTTGAGCTACCATAAACAGTAAAAAAACTCATTACTTAAATTTCGTGATATCCAGCAAAAATTGTTCTGAACAGGTTTATTTTGGACAGGTTTACGTAGGTTTTTTAAGCAATAAACATGATAAACCCACAAAAATATTTTATTTTTTTTTTAACGAAATAAATGAATTTTTACTCAAGTTTCCTTTTCAAATGAAATATTCTAGATAGTCTAGAATATTGTAAACAATCCCATCTTGTAAACAATGGGATGTTGTTCAATAGTTAGCGTGCTTACAGCTATTCACAAAACCTTGAATGTCATCTGGCAACACCCAGGATATCTTTTCTTTTTTTTTTTAATTTAGGAGATGAGAAATTTCGTGCACGCAATCTCTCAGCAGATCGTAAACCGGTCGCTTCATTCACGAGTCTCATGACTTCAGGTACCCCTTGAAGTTTCCTGCTATACTAATGCAAAGTATGAGAACCATGGTCATGCCTACTCTATAAAGAAAATTAAGAAATAAATTCAGGAAAATGTTATGACTGCCTATGACACTGTGAATCATCAAACCTACTATATACTGCCGATATGTTGACGATTGTTTTGTTATACTAAGGAACACAAACCAAATAAACACACTAAAAAATGCATTTAAGGAAGAATTATGCCTGAAATTCACAATAGAAAAAGCAATAGACAACAAAATTAACTTTCTCGATATCAGTACTAACGTGTTAAATGACAAAATTCAAACTTGAGTATTCAAGAAAGAATCTAATACAACCTCCTACCTAAATGTCCGTAGGGAATGCCCTCACTGCTACAAAGATGGAGCAATTAAAGCCTTAATTCATAGAACATACAAGATCGCATTAAATTGGGAAATATTCAACACAGATATTAACAGAACTAAGCAAGCGTTTCTTAATAATGGTTATTCTAATGATAATTTTGATAGAATGTTGAAAGAATAACTTTGTATAAGAAGATAGAATCAAATTAATGAAGTTAGACAAACAATAGTCCATAAAGTTTATTCCAAAAACCAGTATTCGGAAGAACACAAGCCTGATGAAAAAGTATTAAAATGCGTTGTAAGAAGTAGTAAAGAAATGTCAGCTGCAAAAAATTGAATGAAAAAGTAAGACTAGTCCCTTATTACAAAAGCCCACCTGTTTATAAGAAATAACAACCAAATCAATAGCTCACCTTTAAAGGAAACAGATCTATACATGTACTCGTACTAATAGGGACTGTGAAACCCAAAAGCACTACCACCTCTCTATCAATAAAGCTCACCATGCACTTAATAGCCGGAGCACCCAAAACACATATGCAAGACAAACACAATGTTAAATTCACCCGAGAGATGCTGATTACAAATACTAGAATAATAAAAAAAGAAAGTAACTACCATAAACTGAGAATTTTAGTGCCTACATTAATTCAAAAACTGAAACCACTCATAAATATTCAAGTTTAAAATAGTGGCCCAATTTTAGAGCTCTTTAATTCACCTCTAGGGCACCTAGAAACCCTTGCAGGTAGTAACTCAGGCCGAGAGCCCACTCACCCCACAGGATTAACGACCAGCTTATCTTAAACTTGAAGAAAACTAACCCCTACTGTCTTTGCATATAAAATAAACTAGAAAATTCACCCAAGAAGTTATTCACGTTCTGATGATGAATGTTGAACATTCAAAACATGTCGAATAGAGGAGATGTACGTACTTTATTGTGTAGTACAATATATATAAAACAAGACTTCACATAAACGCGCGAAAAAGGGAAAAAAAAGATTAAGATCCCCCAACCGCAACAAGCAGCCCTCGTCAGAGTCAAAAACCCAACTGGATATATATATATATATATATATCTAAAAACAAAAAAAAATGTTTTTATTTAGAGTGACATGAGCATAATTTTATCAATATTGTATAGAATGATAAAAAATTTTGTGCAATTCAAGTTCATTCTTCTCATTATTCTTTCTAAATTAATTTTAACTTTCAATTTATTGGTCTTTCATTTATCTCCTATAACAAATATCATAAAAAAAAAGATGAGAATATTGTATTTACACTTTTCGTACTATAGTTTAGATTTTGTGCTTTAGAAAAAAATGAAGTAATATACTTTTTATCAAGAAGTTATGAAAAGTAAATCACACCCTAAATCATTCTTGTTGATTTTTAATTGCTTTCAAAAGAATTTATTTCAGGTAGTAATCTTACACTGTTTCCTCTGATTGTTTATTTTTTACTTTTTTTATAACTTACATTTTTATATAAGCTAAGAATATGACTAATATTAAAAAAATAGATTTCTTAATAACATTAAAGTAACACAAAATAATCTGCAGGGTTGCTTGAAAGAAGTCAATAATATTTTGCTTTTTACCTCAGAAGAAGTCACACTAGCCTAATCCAGGTATTCTGCTAAATGAATAATCCTTGGACTAATGTTCATTCAATAATTAACTAACATTAGGTCTATAATACTAAAGATTATAAACTAATATCAAAAGTTTATAATACATTAAAAACTTTACTAAGTTTTAACTTAGTAAAAATTACTAAGTCCGTAGTAAAACTTAGTAATTTTAAGTAAATGTTCTAACATATTACTATATGTTTTATATATTAGAACTTATTTTCTAAATTAACTAAATCATAGTTAATTTAAAAAATATTGAGTTATTACCAGCTACTACATTAATTACTACCAGAATTTGATAATAATTAATTGATCTATGCTTAAAAAAATTGTAAGAGTGTAGAAACTACTCATTGATAGTACTCCATATTCTGCATTGTTTTTATCACTTGTAATTACTTTTCTTCGTCATCATTGCTAAGCAGGCCAACACCTTTTCAGTTTTCTAATAAGATTGGTAGTAATCTGGGGGGATGATAATTAACGATTTAATTAATGAAAGGATAATGAAATCCTAATAATGAAAGGATTTAGGTTGGTGGGTAATGATTCATGAAATTTGCGGTATGGTGATCGGATTTTCTGGTGAATAAAAGAAATTTTCGAATCGTTATGAATGGTATCATTAGGAACATAAAAGGGAGCTTATACAATTTTGAGAAGGATTATGAATTGGGCTGTTCAAGAAATGGTTGAAAAATTATGTACATTTAAAATAATAATGTATCAATTTCATATTAAACTTTTGAAAAACAAGATTTCATACATATTAGTAAGAAAGTATTAATTGTTCATTTTAAAAAGTTCTCTAAAAGAATATAAGTGCAAACTTATTTATATTAAGCTTTGAAAAAGAAGGATATATAACTTTTGATCAGAAAAAAATTAGATTATTGAGACACTTTTGTACTAATGGTATGTATGCTTTAGTTATATCGAAGTTTTAGCGCACGAACTTGATAATAATTAAACTCTTTATAAAGGAGATGTATAATCATTTGTGTTGCTCTGTGCCATATAGATTTTCATATAAATAATTCGAGATTTGATTGCGTTTTCTCTTTTTTAGACACTTGGAAAGACGAACTTCAATATTTTGACGTCAGAAGAAGAATATCGTGGTTTGAAAGTAAATCAAGAGTAACTAATGAAATTAAGAAGGCTCACAAAATTGAGAGAAGAAGTAGCTGTTATATAAAACAGATATACTATATTTTGAACAAAAATATATGTTTTTCTCCTCTCCAAGCCGAGGTACGCTTCTAGGGTCGTTGTAAGACGACGTTGAGTACTCAAAGTTATTATATTGTGGTTATTTAAGCAATAGTTGGTATCTGACGGGATTAGCACTCAACAACACTATTAATTATTCATCTCCATTAAAAAGAGTTCAATTATTTACCAGTTAGCACACCAAAACTTCAATATAACTGAAGCGTTCTTGTTATTAGTACAAAACTACTTTTCAATACTCTAATGTTTTCTGATTTATTAGTTATGTAGCCCTTTTTTCCAAAGCTTAATATAAATAATTTTTTTTATAAATAAATATCATGGCTTGGAAAATAAAGTAACACTACATGCTGCATTCAGGACAGCTCACAAACAGTCAACAAAAGACTGGCTAAGCACAATGTGTCACTGAATACATACGAGTATATAGTGTTTCAATTAAAAAGAAAAACAATGCTAATAAACATTTCTATATGTACTGGTAAGTTTTCATATAATTAATATATAAATTATAGACATGTAAGGTTTCTGTCTCAGCTTACGAATATATCTTTTTTCTGCTCGTCAGTTGACGGTTGAACCGAAAATGGGGAAACTTAAAGTATCTGTCATTCAATTGTTTGTTCCTGAACTTTCATTTATTATGCAGTGAAACTTCCATTGTACTGCCTTTGTTTATTGACATACTATTAAATATATAGAGAGAGGTTGCAGAGACGATCCTGTTGAAAAAGGTGTCCTGATGCACTCAAAGTTTTTCTTGTAGAAACCACATAGACTAATTTGGTTAGTTCATGTGGAAGTTAATTGGAGCTTTTGAAGGTAATACTGTTGATACTTGTGCCTGGATAACACAAAGTTAGATATTTGTTTTACGTTTCGTTGATTCACTTCTGACATTTTCAACCGTTTCGTTTGTTATCTTCAGGTTAAAAATTAAGTCAATGGCATCTAGCCATGCATAGGAAATTAAAAGCCAAATTAATGGATAGGTGTTGGACTCTTTTTTATAATATCTAAGAAATTTAAACTGGTTTGAGTGAAGCTAATAATGTTAAATTTTATTTGTTTTAGTAAATTGAAAATAAATAATTACGATGGCTAGTCATAAATTCTTCACCAGTGCCTATATAATACTTTAAAAGACATGATGCGAGACCACATTACCTAAGTAAGCGAGATTGAGTACCAAGAGACTTTGAACATCTCTAGACCTGTTTTGATTTGTTAACATGTCTATCAACTTTCGGCTATTCCATGAGCACAACAGATCGATGCTTTTTAACGTGAGATCCTTTAGCTGCATCAGGAAGCCCACTGCAACCCTTCTATATTGGAAGTGTTGTGACGAGCCGCAGATGCGCCCGAGGTGGACCTCGCGGAGGAGGTCCCACGACACCACATCAGACAAAACAAAATTAACGGTGCTCTACTAAAATGAGAGCATGAACCTTTTTCCTTTTTCCAATCGAATATGCGAAGGCCAAGAAGTATTTCACTTCTTTCCCATGGAGCAGGCTCTCTAGCTTAAACCTCTGCCGATCCAAGATGAGGCACTCTTCCAGGAGGTGCCTCACTGTCTCAGGGCCATGTTTGCAATTTCACATCGGATCATCAATTATTTTGAACCTATGAAGGTAGGACTTGAAGTCGCCGTGGCCCGACAGAAGCTGGCACAACCAGTGTCCACAACTATGGTACAAGCCTTGCCTTCATCCTTAATTTACGTCGGGGAAAAGCGAAAGGTCCACCTGCCTGTAGAACCTTGTACCCACAACCCATTTCCAGACCACGCCTGTAGCCCCATACCTCGTTTTTGTTAAGCACTAATAACTGTGTTCTGGCTAGGGAGGAGAATTGGCTATGAGACCAAGGTCACCACTTCAACATCCGCCACCGAAACAACAAATGTGTAGAAAAATATACTTACATTGCAAAAGTGATGTAAATTATAAAAATATATCTCATATCTGGAGGGCCAAAATACCTATTTATGTGGCAAAGGCATCATATCAGACGGTTACCACAGAATACGCTATCTTGTAAGGTGTATTCATGGTATAGCGAGTTGAAGGAATCGCAGGACCCAGAGCCACAAGTCCCAAGATAGCCTCCCGAAAGTGATCTTGTCCTTGTCGATACAAACATCCTAACACTCCATTACTAGGTAGTTTTTATTGATCTAAGTTAGTGTCCTCTCAGTTTGTGAGTCTCCTAATGAACATTTTATCGTACATCACCTCCAGACCCCTATGGGATCTTTGCTTTCGATAGACTTTAGTCCTCAAAACATATCATCGGTTACTCTTTTCTGAACTTCCTGTTCAGAGTGATTGGAGCAGCTAAGTAGGAGTAAGGAGTAGCTATATAAGTCATTAGAAGATTGATCACCGTTTCAGAAATAAACACCTTAGCAAACAGACACTATCTTAGACCATATAATTAATACAATGCTTATAGTTGTTAAATGCAGTTACAAGAAGTTGAACAGTTATAATCGTTGAATATGTAATCTTTGATAGCCAAAGACTACAATTTACTGCATAAACCCGAACAACTGGAAGTTGATAGCTAGCAACCAACAGTGACAACAATGAAAAACAGGTACTGCAGTATTTGTAGGAATTGCTAGTTTAAAGAATATGTAAATAATTTTGATTTTAATAAATTTGTAATATAATTTAGAAATGTAATATTTAACAATACGAGGTGTGTAAATAAAGGAGTGAGACTGATTTTTTTTAAATTTTCTATTCAAATATAATTACAATGTGATATTGTCACCTTCAAAATAGTCCCCTTCGGAAGCCACACAGCGCTGGAGACGGTCCTTCCAATCATTGTAGCATTGCTGGAACTCGGATTCTGGAATGGCCTTCAGCTGGTCGGTTACAGCAGTTTGTATGTTTTGTAGTGTCCCGAAATGAGTTCCCTTGAGGTGATTTTTCAATCTCGAGAAGAGGAAAAAGTGATAAAGACTCAAGTCTGGTGAATAAGGAGGCTGAGGAGCAACAGGAATGTTTTTACTGGCCAAAAACTCGTTTATTGAGATGGCAGTGTGACAGGGCGCGTTGTCGTGATGCAACACCCACTTGTCAAAATGTGATGAACGGAGGTGTGATTCAAATTCAACTGTTCCCCGATCATTCTGACTGTCAAGCGTCGATCTGAACGCACAAGGTTCCGTACTCTGTTGACATTTTCATCGGTGTTTGCACTTGAAGGCCTTCCGCTTCGTGGTTCATCTTCAATCGACTCTCTTCCTTCTGAAAATTTCTTAAACCACCGAAAAACCTGTGCCCTTGATAAAACACGTTCTCCATAGGCCTCCTGAAGTTTTTCAAAAGTTTCGGTTGCATTATGTCCAAGTCTGAAGCAAAATTTGATTGCACACCGCTGCTCAACTTTGAGGTCACTCATTTTTAAAACGTTCAAGAAAAAACCATTTCACGAAAACCAACGCTACGGACAAACAAATGACTGTGGCGAGTTCAGATTCATACTGGAGGCGCATCACACGTGCACCTGACGCTACTCAAGGCCACGCGTCTCCAGCGTTGCCATATCGAAAGCGACGTTGCCAGTCTCACTACTTTATTTACACACCTCGTATATCATGGCCAATATTGTTATATCTAATATATATTTTCGTAGTGTCTTGTTTATATATCTGTTTGTTCTCTATAGAAATCAAAACTACTGGAACAATTGGGCTGAAACTTGGCATGGGAGGTCTTTGGGGGTAAATGAACAAAACTAAGGGGGTACCAGAGGCAATCCCCCAAGTTATGGTGCAATAACTTCTAATTATGGTGAAATACCAGATGAAAATGGTGCAATTCTTTGAAAAATAAAAATAAAATAAGAACAATGTTTAGACTAAATTTGGAAAGGTATATAAAGGACATTTCAATTTACAAAAGTAACAGTATTAATTTTGTAAAATAAAGTTGTGTTATATATATATATATATATATATATACACTTTTTTGATGAAAATACGATCCGAAATGGACAAATACAGTTCAATGTACATAAAGAAACGTAGAGAATTTAAAAACACACACTTACAGTCTCTAATTTTCGGTTGAACCGTCTTCAGGAGAGATAAGAAAGGGAAACCAAGCGCACTGATACAGAGACGTGGTAAAGGGCAGGATGTCTTTATCCCAAGAATTCCAGTCATTCCAACAGATGTTCCGTTCAATTTCAAGCGTCTACAATTTCCCGTCAAACTAAGTTTCGCAATGTCCATTAACAAATCGCAAGGACAAACTCTTTCAGTTGCTGGCTTGCATCTGCTTGAACCATGTTTCTCTCATGGACAGTTATATGTAGGATGTTCAAGAGTTGGCAGTTCCAAAAATTTATACATCCTTGCACCAGAAGATAAGACAAAATATGTTGTTTATCATGAAGTACTCTGATATGTTTATTATGATTTGATAGAATAAATATTAACTTAAATTCTTCCTTCTTAAAGCTCAAACCTAAACCTGACAAAAATTAAATGTTTTTTGTATCAGAATTTTAGTTGGGATTAAACCTCAATAATGGAATGTGTCTCTGTTTATAAGAAACTTAATTTGTTAACATGTTATGAAGTTTTGTTTTGTTAGAAAATATGTTGTACTGTTATAGAATTTCTGATAGAAATATATACTTAGAAGTTTAGATTCTTTGCTTCATTCAATACTTAGCCATAATTTCATTATTTTCTTATTTTGTCCCAGGCAACGCCGGGTAGTTCTGCTAGTAATATAATATCTTAACAAAAGTTTAATATTAAGTGTAGTAAAATAAATGTAATGGAGTTGGTAAAAATATAACTAGTGATAAGCAAACTTCAATGGTTATATAATTGTAAAATATAGCATCAGTTATTATGTGATATATCAGATATTATATTATATATCTTATAATATTATGATATTATCTTATGATATTATTATTTATCTGATATAATATATTTACTTATTTATCGGTATTTACTCATTTTAGGGTAAAACGTTAATGATGAAGTCTCCACATATAGAAGTTTAATCAGAAAACAACGCGTTTCGAACATTTAATGTTTTTCTTCAGGTATAACTAAGTGTGTCTTCTCTACCTTTTTTCTTTACTACACTACATGAACTATTTTACATGTTTCGCTTTAACTATGACTGTGAAGGTGGGTCAGTTCTTTAATAAAAATCTTTACGAATTTCCTTTCTTGGTTTAGGCATTGATTTTTTCATGCATTTTTTATTAAATCTACTACTGATAAAGGATGATAGTTACAAAAACGACAAACTATTTACAGTATTATTAAAACTAAAAATTACAAACTACAATATTTACTATGCATGATGTTTCAGGTATACAAAACAGACCTACAGAAACGAATCTGTGTCATTCACGTAAACATCTTTTCTGTTTTTTTTTTTTGCTGATGACGAGCTTTTGACCAAAATATCGAATTTGTGCATACTGCATTGTTAGTTTGTTTCTTTGATATATAAATGAATATTTCATTAGAATATGGTTATAAAGTATTAATAATGGTATAAAAATTAAGAATGTTTTTTGATCCTTTTATATTTAAAATGTAAAATCACAGATAGTGATATTGTATAGATTTTAATAAGGAATTGGCTTGCTCTGTAGAAGTTTGTTAGCTCTGTATTTGAAACCGGCCTTAAACCAATTTCCCAATAACAATCATCCTTATGAAAATGGAAATGATTGAAAGTTTGATTGAAATGTGGCTAGGACGCATGCGCGCCAAGGTGTTTTAAATTGGGACTAGAAGGAGAGACGGCAGTGCTGGATATCTGTTTCAACCCCCACACGGGCCAGAACCGGCTCTCACGTGCTCCTGAGCTGCGAGCAACTCCCGTAAGTAGTACACTTATCCATCCTTCTAGCCCGCAAAGATATTTACACACGAAAAAAATTAGCTTATATACACTATCATTACACTAAATTAACAATAAATTTATAAAACCTAACATGTATAAAAATGTAAAAATTACTACCGTACAATTTACAAAATATAAAATGATAACAATGTCATTGCACACGTCTACAGCATATGAAATAGCATTTATGTTCTATTATAATCAATATATTACTTTCTAGTTTTATCATTTCTGAAAGTATATGTATATTATTTTGATATACAGTATATAGTTTCATATATAAAATTAATGTATATATATTTTAAAAAAACTTAATATATATATACATACATATCAAGTTTAATCATTATAAATAAAATAAATATTATTAAATTTATTATTAGATTTTATTAAAGAAAATAAACTATTACTCATCAATCCAAATACTCTATAATCTTTCTTTCTGAAATAATTTTTATACATATTATTTAGTATTACATATACATAACTTAAAATAAGTAAGTGCAAAATATTGAATTACAGAGATTTTTAGAATGTAATTCAGAAAAAAAACCTGATCAATTCACTTCTACATTTTGATACTCATATATCATCAGTAAGTGCTAAACAAAGTGTCCGTAATTTGCCACCAAACAGACTAGGTCTTCTCCTGATAACAACGGCTGTTAAAATATTGAAATGCGTTTTGCTTATTGTATCTTATTGTCTTTGATTGTATTTTTTTTTTGGAAAATATGTATATACAAAATGATGAAAGTGGCATTGTACACTTTTACAGTCATATAACATAGCATTTGCTATGTTATATTATGACAAACATATTATATTATAGTTTTAATTATATATATATATATAAATGAATATCTTTATATATATATATAAATAAATAATATATAAGCTATAAGCAATATATCACTCCGCTAAGTATCAGGTAATGGCCAGTTTTCCTACTCAAATCAAACTTTTAAAACCATCAAATCAGATTAATTTAAAACTTTTAACGTAAGCAGAAGTATTTTGTTTTATTCAGACTGTTTAATCGTGTTGTAAATTGTAAAGTTTGATTTGAATTGGAAAACTGGACGGTACCTTAGCACAGTAAATAGTAGAGTGATCTTTCTTTGTTTATATATTGTTAATTTATTTCCAAACTAAATTAATTTTTTTATTATACCAGTTAATTAAATTATATAAATTAATATATAAATTATATATCAATTAAAGTTTTGAAATAACAATATATATATATATATATATATATATATATATATTATATATAATATTATATATAATAAATTGATTGTATTTTCACACAAGGGGTTCTTGAGGATTTTGGTCATAAACAAAGGATTTTGGTTTATGACTCAAGAACCCCTTGTGTGAATTTGAGATATCAGTGGTCGAGAAGCTATATATAATATATATATATATATATATATATATATATATATATATATATTATATATATATATATAGGTGTATAATAAAATCGGGATTCGGTCAATTTTCCAGGATCAAAATCAAACTCTCAATGCCTCTCAAAGGTATTGAGAGTTTGATTTTGATCCTGGAAAATTGACCGAATCCCGATTTTATTATACACCTATTCTATTCAACGGTTGATATATTATTGAATTTGTTATATTATATATATATTTAGATATATATATATATTATATCTGTGGTGTAGTTCAGTTGTTTTATGAAAAATAAGAAAAGCATATGAAGATTATGGGAGTGTTTAAAAAAAAAACTGGCGAAGTTACATTGAACAGTTAGGCTGTGAAACCGTTGAAAAAAAAAATTTTAAATAAAAGGAAAACTTTGACTATAAAAGTTTGATTGAAACCTTTAAAGCTGACTGATTCCTGAAAGCTATTATTGTTTTATACTATACGATGGCCAATGCTTACAATAAGTTTTGTATGCGTACACTTTTGACTCTATAATGACAATTTTTTTTAAAGCTTAAATTTGTACCCATTCTCTAATCAGCTGTCCAAATTACGCAAGGTTTTTAATTATTGAACAATTTGATATTTTTTTGATTATAGATTTGCAAATTTTTTTTAACACACACTGACATACATACATACACACACACACTCACACACTCACACACTCACACGCACACACTCACACACACACACACACACACACACACACACACACACACACACACACACACACACAATATATATATATATATATATATATATATATATATATAAACTAGAATTTTTAAAGAACACATAGAAATGAAATCACTGAAACTCACTACTATATTTCGATGTCCTCGTCGTCATGAATTGATGTGAATAGGTCCAAAGGCTGGTAACGATTCATATATATATATTTCACTGATAAAACGAAATACGATCCAAACTGGATACAATACGAGTTCGAGATTAACAAAGAGCAACACACAAAGTAGGGAAACACACTTACAGACTCAAATTTTTGGGTATCCGTCTTCAGGAGAAAAGAGAATGGGAGACCAAGCACGTTGTAGACGCAACGGCAAGTAACCCGTTACTTGCCGTTGCGTCTACAACGTGCTTGGTCTCCCATTCTCTTTTCTCCTGAAGACGGATTACCCGAAAATTTGAGTCTGTAAGTGTGTTTCCCTACTTTGTGTGTTGCTCTTTGTTCATATATATATATATAACTAAATTTTATCGGGACTCGGTCAGTTCTCAGTAATTTAAGGTAAGAATATAAGAATTATTAGTTCTTAGTAAAACTCAGTTCTTGGTAAAAACTGACCGAGTCCCGATAAACTTTAGTTTTGTTTCTATTCCACGGTCAATATTTTTATCAATATTTATTTATTAGATCATAAACAATTAAATTCAGTTTTGTTTTTTTATTAGTGTAGCTACTGTGTAGATGTAATTTCAAAGTCTCTAATGAAGTAGTTCCAAATTTTTAGTTAACCAAGTTAATGATTTCCTTTGTTTAAATTTGTTTATATCTATTTTATCAGTGGAGGCCATCTTGAAATCATTGCTGTGAAACAATCAGACATGTTATTATTTTAATTATTACTATTATGCTCATAGCTTTAGCCTCATGAGAGTGTTAGCTCTGTGGCTGCATCTGCCGTTTCTAAAATGAACTTCAGACTTTAAGTTGTTTAATGAGATTTATAAATGTCTTTAGATATTATCGTGTCTTTTATCGGTTTAGGTATAAATTGCCAAAAATTATTATTATTACTCATAAATGTGATTGCTTGCATTCAAACCAAATGTGTTTAGAGGTTTCTGACTCTTGTAGAAAGATCAATGTGCGTTAATTCCAGCTTTCGTAGTCATAGATAAAAGAACAATGTTTTAAATAAATGTTTAAATCATTTATTTCAGGATATATTTATTCGTTTTACAGTTTAGTTTCGTTGTTCCAGGTGCTGTTGCAATAAGGTTATCATTTTATATCAGGTCAGGTTATTCTACCAATCTCTTATCTACTTGCTTCTTTAACCATTCATCAATTGCCCCTTTGAGAAAACTAGGGTGTATTATGCAAAAAGGCTCCAGGCCGCCATTGTCTGTTTTGATCAACATTTTCCTAATGGTCCACTGCTTCATTCCTTTGTATTTTTTCTAATTATGTAACTAAATGGGACTTATTATTAATTTTTGATCTTAAAAAAACAGCACCTTATAAATAAACAGTACATTATAAACAGCAGTATACCACAAAACAACACGTTGTTTAAAATCAGAAAACACCCAATCCAGACCAAAAGTCCAAATATCCATTGCTTTTTTCCTGGATGAATTCATCTGTATAGTAGTACTGATTTAATGGATTCGAAGGCGTGTATCATAAACCAAAAAGCATTCCACAGTAATTAAGTCTAAATATTTTATATTTTCATCTATATTGTTAGTACCACTGAAGCTAGGATGATTACTATTAGAAATAGAATTAATCGTCGCACCTCATATAATGTTGTTTGAGTTGTCTGACCGGTTTCGGGTGTTACTCATCTTCGAAAGGAACTGATATAATTTACTGATACAACATACAATCTACCTCTCACTTTTGTCAGATGTATTTTCTTATTATTAAATTATTTTAAAACATTTTAGTTAGTATTATTTAGTTTGATTCATTTTAATTAGCTTTTGTAATTTCTATGTCACTCTAGTGGTCATTTCAATTGTATTAATGGTTTAAATAAAATATTGGTTTAGTGGTTTATATTTTCTTATTAAATTATCTGATTCTACTGTTTTATAATCATTATGCCTTCATGATTCTTTTTGATTTATTTATAATAATAATAATCATTAGAGAGACTTTGTATTGTACGATTCTTTATTAGTTTCTTTCACAGAATTATAAGGTTTTGTTGACGGAGAAGGAAAAAGTGAGTGAGAAAGATTGAAAAAGAATTGGAGGAAGGAAGTGAATGAGACAATTTCTAAGAAACAATTTTAAAGCTGGTATTTGTTTATAGTGCTAAAGAAAGAGATTAATATAGCAATCTTTTCTAAAGTAAATTCATTCAGTACAAGAAAACCCACAATCAAAGCTAAATGAAAAAAGAATTCAATTGAATAGTATTTACTTTAAACATGTTCATTAGACCACTATCTCAATCAAAGATTCAGGAGTATATTATTTATATATTTTTTAGTTGTTTCTTAGGTATTTAGATTTAGAATCTGAATTTATATTTCAGATAGAGGCCTGAAATTCAATATATATTATTTATTACCTGAATAATGTTAATTAAAAGAAAATTATCACTATATTCCCAAAGTTGGAGCCAGGGTAGCAAGTGTCTTGCGTGCTCGCCAATGACAGTAGTGCAAAAATATTATATATAAATTGAACAAAAAAAAATTTTTATTTTAATATTTGCGTAGTATAAAAAATTATTATAAACTAAAGGCATGGAGCCAGGGTAGCACACTGGATTGCTTGCTCGCCGATGACAGTAGCACAAATATATTAAAAATAAATGTAACAACAAAATTTTTGAATTTAAATTTGAATAATACGAGTATAAACAGTGGTAATGAAGTAAAGGCATGGATTCAGGGTAGCCAATCGCTTGCGTTTTCGCCGATGACAGTAGTGAAAATGTATACGTATTACATATAAATGTAACAAAAAAAAAATTAATTTAAAATTCCCGAAATATAAACACTGGTAGTAAAACAAAGGCATGGAGCAAGAGTAGCCCAGAGACTTGCGTGCTCGCTGATAACAGTACTGCAAATGTATTATAAATACATGTAACAAATATATGATAAACTACTACATTAGAGGTTAAAAATGAATAATGATAGAAACAAACTTGCACACAACTGTTAGATAAAATACGAATGTTCTGAGGTAATAGTATAAAGATACATTCCTTCCATTAATGTTATTTTATGTTAGGTAAATAAATTGAATATTTCAATTTACAAGTTCTCTTTGTTTTAAATATATTCCATTGTATAAATAACTTGAATTGATGTTTCGTATATTTATATGATAAAATAATTTTTTTTTTACTTTTAAATGATTCTTATTTTGCTGAATATACTTGCTGTGTATATACTTGTATCTTGAATCATGTTATGAATACTATATCAGAAGCTTGGGCCATATAAGAATCTGTTTCCCTGCCTTACTAACAAGAAACAACAATTAAAATTATCTCTGTAATCATGTTCAGTGAATTTATTTCACTGAACTAATAATAATTTCTAAGTGACACAAAGGGTCACGGGTAGTCTAGTTAAGATATAAAGTTACAGTGTTGGCTGTCACTAAACCTATTCTAGAGTTTAGGGATTGACCACAATGAACGCATAATAAACGTCTTCGTACGTCAACAAAGTCCCTTGAAATCAGTGATTGGTTTACGTATTTTATGTGTGTGTTACATAATAACAATGTTGTTTTCACAACACATAGAAGTTCCAATTTTTGGAACTATTTGTTTACTTTATTTGGCCATTTACTTTTTGCATAAAGTACTGATAGCCCGATGGGTATCATTGGTAATATATTGAGGATATCTAGCATATACATAGAACATTTTTGATCGTGGTTATGTACAAATCTGTAGAAGATATAAAACTAAAAAAGACATAATAGAAATAAAACTTATTTTAAAAATTATTAAAATATTCAGATTGAAGAAGTAAAACAGCTTTAAACAAATTTAATCTACTGATGATTAAAAATGTTATTTTCCCAGTATTTTTGTTCTAAATTTTTTCTGATACTTCATCCAAGTGTTTTATGGTTAGTTTATATTGTAGCATTCATCTTTCAGTGATGCAAGTATTAGCTGTTTATATTAATTTTTCCTATATTAAGGTCTGAAAATATTCTATTTGTTTTACTTCAAATGGAAAAATTATGATATTTTAGACAAAATAATTTTAGATGATTAAATAATTATTCTTTTGCTGAATTATACGTATACAGTAATAATAAATTTAGGGATCGCAATTTTTTAATTAATATAGGATGTATTCTTTTTAATTGATAATTTGAATGTAAGAAATTTTGCTAACTTTTAATTCAGCGTAGATGTTTGACGATTCAAAACTGACATAACACTTTGCTTTACTATAAATGAAGTATATTTATCATAAATGGAATGTATCTCAAAATTTTGTCAAATTTACATGTTTTTTAGAGATAACATTGGACCTACCACAAATGAAATAGTTACCACTAAGGACTGACTTCATGGAAGTGTACTGTCGCCCATTGTGGTGATTAATTGTCGTTGATTTACTGGATATTCAAAATAATCAAGTTTGGATACACTAGGGTATGGAGATAACCTTGTTAATAAAAAGCAGAAAATGCTTTATTGAATCGTGGTTGAGAAAATGCAGCAAAAATTCTTAAACAATGGGTAAAGGAAGGAATGTTGGAAAGAAATCCTGCTAAAACTGTCCTTATACCAATCTCAAGAAAAAATAAGTTGTCAAACATTTGCATCACAATATTATTATAAACATCACAAATATTATGATAAAAATATTAAGAGATATGGAGATTCTCTTGAAGTCTCCTTGGAAAATGACTAGACTGTAACAGCCATATAACAAAGACATAAATAAAGCCACAAACTGGTCTGATTTAAGAAATTCCTTACTCAAAAATAGAGTCACAAAACCACTATTACTGCAGAGATAAAATCAATGGCATCATATGCATTGGTTGTTTTGTATTTTATGAAAATATTTTAATATTTTTATGACTATAAATTAATGAAAGAATTTAACAAGCATTTTTAGAGATCACATTTGTTGTAGTTGGAACATTGAAAATTTATTACTCGTTTCTAACTTCGATAATTTTAAAGAAGATCAGTTTTCAGTGAACTATAGTAGATACAAAATGGAAATTCCCTCATTGTAGGTAAAATGTTTGAAAATTTAATACAATAAAACATTAATAAATTGACCTTTATTTTGTTAAATACAATGATTCTTGTGATATTTTTACTGCAAATATTAAAGTGAATAGACATGACCACCTCATTTAGCAGCCTTCTGATGTAAAGAAAAGAACTCCTCTCTATATAGTAACGGGTCAAGAAGTCATAATAACAGAATCAGTAGAAATGTGTGACTCTCCTGTGGGTATTTGGACACAAGGGTATACAAAAGAATAAGAAAAAGTTATAAAGTTTGAATAACTTTCTTTAACCTAGACCCTTTTCTACAAAATCTCAGCTTTTTCTATTATGAAAATGTAAAAAAACAAAAAACGAAGCAGATACAAGCTGCCTAGAATAACACTATAATATTTTGACTAAAAAGCTTTTTTGAACTGAATTTAAATTTGTATAGAAAATAAAAGATATTTAAAGAAATATCTATTATGACGAAGACCGCTTGTTACGGTTGAAAGATCTTAGTCTTGTTTTCCCATTTCTTATTGTGGTTTGATCATTGATTGTTATTTCACGTGTTTATGTGAAATCTTTATATATATATATATATATATATAGATATGACAAATGTCCATTGTTTTATATTAGTTTATAGCCCTGAGGATGTCTTAAAATAAAGACAAAATGTTGGCGAAAAGGTGATTCCGTGTATTAACCCTGACCAAACTCCAAGAAAAAGAAAAAGTTGTTATTAGTAAATTGTGGTCAAGAAAAAAATACCTTATATATATATATATATATATATATATAGGTGTGATATCAATAGGGATTGGGTCAGATTTTCTTATAAATGCAATCACATTTAAAAGAGTGTTGATTTCCAGTAATTATATTTAAAGCAAAAATAACTATAAGCTCTTTCTTTAAGGACAGTTATCAAGTTCATTAAAGAACTTAAACTCTGATGTTGAATTTCGAAACAACAAAGGGATAAACAGATATGACCTTTGTGTGGATTAGTTTAATGGGATTCAAGCTGCCAGTTTAATAATCAGTATAGTATTTCCAGCTTAATGATATCAAGTTTTGTTATTACTGATAAGTTGCTTACAGCTTCATTAAAACAAATAAATCATTATTCATTACCTAACAAATGTGTTTGTTATTATATCCACTCGATAGACATATTAAAATGAAAATCCCATTCTTTTTTAACGAGCTTGTTTATAATAAACTTGTTTATAAGTGCCTATCATTAGAAATTTTTAGAAAAAAATTATGGGAATTTTATTATTATTCATTTTTGTTTAAACGTGCAAAGCGAGTGGATAACATATATTATACATTTTGTAAGGTAGAAATACCAAGCACAATATTGAATTCTTGAGTTATTATCACAGTTCTTAAACATATGAATATAGTAAATTCTGTGATTTAAATCCCAGGTCTGACACTTATTTTGGCAATGTTAGGATTAAGTGCATGGTGATTGCCAAGTCTTCTCTTAGATTCCATATTTGTTATGCATGGTTACACGACTCAGTTCTTTCCTTTAAGAAGACGATGTTTTTTAATTTAATTAAATATAGTTAATTAGAATTATTATAGTAATAATAAGTTAAATTTAAATAGCCAATTGAATAGCTGTATTTACATAAATGAATATTTCAAAATATACGAGAAGTTTATATGTGAGTTAGTTTGGTTCTTTTTTCAGTTGTTCAATCCAAATTTATATCGCTTATTATGAGAAAATGAGTTGGTTTGAGTCATCATTGGGTCAAAGTATTCTCAAACTGCAAACTAACTTTTTAATCTTCTAAATCTTGCTTATATTCTTCATTCCTATTTACTTTGAAAATTCTACTTTGAATTCTTAATATACTACAGTGTTTACTTTTAATTTACCACTATTTGTTTGTTCTGTTCTTGCTTGTTTTGAAATTTAAAATCAACAGCAACAAATGAAATATTCTTGAATTCAGCAACAAATAAAGAAAAAAATATCCTTGAATACGTAAGTCTTAGTAAGGGTAAATTATAAATTCTGCATCTTATTCGAAATCTAAAAATCTTATGTGTAACATAGAATAACGCAAGTTTAGTGCTGGCATGTTTGCAACAATGTTGCAATTAAGAAGGTCAAATCAAAATTTTTATTATAAACATTGATTATTTATTGTGAATGACCGAAGATTTTGTATTCATCATTCTTCAAGACATTGTAAAGTGTTTGTTTCAAACCTGTAAAATATTAGTTATCAGTCAAAAGAAAATGGTAAAATCAAATTGAGAAACTAGATAAATGCTTTTCACCAATGTCAATTTTAAAGACTACCATGGTATCATTTAATTTGGTAAAATAACTTCAGAATGAGTATATTTCCTTTTTAACAAATGGTTACCCTAAGTCATAGATCAGCTTTCACACAACTGTAGATGAAGCCAGGAACACTAGGTCAACCAAACTTGATTTATGAATCCCAGCCACCACGAGGTCAAGACTATAGGACGGGATTATTGATAATTCCAGTAATAACTCAAAACAATCCATACAACTCAACAAGGACAAATACTAATAAATTCTGTCTGGTGATGAAATGAATTAGCAAACCATTCAATTGTATCCTTCTGCTGGAGGATTTTTCATAAAAATGTTGGAGATTTTTCAGCACCACGGACAGATGGGCACTCGAAAATCAGGGACCTGGAACAAAAAGGTTAACTCCTTGAGCTATTAGCCATCTAATTAGCTTGAATAAGACAAAACTTAAGACTTCCTATGTGGGACAAAAGCAATTATAGGGCTTAATCATATATTTTGCCATTTAACAAATTAGCCACACTTTTTAACCTGTCGAGCAACATTGAAGGGATGCATTTATAATTATGAGAGTATAAACAAAAAAGAAAATGATTTTTATCATTTAATTTAATGCGAAATCTGAAAATCTGATATGTAAGATAGAATAACGTAAGTTCAGTGCGTTATAAATCCTACCAAGTTGATATGAATAACATAACTTATACACAAACATAAGTAGATACAATTTGTGACCATTATTTCAAACTAAGTTTATTATCATTAAGATATCACAAAGATGATTTGATAGTGTAAGTTATGTCAGTAAAGGTTTAATAATTATTAGAAGGGTTATAATGTTGCAAAAGTAGAGTCAGAAAACTAATTGCAAAATATATTAAGTCCATAAGTGATATAGCTAATTCATATCTAAGACTATATGAAATTAATGCTAAAGTATTAATGAAAAGAAGGTAGATTTGCATACAACAAAGCAAAATAGATTTAAACTTGTTATGTACCTACTTTGTGAAGTAAATTCAATTTTAAAGATAACTAGGAAAAGTTGACCCAATTAAATAATTGCTTGTGATCCTGGTTAAAATAGTTTCTTTACTTTTAAATTTGTCATTGACTAAATAAATCTCTATTACATAATTGAATGTTCAATCTTCTTTCAAAAACTTATTTTTTTTAGTTATAAATCATTGCTTTAACGATTGAAATTGTGTGTTTTCATATTTAGAGCTGTTTTTGAAAGAGGATTGAGGCTAATTTGTTATTTGTTACTAATTCTAGACAAATTCGAGGGACATCACTAAGTTGATTGTAAATCGGGAATCTTAAATTATTTCTAATTCAAGTTTATTGGTTTATTCAAAGATCATTATCGAGAACATGACATCTTATAGACTTGTCACAGGCAGCTTTACGCATTTCAGCGTATTTTTTTACACGTTATAGGCTTTTGTTTTCAAATACCATTTAAGAAATCTAGAGGCATGATCAAGATTTGATCTTATTATATTTCATACTGAAAACAAGCACTCTTCTTGTTAGATCATCCGTGCATACCACATATTTATATGCTCGTAATTGTAATAACAATAGAAAAATCAAAAACTTTGAAGTCATTTACTTAATTATTCTCAAAGGACAAGATCAATTTGATGGGAAGAAACTAAAATACATTAGGATTTATTTACATTTTTATTAATATATGGTATTGCCTTAGATAGTAAAGCCACATGTACTTATGTTGCCATTTCCTGCATACATGTATGCCATTTACATGAACATGTATTTGATAGGGATTCTCGATGTTGGTTAGCACACTAAATCACTTGGACCAACTGTATTTGTGTAAAGTTATCAGGACTCTAGAACAAAACAACATTCCATTCTATGTAACCATACATTGTCAGAGTTTTTAAAAGTTTAAAAATACACATAAAACAAAAAAAAACAGAAAAGAACAAAGAACTTACACCGGTTGATATGAATATAAAAAATAATCACATTGTTTACATCTAGTTGGTAAATAGAATTCCTGGAAGTACAGGAAATAATAAAGGAGGTAGAATTTTATAAATTGTTTTTTTAGGTATTTTATATAGAAACCCGTCATCAAGATTTTAATTATGAACTTTTTTTAATTGAATGAAAGCAGAATAAATTTGTGAGGATCTCAACAACAGTTTTGCATTGAGTTAACTAATAATTGACAGATTCATGTTTTTGTTGAAAATGGGTTACTTCGTTTAGTCATACTGCTAACAAACTCGATTATTAGCTAGACTTGTAATCTGCTTTATAGTATGAATACGTGTTTTTCAATTTAGTAGCACGATAATTAAAGCTGATCCTTCTGTGAGGAAATGTCGAAATCTTCTTTTAGCCTGTTTTGGCATTATATCGCGCACCCAGCTTTTTAGCCATATCGCAGATCAAAACATGAAAACAGACTGATGCCTTTTTACGTGAAAGCTCTTTCACCGCATCTCAGGAACAACAAACTCTAGCCAGGATAGGGCAAACATAGCCTCCGAGATACGCCCGCGGTGGACCACGCCTTCACGACCCTACATCACATAAAATAAAATAATTCTAAAAAAAACTCATGTAACAAAAATATATACAATGTTAAAAAGGAGAAAAAGAAAATCACTTCAACTAACTGAAAATTACTAAACTGACAAAAATAAAATTCGTTTTTCTTCTAAATGTTCAAGCACTCCTACAGTCTTCCTGATCCTGGCGATTGCATGAACAAACCTTAGAAAGTCTTTCCTGTGTGTAGATAAAGCCCTTCTGTAGGTGGTTTCCATGAACTTGTCGGTCTATATCTCATAATGGCAAACGCTCTCACGCATATCTGGAGCATACCTCGAGAATATGGGAGACACTCTCCGAGGGGGCTCCACAGATGCATCCACCATCCTCCCGCCTCTTAAATCCGAAGAGGTATGCCCCAAGGCTTCTTTTAGCCGGCAAAACTTCTACAAAAGCTGCAATCACCTGGTCAATCTGCACCTAACGAAACCAATCTTTTTACAAAGCCGTACAAGCAGCTCGGTAAAACATCCTCGGTCCTTAAGGACTTAATTAATTAAGAAATTAATATATTCAAATTGTTAATGAGTTAATAGTAATTGTAATATATATCATTACATTGATACTTTATTAACAACTGTTTAAACAAATATATATATATCTACTTTGTGTAAACTTTTGGCAAACTGCTAGTAATATTCTCTATAGTATGATTCAAGTCATTGAGGGTTTGCATAAACTACACCAGACTGAAGTCTAGGTTATTATCAAACTTTTAGTGGATACTTATAGGAATAAAAAGTTATAATCTCCCTTATAAATAACATAATAACTTATTCAAAGCAAGCCTTAAAAACTTTTATCAACAAACTTGAAAAAGATGTAATCCTTTTTAGCAGAGGAGAAAATAAGTCTTTATATTTTGAAATATTTAATTGATGCTACGAAATACTTTTTATTTTTCCAAAATCCCCTTAACTGTGAATTAGTTCCTTGATTTAGAGTGCAATTAGCTGTTTTATCAGTGTGAGAAGAAGTTCAAAAATAATCAGCGCTTTCTTTAGAAATAATTATTTTTCTTGTCCAATGAAATTCCCAAATAATCAACTAATTCTTTAACAATGAACCGGTTTCTTTATCAGTTAAATTATTCTTTAACAATGGATCCTTTTCATGTTAACAAACTCTTTTTTTTTTGTAAAAATGGATTAATTTCTAGAAAATATCATATTTATTTAGCAATAAACTCGTATATTTGTCAAAAAGTTCTGGCAATATTTATTAATCATATTGATTCATACAGTTTTGCTTTGATCAGTCGTAGAATGATGAATTCTTTGTCGAATATGATTGGTATTTTGTGGAACATTGAAGATAGCAAATAACTTCAGAAAATACAGAACACAAACGTATTTGCAGTAGTCCTTTCGTCAAATACGTCCATTCAGTTTGTAAACCTCACTCTGTTTGAACAAGGTGGTAAATTGTACCTTTACAATCTAAGCCAACAAACTTCTATTTCATTTAAGATTGGTTTGCAATGTTCTATGAATACCGTAGACATATCAATTTTTTTTACGTACGCGCTTTGTTAACATAAGTTGATGTTGAAAGCTTTAGTTCCTTTATAAAAGCAGAATAACTCAGAATTACACTTATTATAGTTTAAAATATGTTGTTTTCTTGCAACTACTTATTCTTTAAACAGAAATAGGAAAAACTATTATAATTAATTTGAATTTATATAAAAATTATTCATTTGAATAACACATAGGAGTAAATAATATTAAAGGTTATTTTTTAAAAATATGAATTGGCCTGCACTCAACTTTGCTCTAAGTATACTGAATTTCTTCCTATTAATTAAGTTTGTTCATTATGTAGAGTAATAACAGTCTTATAGATTACTGAAATTTACTTTGTTTTAATGTAGGTTTATCAAGTTTATTAGTCACAACTAATTAAAATTGTTATTATTGAACTTGATATTGAATGTTATTGGACTAAAGCGCAGATCTGTCATATCTGTTCAATTTTGCATCCTCGTATTGTCATATTGAATTGAACTTACAATCTTAAGTTCCTTAATGATTATCATAATCCTCCTTACAGAAATGTCTAGCTCCATTTTGTTTTATGTATATTGTATCTGCTTCCTTGTGCAGTTCATTCTCCCTATTACATTTTTAAGAAAGGTGGGATAATGTGCAAAAGAACTGCAGGCCACAGATGTTTTTTTTTGTCTTCTAAACGAGACAAAACATCGAACACTTATTGTTCTTCTTCAGGTTTACATCTAAAAGAAAAATATATGTATATGAGGCTAAAGAACACCAAAATGATTTATTTGAAACTGAATATATGAATGTTGAATTCTACTATTGAGTTTTTATTTTTATGATTTTATCTGAACCTTTTTTTTTGAGTAAAATTTGAGTATTTTCACTTTTATGTGAATCTCCAGTTTAATTTTGAATACACAATGATAAACACACTCGCACACACACACACACTCACATAAACAGGGTTTATAAGAAATATCTGTTCTCAGTTCTAAATAAATAACTATTCTTTAGGATTATGAAGGTTGTATTGTGATAATAGAATCAATACTTATTAGTAATAAAGTAATTACAGAAAAAAAAGTGTAAAAGTAATGGTTAAAGATAACTACAGTAGTAAAGTCAGAAACATGACTGAGATCTAAACAGTTGATCTTCGTCAGAGTTTTGGTAATTCTGAAATAGGTGATGTTTAACATCTGGGGTGATGTTGAAAAGAGAGGGAAGTAAGAGATGTACTTTGAAGGATGAAATGTTCAAGGAAAGAGAACTAAGGGCTCGTCAAGGCAAGTCAGGGTAAATAAAGGAGTTCAAGGAAGACATAAGTAAATGTTATCTGCTTTGTTATCGTAAAGTGATGTTACTCTGGGTAACACTGGGTCGAACTTGAAGAAACTATTGCTAATGTTTATAGCATTTCGATCTATAATTTTTAATATAAAAAGAACGAATAATATTTTTCGGCAATAGAAATCCGTCATATGTGATCATTTTCCGTCTAATTTATGTCAAGATTACTTTGAAAGGCAATTCTAATGATTCACATGTTCGACCAATGTGCATTTCATGATAAGATTTACACTAAATTTTATAAAATCCACTGTACTCCAGTTCCCTAGCAGACCTTCTTCCGTAGCCCAGATCTTTGGTTCTATCCTTTTACTGTTATCCCTTTTAAATATGTCTCTTGCTTCCGTTATCTCTCAATATGACGAAATGTCCTGTCACTTGTTTTAGTGTGAGTGAGACTTTTGACGAAGACGTAAAATTTTCGTCTTTGTACGAGTACGTACAACCAAAAAATAGTTTGGTTGAAATACGTTAGTCACATTTCTAAATTTCTTACTATGGTTTAAATGTTGATTTTTATATTCACATATTTATCATGAAATCTTTTTATAGGAATAGCAAAGGAACACACAGAAGAATTACTTGTACCAGTATACCAAACGATGGTTCTTCAAGTGAAAAACCAATAAAATCAAAAGTAGAAAACATCTTTTAAACATTATTTTCTCTTCTGATTTTCAATGATGGAAGATACTGAATACAGTAAAATGCATTTTTATGGACAATTAAATGCTTTATTCTTTTGTTTGCTCTTATTTCTTTATTTGTATATTTAGAAGTGTGTTATTAATATTGTACATCACTGCAATTGAACTTTCATAATTCCAGTAAGTAATTGATAAAATAAAGTATATTGCTTTCCTCAGAGAAATGTTGGTCGTAATGTCCTAGCTTTAATCAAGAGCTGTCAACTTGTTCATATTTGGCTTCGTCCAGACTGTCCTTTCTTAAATTAAATAGCTGGTATTTTTTTGTATTTCTTTTCCTTTCATCGCATTTTGTTATAATTTTTCTTAAAAATTTTTTTAAAGGTTGTGCTTAACCTGTGATGATTCTAATTATTGAATTTTTATGATATTAGTAGTTCTATCAAGAAATTATTTCTAAAATTGATGAATTAGTAAAATATTTGACATCATTATAATGTTTATATAGTTTATATTTGTATATTTAAAAGTAACTGTAATTATGTATGTAAAGTTATTTGACGTATACTTAAAACGCTAATGCAAACAGCGTTCCAAAACCTTAAAGTTCCAAACCCTTAAATTGTGTTAAGGCAACATGGCCTGGTAATATCACTCTAACTGGATTCTACATCATCTCAGGTCTTTCAAACTTGATTCTGTTAAGAATTATTTTGATAAAAAAATTTCATAATGAAAACACTATATAGTATATACTTCGTGGAATTTCCCATTCAATATTCCATTTGAAAACCTTCTGCGCCAGAGGGACTTTTGTGCAATAAGCTTCCAAAACCTGATATAAATAACATCGAACGATTACATAAGAGTTTTTCAACCTAAATTATAATGGTTTAATTGTAATAAATTTAGAAGCAGAAAATTTAATGAATAATTCACGAGAATATGAAATAATTCTTTAATATATCAACAAATAATATTTATTATAGTTAACAGAAATTTTAGAAATGATCAAATTAATATAAGTAAAATATTAACAGCAGATAATTATGTCCATAATCAAAAAATCACTGTCATAAGGCCTATATTTTCTTCTCCTGATATATCAATTTCAATAGAAATGATAGAGTAAGGCTCCCAATGCATCGGAAGGTATAGAAAAGTTCTTAATAAAACTAATTCTCTCTAAATTAAGCAATTGAGGAAGGTTTCCAAATGGAATAATGAATGGGAAATTCCATCAAGTATATATTACTAGTATTTTTATTATAACATTTTTCCATCTAAATAATTCTTATTTAATTGCATTGGCTGTAGCCTCTCAGAAATGGACAACTTCTTTCAGTTGTCAAGAGTGGAACTGTTGCTGATATTTATAAAGGTTGTTTCAATCTTACTTATGGTGCAAATTTACTACATTCTATTTAATTAGCAATATGAAGTTCAACAAGAAAATGAGGAATACTCTAAATTTCTGATAAATATTGGTGAACATAGAGTTGAAAAGAAGGAAAATAAAGAGATTATTTACTGGCCGAAGACATGTTTATCTGTGCAAATAATATTAAATACATTTACTCTTCTTTCGCCAACCCACAAATATTGTTCACAGAAAATTCTATATAAGTTCTATTTAACAATGACACACAGTGAAATTAATCATAGGTTCATTGAATAATTTCCAAGAGAAATTAAACAATATCTGTCATATATCTTGGTTTTTGTGGGAACAGAACTCACATTTTACTCAAGAATTCAATGACTAAGTCCACATGACTTAGAACTCAAAAAGGAAACTTCTGTCATGTATATGTATGGGAAACATTGATCCACCGCGCTTATGTAATGGAACAAGACTAATAACGGATAATGTCCTGGTTTGTAAGTTATCGCATCACGCTGTCAACAGGGAATAGTTTTAATTCCAAGATTGAAAATTGTTTTGTCTGAAGAAGACAACTTCCTTTTTCAAGGATTCAATTTCCAATTCAGTTAGCATTTGTAATGACTATTCAAAAATCTCAAGGAGAGACTCTACAGAAAGTTTTAGTTCATTCATGTAAAACAGCATTTCAACATAGCCAATTATATGTTGCTCTCAGTAGGGTTAAACAGAAAGAAAACAAAGTTTTTTGAAAATTCAAATTGTACAAAAAAATGTAAATAACAAGGAACTGTCTTAAAAATATGTTCATTATCCTCTTTATTAGAAATGAATTTATTTATAGTTTATCTGCATTTACATGAACATTATTGCATTAAATTGAAGGTGTTGGATGAAGCAACAGATTAGAAAGTACAATAATATTATTGGTATGAAGGCAAGTAATACAAAAAATATACCATACTGCACATGTCTGAACAGTGGCTCTGAACAAAACCAGAAATTGTTCAATTCAAGCCTACGAAATAATTTACATATAGTTCCAGTTTCAAACTAAAGTTTATATTTTTAAAAAAAACTATTAAAATTGATTTCAATTTAACTGCTTTAATTTTTAATTTCAAGTCGAATCTTTTTGCTTTTTAATTTTCTAATAAGCATTTCATGCAAATTTTAGTTTAATTTTGCTTGCAGCTGTATTTCAAACGTTAAAGTTTATTTCTTTGGAGTTCTATTCTCTTTTTTATTTTCAATTCTTTGTTGAATATGAAGTATATTACAAGTAATGACTTTTCTTTTTAAACCTTCTTCTTAAGTTAATGTTAGCTTCTTATTATATTAGAGTAATATATAAGTCGTATATTATATAAATATATAACTCTATTTGTAAATCTATAACAACATATTTATTATATATGTAAATAAAATAGAATATATATTTATAATGCAGTACTAATAATCTATTTATATTTTATTATATATGAAAAAATAATATAATATTACATTTCTGCCTCTAAAATTCCTGTCTGTAAAAAAGAAATTCAACAAAAAAATTATTAATAATTCTTTAAAAGTCAAACTATTTTTAAAAGCTTATATTTTGTGTTTGGTGTTTGAGTACAATTCGTTATATCACGAATATTAAATATTTTTTTTAAAATTTCATCAAACAGGTTTTACTTTTTTTATCCAACATGAATTTTAAAATTACTTTTAATTCATAAAAGTATATTGTTCAATTTTATTTTCGATGTTTATAAACATTTATAAATTTAAAGGTTTATCGATTGAAGGCTTGAATTTGATTCAATAGTATTTCGACAAAGATGTAGTCCAGGTTAGAAGGGAGGCTGTAATCGAAATGATTCTCTTTACACTCCCTCTCAAGGAGGTAAATTCATTACATCCAACCAGTTAGTTGACAAAACAATGAAATAACTTCTTGCTTGTGTTTAGATTATAGCAATTCAAACTAATCAATCAACCACTATGCGAGTTTTCAATCACATACTAGTTTATTTACTGATTCCTGTCTATGTATAACTTTTCAAATCTTATTTGACTACTCGTTATGATTACTTTTCAATACTTTTATATGCTTGTTATTATATAAATAACTCAGTATCTATTAAAGTGTGTGTGTGTGTGTGTGTGTGTGTTTTATGTATATATATATATATATATATATATATATATATATATATATATATCAGCTCAAAAACGAAGAAAAGCAACACACAGAGAAAGAGACACACTTACGAACTCATATTTTCAGATAATCCGTCTTCAGAAGAAAATTTGAGTCCGTAAGTTTGTCTCTTTTTCTGTGTGTTGCTTTTCTTCGTTTTTGAGCTGATTTGCGTCCAGTTTGGATCGTTTTTTTTTAATTTTAAGTGAAATATATATACTTAAAATAAACTGTGACACAAAGACTGAAACATAACAAAGACTCACTTTTCAATGTTTCAACCGTAATGGCGAAACATTTTAAGTGTTATCTGTCCTGCCGGACCGTTTTTTGTTTATCATCGTAATATATATATATATATATATATATATATATATATATATATATATATATATATATATATATATATATGTTTCATTAAAAAGTATAGCAATTTTCATTTAATTTATCTAGTATTCTAAGCTTGGTTTTCAACACTTCTGGTACATTGAACAGTAATGTCGAATTTTTTAAGCTTAGAAAACTAGAGAAATTTAATAGAAAACAAATGAAAATGAAAATTGGCATACTTTTAATGAAGCATGTCTAAATGAAGGTCTGCTCCCCAAATATACTAATATATATATATATATATATATATATAATATATATATATACTTAAAATAAACAGTGACAAATAGACTGAAACATAACAAAGACTCACTTCCGAATATTTCGACCGTAATGGCGGTTGTCCTCAGGAGAGGAAGTGAATTGACGGAGGGACGACAGTCAACTCACTAATAAGTCTAATATATATATATATATATATATAAAATTAAAAACGTTCTGTCCAATTTAACTTTGTTGAATATTTTTCCAAACTTCAGAACCTTTTAAAGAAGAACTGCTTCCAACTTTTACGAATATATATATATATATATATATATATATATATATATATATATATATATATATATATATATATATATATATATATAGATTCAAAACGAAGGAAACACACAGAAAGACACAGACATAACTCACATCGATATTTATAACGATAACTCACATCATATCGATATAAAAATTTCGACCATCGTCGTCATCAGGAGGTGTGAAGAGCGAAGAGTCCCGCAGGAAGGCAGGGCGGTGACTCACCACCATGACGACGATGGTCGAAATATCGATGTGAGTTATGTTTTTGTCTTTCTGTGTGTTTCCTTCGTTTTGAATTTATTTTATTTAAAAAAGTTCGATGGACCGTTTCTTTTAATTGGCGTATATATATATATATATATATATATATATATATATATTGCATTTAATGTGTTTAAGTCTATATGATTGGCAGTTTTGGTTGATATTTATACTATATATTTATAATATACTAGCAAACGTACCCGTCTTTGACGGAATCAAAAACGCTATTATACTTGGTATTCCAAAATATCAATTATATTATTATACTAATACTACCATTAGAAGTTATAGAATAGTAGAAAATACCATTATTAGTACAGTGCTAAACAAATGCCTCTGTATACAAAGATTAGATTTTAAGTTAGACATACATAAATCTACAATCAATGTTTCAGATTTATATGTCTTATGGTGGCAATATTTTGTGGACAAACCGACAGACAGAAATTATTCTAAGGGTACATGTGGCAACTCTGAAGTATGAAACGTAAAGAAAACTTGAAATGAGTTAGTTCTAATTAACGTGCTCACAGTCAAAAGCTAGCACGCAAGCCACTGGGCTACTCTGGTTCCATACCTTACTTTATTACCAGTGTTTATATTACGCAAATATTAAATTAAAAAAAAATATATTTGTTGTATTTATTTATAATACATTTGCACTACTGTCATCGGCGAGCAAGCAAGCTACTGGCTACCCTAGCTAGATCTCTTTACTTTATTACCAATTTTTATATTATCCACATTTTAAATTCTTGAGCACATTTACTTGAGCAAGTAAACTACATTTGACCATGTGAGAAAAACTTGGTTTCGGTACCTTGTATTCCTGCGTTAGATGAAGTCTCCCTTTGCGACTTAGTTAACGTCATTGCGAAATAGACTCTGGCGGGACTTTGCAATCATTTCAACGTAAACAGACAGTGACTCGGAATCAATGGTATGTGTGGTATACACACAGACTCCCCAATACCACATCCAGTCATTATTTCAGCCTCTATGGCATATCTGTGTAGAGCACGAACTCAGAGTCGTGTCCCGTTGCACAGTTTTGGGGCACTCATGTTTCGTAACATGAAATTTGTTACTACTACTAAAGTGCAGCATGATTGGTTCTCCTACCTTAAGTTTTTACTCATGAGCAAGCAGTCCAGGAGAAATAAATTCCGAGTCAAGAAATTCAATTAGATAATGAACTGCTTCTTCATCACTAATCCAATCTCTTTACTGACTTGTAAGGTCTTTCCTCGGTATGATATAGCGTAAGAACTTGTTCTGTCCGTATTAAGAGTTGAGAATTGCCCGTTTACAAAACTATTTATTCGTAATAGATAGTACATCCTCAACTCTGGGAAACACTTTTTCAAAGATGTCAAATACGCAATATATTCATATGCTCCAATGAAATTAAAATCAACTAACAATACCTACTTGCTTCACCTGTGTATTTTCAAAACAAACTTGCCTGTGAAGTAAGGAAAATACGCTTGAAGCCCTATAACTTCGTTTCTGTACTTAATTATGAATCTATTTAGAGCCCATATTTTAAGTTAGGCATACACAAATCCAGTGTCAAAGTTTCAGTTCGCCATGTCTTATGGTGGCTGAGTTTACTTGTGACAAACATTTCTGCGTTAAACGTCCATAACTTCACTTCTACGTTGAATTTCCAATCAATTCATAGCCTATATTTTAAGTTAGACCTACACAAATCTACTGTAAAAGTTTCAGCTTTATATGTCTTATGGTAGCTGAGTTTACTTGTGACAAAGTTTTGCGGACAAACAGACAAACCGACAAACCGACAACCCGACAAACCGACAAACCGACAGAAATTTTTCTAAGGGTGGATTCGGTTTCTCCAATGTATGAAACGTAAAGAAAACTTAAATTGAGTCAGTTCTAAGCAATGTACAGACAAAATCATTATTTTATTTATATAGATTTATTTATAAAATTACATATTATAAATATATAGTATACAAATATTTGTTACATCTGTTAGAAAAGAAATTGAAGTCTATTCAGTAGTGACTAGTTTGCGACACTTTTAATATAACTAATACGATTCTTCATCTATTTACTAATTGTGTGCGTGTGTGTTTGAACGAACTGTATCTTTTATAGATTTCACATTTTATATCTTAAATACTAGATCGTGATATGGGATTATAAATATTGTTAACAATTCTATTGTTAATATTGAAATGTATTATTTTCGTAATTAAAAAAGTATTCTATCAGAATTTCTTTAAATAGAGATATATTGGAAAAGATTAACCTCAAAATTGGAGTTTTGAAGGATGACCATGGATGCCATTGGTGGTTTAAACGAAGTAAGGTTTTTTACTAAATAACTGACTTGAAGTTTACTAGAGCGTGGTAAGATTTTTTATTTGCCTTCAAGGTTTGCTGGGTTTGAATATAAATTATCAGTAAAACGTCTGATAAAAGAACCTCCAGATCAGGAGCCGTAGTAGTTCTGAGTACAAATGTTTAATTATAGAAACTTAATAATAGTTTACAATGAATGTGTATGCGAAGAATGTATGGTAACAAATGGAGACTCAAACATATGTACATTGGGATTCCTTTGTATAGAATACATAAATGATAGAAGAGAGTGTGATAGACAATAAATAAGAGAAAATATGAAAAAAATTGAGCACTTGAAGAGAAGAATATTTAAAGGAATTATATCTTTTTATCTTACGCTAACAATGTTATGAGGATATTAAACAAGAAATTATCATTTTCTTTTATTATATACAATACTTCTGTATTAGTGTGTTTAAAGAAAATCTTTGAAGCACTTAAAACTATCCATTGACTCAGTTTTTGCAATGCAAAAAAAATATCAAAACGTAAATTTCTCCTTGACGTTAACTTCTTTTTATCATCTAATGACAGTGTGTAATAATAAGCTCCCAGGAGCCTCTTTACCACTAATCTTTATCTTTAACACCTTATCAACAAAACAACTTTTTTATTCTTTCAACAAAAAATTCTTACTCTTTAACAAAAACTTTCAACTATTCTAGTCAATTGTTGATGTTTTAGCTTTAAAAGAAATAAAATATAATGCTAAATAAAATAAAAGCAAAATTTAGCAGTTTTCCTGTTTCTTAAATTCCTGAATCTATTTTTGATATGATCTCGTTGATACCAGATTCAGTACAGTAGAAAGTATTTAATTCGTTTTTACTTTTGGTTTGACAAAAAATTAAAATGACTGACTTTACTCAGTGAAGTATTCAACTTTTTTGAAAATAAAATAATAAATATATTCCGAAAAATAAATATATATCAAACACAGATTGTATATACATAAATATATTATATTTCTATTATACATAAATATAATACTAATTATATTATTATATTATATATTATAATTAATTATTACAATAGTTTATATATTATAATTAATTATAATAATAATTAATTGTATACATTAATACTGTTAATAAACTGAGTATAGCAGGAGTTAGATCACAAACGTTGAAAAGAAGAAATGAATTAAAAAAGCGAACGTATGGATATTAAATTTTAAATAAATCCGTGTTAATTTTGCATTTTATATATCTTGTCTGAATTTGTTTTAAATTTAATTGAAAACTTTGGTTTACCCATTACCCATTTAGTTATTAAAAGCAAGCATGTAGAGGGTTAGATGTTTTTGCTAATGTTTAATTTTTATTTTTGTATTTTTCTCTGAGGGAAGTGATTTATATTTTATAATGTAATAAGCTTATGTCGGTTTGTAGCATTATATTCAACATGATATTGCATATAGTTATAGTTCTCTTTAAATTAGTAAAATATAATAAGTTTAACCTTTACATAAAGGTTTTTTTAAGTTCGTTAGAGCAATTTAGCCAAACTAAGCATCGTTAAAGTTAAAAAGAATCTGAAAAAATGAAACTTGAAATTTTTTGTAAAAAAATAAAAGGAATTACTTAATGTAAAAGTAAATTGTTAATTTACCTAAATATATTATGGTAGTTACATTAAATGTAAAACAATAATTTTTGCATTGCAATTAAATTGATAAACTTCATTCTGTAATACTACCAATTTTATAATGTTTAAAATGTAATTTGTTAAACATTGAAGGGAACACGTTTATAATGTTTGCTATTGACGTTCAAGTGTATCTTTCGAATAGAATGTCATTACCCTGCTTTGATAGCTGTTTAGGAAGTTAACTTGATGTTGCCGTTAGGTTAGAATATCTTAAGAGACTTAAGATGGACTTACGAAAACTTAAGCGGTCTTCTTATCTGCTTCATGAAACTTAAAATAAACAGTTTAAAATGAGGTAAGCAGGCGGGGTACAAACTTACCAGAATACCAGTCTATTTTGTATAGGCAATTTTTATTATTAGTTTGTTTTTTTTATATTAGAATGAATCCTTGCTATCAAAAGTAGTTTTATGAAAATCTATAAAACAGGGAATGTTGTTAGGAACGCATTTTTTTGCAATGATTGTTTTAGATTTTTTATATTTTTATTTATAATGCGGGGCTGTGACAATGTTTTTGAATGAAACATAATCATGAACTTTGAAGGTTTCATAGGAACGTAGACAACTAACCAGTTCATTGTAAATTTACTTTTATATTTATATCTCTCGTTAATGGAATTATTAATAAAATTGAATAAACTATCATTTTATTATGTGATTAATAGAGGTTTTCATTTTTCTGTTAAATTATTTGTCACTTTCTTTTTCTTCCCTCCTTTAAACTAGGTAAGTGTATATGTGGCTGAAATATTGTTTTGAGCCATTTTCACATATCCATTCAACCAAAAGTTTTAGATTGTAAGGTTTGCTTATATAAATGTTCTTCCATATGAACATACACACACACACACACACACACACACACACACACACACACACACACACACACACACACACACACACACACACACACACACACACACACACAACACACACACACACACCCACACACACACATACACACACGTGACATGTGTTCACTCAAACTAGACATTTGTTTCTGAATCCACAAATTTTTTTTTCTGTAAAATAATCTCTAATGTAATAGTTTTTCTCTTTCAAAAATTTTATACATCTGCCTATGAAAAAGGTTTTAAATAAAAACTGAAACGTTGGCAATGAGATTTTAATTTGAACCTGAAGAACTGACCGAGTTCTGATAAACTTTTACTTTGATATATATAAAACATATCAAACACATAAATGATCAATCAAATATATTACACATAAACACGTGAAATAACAATCAATATTGAAAAAAACACAATAAGAAACCACAATATTGTTAATTCACGTATTTTATGTGAAATCTTTTTATCGACGAATACCATGTGCGACCTTAGTCTTAATTTTCCATTTCATTTTTTTAATGATGTTATTCGAACATTTTTTGCACTACTTACAAATATTTTAACGTGTCATATTTTCATAATGTATGAACTAACAAGTCAACTTGATATCACTAATTACATTAATATGCCTTTGGTGATATATCTTTTTTAAAAATGTGTTTAAATCTTATAACGCTCAGAAAGCGGTATAAGATATAATATGGTAAACAAATATTCAGATTAAAAACAATTTAATTAAATAATTTTAGTTAAAATGAAAAATATTATTTTAAACTTTAGTTTGAAATATTTTTCTCTCCGATTGTATTAAAGCCTCAAAAACCTGTAAAATTAGTAAGTTGGAGTTTGCCAATTAAATGAAAGTTTTTATGTCATATATCGTTAATTGGATAAGGTATAGAATAGAAAGCATCTATACAGAGATATAAATATATGTTGACCTTTTGTTAATAAGGTAATTTTTTATTTTTTCTCCTCAAAAATGGAAGAAAAGTCAAAAAACAGTGGATTAGGGTAATTAATAACAAGATAAGTTAGTGGATTCATTTTTAATTGATATGATACTTGTAAAAGGTTTGAAAAGAAAGCAAAATTAAGGTTGACATTAAATAAGCAATCATATTGCTTATTATTATTTTTTCATTGCACTTAGACATATAGTAAAGATTAAGTACTGAGGTGTTTGAACAAATTCTTTAAAAACAAAAAAAATTGAATGTTGTTTATCTCTGGTAGAAATTAATCGGAGTATTTCTGAGGCAACACAATACCATTAAAGGATTTGTCCTAATCCAGATAAGCTATTTAGTATAAATCTCGTTGATAATCTCTGTAATGACTTACCTTATCATGTCTTCTTTAGCCAACAGATAGCTCTCAAGACGAATCAAGCCCTATTTAACTTTCATTGCTCTAACAATAAGTTTTTTTCAGAGATATAAACATGAGTAACTAAAATATCTGTGTAAAATATAGATAACGGTAAACGTTTCTTAAACCTTCCTATTTGCCTAAACCACTTTCCATAATAACTTGTATCTTGACGTTTATGAAATTCTGCTGATAGCACTGAGGTAGTTAGAGGTGGTTAGAGATGGCACTGAGGTAGGTTATTGTTGAACTTGTGTTGGTCATGTCACAATAGTGCTGCAAAATTTTCTTCATGGTGATGCACAATTTCAATATAACTATTCAAAGTTAGTTGTTTTAGTCTTTTTTTAGACCTCTAACAGGTATTCTTGAATGCTAGAAAGTTACTTAATATTCACTCTATATTCTATTGTTCAATCTAAGATTACTGCAAACCTGTTTTGGCATTATATTGCATAACCGACTTTCCCGCCATACCGCACAAGGAATACTCCAAACGCAGTGAAGGTGATTACTCATTCAATTATGACTTATAGATGTTTAGTCTGCTTCAGAGCTGCACCGACTTTCAAGTCTTGCATCCAAAGTGTTCGGAATAAGTGTATCCGATTCGCAATCAAGCCAACTTTATGCAATAAACATCGTCTGAAGCTGCTCTGTGAATATTTAACATGTTGAGGATAACAATCCAGAGATAGTGATTTCTCGTGGTTTATCACCAACGTGAATAATAAATTTACATCTCACCTAAACCTTGTCGTTTTAAATATTAATCTTACCTTCAACCTTCCCTGAACCAATAGAAGCTTCACACAAATTACCTCTGTCTTCTGATTCAATGGAGAAGTAAATCCTGTGTGCTCGGAAGATTTACGACCATACTGCCAAAAATAATACATCAACTGTAGCAGCTGTCTGATCTAGAGTTGTTAATCACGGCATACATCATGGAGGACAGACATTGCTGTAGTCCGTTGGTTGTTTGAGCATATTACCCCGGAGAGAGCGATTTCTGTCATCAGAGAAGTTATACTGGATTCAAAATTAAGGCAGCTATATATCAGGTGCTTGGGTGTGAATCTGTATCTATAAATGTCTCTAATGTATGTACATGTATGCATATATATACATATATGTATATAAATATGTATGAAAATAAATCAAACACAAGAAGGTAACACTTGAAAAAGATTACAAAAATTCTCTTTAGTATGTACTTAACTATATATATTTCATATAAATGTAATGTGGAAGTTTTTAGAGAAAGGAGGACAAATAAACAATTGTCATTTTTTATTAAACTAGACAATTGATTAATAGTCCTTTCATTGATTTACAATAAAAATACTCACTGGTGTACACTGTCCTTAGAGCAAAGATTCAAATTTACATACCTATATATTGTATGGGTGTGTTCTCTAATCGGGGTTCGGTCAATTTTCCAGGATAAAAAATTAAACTCTCGTTGTCAACGTTTCGGTTTTATTTAAAACCTTTTTCATAGGCAGAAGTAAGAATTTTTTAACTAAGAAAATGAAATTTACATTATTTAAAGGAACAAACATGTTAACCGGACAAAACCTTTGACTAGACAGTCTAGTCGAAGGTTTTGCCCGGTTAAGATTGTTTTTCCTTTAAATAATGTAAATTTCATTTTCTTAGTTAAAAAATTCTTACTTCTGCCTATGAAAAAGGTTTTAAATAAAACCGAAACGTTGGCAACGAGAGTTTAATTTTTTATCCTGGAAAATTGACCGAACCCCGATTAGAGAACACACCTATTCTATCAAACGGTCGATATATTATTGAATCTGTTATATATTGTATGTGTATTTAGATTATATGTTATATATATTTATATGCTATACACGTATAATATATACCATAATATATACTGTACACGTATATATATCAGAGTTATATATACAAGCAGAACTGTCAGTAAGTATAAACCGAAAGAGATATTGATTAAGTGCTTCATGACTGGTAATGCATTAATTAACTCCTTACTAATTAATGTATTAATTAATTCCTAACATGTCCCTCTAAACTAAGGTGCCTTATTTACTGGAATATTTTTTCCAATAAAGTAAATCCAGTTTAAATATGAAATTAATTTTAATATATATTCAATAAATTTAATTTATTTTTATAAACTTAACCATAAATAAAATAAACGATTTTTCATACTTTTTGATAATGAATTACATCTGCGCTTGACTTATTAAATATATGATTATTTATAAAATCTAATAAATTGATTATTTACTAATAATTTTCCTACATTTTAATGGGGTCATTATTAATCAGAAAAACGAAGTACATATCTATTTGAGTTGGATATATCTAAAATAAAAAAAAATCACAGTAGTTAAGATACTATGATTTATTTTAATCATGAGTTTAAATATGAATTCGAATTCGAATTGGAGTTCAAGTTTGAGTTGATTCTTTTTATTATTTTGAAGACACAAAAAATTAATGTTTCTTTTGTACATTTTTATTAACCATTTTGATCATTAGAACAAACAGAAAAAAGAAAAATACAGCTATAAGGCATGGGAAAAATGCTGAGGAAATGTAAGTTTTTATTTGCAAATTAATTTTATATTTTATATTCTAATTATTTTGAAGGAGATTTTTAAGATTATAAGTAAATGGAAATGTAGTGAGAATTGAACTTGATATACGTGTTAAAAAGGTAGCAGCTTTAGAATTTCAAACATATATTAAATGCAAAGAAAATAGGGTTGCTTGCTCAAATATGTGAAGAAAGTAAACAACAATGGGGAGTGAATTGTTTCCATCTTAAAGAAAGTGGTGAGCTCCAACTCAACAGATGACGTGATTACAGGCCAAGGTAAACATTTTAGGGCACAAGCACCTAAGATTGGACTACATGTAGTGGAAAGCATATTGCAAACAAATCCAGCTTGTCCTTCACACACTTTTAGCAGGAAATTCAACAATATCCACCTATGTCGGCATTCAACCGAAAATAACCACTCTCTACATCTCACTTCAAATCTTTCCATTTAACTTATATATTCATTTAATGTAATATCTATTGATTAACCAATGATTTATTTATACAATTATTTCAAAACAAACAGTTTCATTCTGATTTAATAGCATTGGTGTGAAAAAAATTATGAATGGCATTCTACCAGATCTCAACAGTTAACAGGAGTGTGTGATTCAATGAATAATGATAGCTGAAGGATGTAGTAGATACTTATGACATGTGTGTGAATCAATGCATAATGACAACTGCCTAAAGTGGTAGAAACGTTAATATAAAATATACAAGAATTAGTGTATATTAAAATCTTGATTCAGGTTATCTCTGAGGTCATGAGAAATAATGTGAAAACTGTTAAACATTCATAAATACGCTCAAGACCCTTGCCAAGGGTCATTATGATGAGTTTCTCGAGTCACTCAGAAATAAGAATATTCTCGTTGAAAGATCGCTGAAAGTTAATTTTACAAATTAAAATACCATATTTACCATCATGATAAAGAGTTGTGGGTTTAAAAGAACATCTGTTCTTTCTACGATGAGAAATAACATCACAGAAAAAAAAATTTTCAATAACGCAAAACCAGGATCAATAATTCTATCGAATAAATGAAAAGGATATTTGGTGCATTTGATACATAAACTCTTTTTCAAACACCTAAAAGTGAATTATTCAAAGATCTCAAAACTCACATTCAAACTAACATCATCAAAGGAAATTAGAGCGGAATAAAATCAAATTAGCAACAGGGTGAAGAACAGAACAATCTATTCCTTGTGATAATCAGTCAAAAATATTTAAAAGGAAGTGGCTTTGTTGAGAACTTAAAGTTAAATTACTCTTTGTTTTTTTATTTCTTACAATTATTCAAAAGAAGGGTAAAATATAAAAAAGAGATCGTGGCTATGTGTTGAGATCCGTCTTTCACTCCGGGCCACCTGATACATTGTTGAACTCAATTTGGTCCGCGAGCCAAACTGTTTGCGCACCCCTGCTATAGAACATTTGCATTTTTCATTATCACATTTACATTAATGCATTCGCTTTTACATAAAATTAGTATGCAAAAAAAAAAACTCATGACTTTTGGTCCTTTGGAAGGGGTAATACAGCCTTAAAAACCCATAACTCTATTTGCAAAAAAAACGTGCTTAACTTTTCTGATTTCTTTATATTAACTTAAAACATTATTTACCCACGTTCAGTGAAAAAATCTGTTAATAATAAATACTTTTTTAAAAACAAAAGTGATAAGGTTGAATGAATTAATGTAATATGTAAAAAATATAGCATTGGATTTTGAATGGGGACCTCTATCATACTTAATTGATAAACTAATTGAAGAATGACTGTACTTATGTACACTAAATATGTTTATAAGAAGGAAATATAAGTATGTAAAGAACATAGTATGATTGTCGATATATCACATTACTAGAGACAGTACATTTAAAGAATGGTTTTTTGTTTTTCAATATATATGTTCTTACTTTTTAGTTGATTGACCGCAGTACAGTGATGATGACAAATATTAATAATTGACGTGATATTCACGTTTTCAGGGCTCCCTGAATTTGTAGTTAATAAAGTCTGTATACGTACATTACGTAATGACAATGCGTGAGTGTGTGTGTGTTTGTTTGTTTGTTTGTTTGTGTGTGTGTGCGCGTGTGTGTGTGTGTGTATGTATATATATGTGTGTGTGTGTGTGAGAGTGTGTGTGTGTGAGAGAGAGTGTATGTGTGTGTGAGTGAGTGTGTTTGTGTGAATGAGTGAGTGAGTGAGTGAGTGAGTAAGTGAGTGAGTGTGTGTGTGAATGAGTGAGTGAGTGAGTGATGTGTGTGTGTGTGTGTGTGTGTGTGTGTGTATGTATATATATGTGTGGGTGAGAGTGTATGTGTGTGTGTGTGTGTGTGTGTGAGAGAGAGTGTGTATGTGTGTGTGAGTGAGTGAGTGTGTGTGTGTGAATGAGTGAGTAAGTGAGTGAGTGTGTGTGAATGAGTGAGTGAGTGAGTGAGTGAGTGAGTGAGTGTGTGTGTGTGTGTGTGTGTGTGTGTGTGTGTGTGTGTGTGTGTGTGTGTGTGTGTGTGTGTGCGGGTGTGTGGGAGGATCAGGTTGTATTCCAAAGTTTGTAGGAGCGCTACAGTCTACAATTTTTGATGGAACAAATTCCTATTTTACACATAAATAGTTGTTATAATGTAGATGATATAATAAGCCCTCATTTTAATAATATGTCAGATTGATATATGATTTCTTGTTTGTTATAACTAATAATATGATTATAGCCACATTTAAACAAATGATACTTATTGATTAACATGTTTTAGTAGGCACATTAAATAAAACAAAATACTAGCTAGTTGTTAACGAGTATGATATTACATGTACTTACAGTGAAGTTGGGTGTAGACAGACCACTACAAATTTTATTTTTTAGCAAAATTATCCAAAAGAAAAAACAGGTTACTGGGTCATTCTATTGTAAATTTTTTATATAATAACCTATCAACTGTATTATGAAAATTTTTAGATAAAAATCTTCTTAAAATATGAAATGTATGTTCTTGATGTTATTGTTCAAAAATTGATCTTGTTTGAACTACGAAAAAGGAAAATATAGTCCTAATAATATAAACTTATTTTAGAATAATGCCGATTCGTTTTTTATACAAATATAATTGTAATTTCTATACACAACGGGTCGAGTCGCTTTTTTACTTCATTTATCTCTGTGTAAAATATAGAGTAATAATGATAATCCATAGATTTCAAAATTTTATTATCAAGTTCTCAACAAAAGTACACGGTTAAAGTTCCCTGAGTCCACTAAATAGGTGTTCCGAATTTTTCAAAACTGTGCAATTATATTATCATACCGAAAGAAAAATAATCACAAAAGATTTATGTTAATGTTAGCCCTGTTAAGCTCAGCTGGGCTTTCATTAAACGGAACACTATGCCCAGGACCAATATTACAAAGGTATTTTACAATTACGCAGTACTATATAAGAAGCGATTTTTTCCCATTATATAGAACTATTTCATCATAATTTTTATTAAAAATTGTAATGTTTTTTGATTTTTAGTAGTCACTGAATACATTTAGGGCTTGATTTATATAGAATTAGTCGTATTGGGTTAAAAATTAATAAATGAAAAGAAAAAATTAAATTTAACTGAAAACTAAACATAACGCTAGAACTAAATAACTAAACTAAACTAAAAACTAAAAACTTAACTGTTTTACTTGTAATTTAAATAATAATTAAAGTAAAAATTATTGTAAAATATGTTTAATAATTATCTTTAAAAGGTCTCTGTATAAATTGATACAATTATTTAAAAAACAATGTCAAGTATAGACAAGACACATCAGACTGAGTGACTGACTAACGGGAATGGAAGAGTCCTACTTTAATAAATAATAAACACTCATATATGTAATGAGTTTAACAAACTTATTGAAACATCACGAATTATATGATTTAATTTATTTTTGAGAAATGTTAATATTTAAATTGGGTATTGTTAAAATTGGATATTATTAACTATTTTTTATTCCAATAAATAATTTTTGCTTAATATTATAAACTAATAATGTTAATATTAATCCCTTAATTTAAAATAGCGTCCTGTTGTTGTTGGTTTAATGACAGTCGTGTGACGACTTTCAGTAGCTTTATTTTTATTTCATTCTTCGTTTTGCTTCTTTCAGTCTTAGGTAATTTACTATCCCAGTTTAACAAAAAATATCCATCTTTCAGCACCATACTAAAACCAGCGGATCAAACATTTTGTTGAAATTACCTGTGGAGTAACAGTTGAGTAGATGTTAGCGTAGACCTCTGTATATTCCAGAAAGATAAATGACCCATCCTTTGTCCAGCAACACGGTAGGAATGTTATAATAGGCCACTTTTAAAAGCAAAATTGTGTAAATCAGGTATAAGTGTAATGTATAATTTCCTACTGAAGTAAAACATTATTATAGACATTATTCTAGCAACTGTTTTTAAAGAACTAACTTTGGCTTTCCACTTCCCCGTAAAGCCTTCCAGTAATAAAGTTCATTAGAAGTCCATTAAATATTTTCTTTTTTTTTTCTAACTTTTTAATTGGACTAGGCTAGCGCATTGTTTGCTATTTCCTAGTTTTTTCATATGTTACTTACTTTTTTAAAAAATATTGATAAATATATTTTTAAAATATCATTGATCTAGGATTCCTATTTATTTTGCCTGTTATGTTGTGTTGTGTGTAGTCCACTGTAGATGTTTTTTTTGGAACCCGTTTTAAACAACATTCCTTCAACAATAACGGAACACAGCTGCTCTATTTTACAAATATTGATTATTTCTTAACAGAATCATATTCAAAAACTATCTTGCACCAATATTCAGTTTTTGGATTATTAACTATTTTGATATAACACTCTTTTCAACCACAATAAAATATCTTTTCTTTAAAGAGGATAGTTCTTATATTTTATATTCTCACATAATAATATTAATTGCTAGCCTAATTTAATTATAATTGAACTTCATTTCGTGCCATTTTTTTTAATAAACTCAGAAAATAGATTAAAGAGCTTTAATTTACATCAACAGCATCCAAAAACCCTAACAGATGGTAACTCTGATCGCGAAGGTAACTCAATCACATCACAGGATTAACGACCAGTTTATCTCATACCTGAAAAAAACAACAGACTGAAAAAATATTTTATCAGATTCTTATAGATGCTTGATATAAATTAATGTAGAAGGACAATATTTGGTGTAAACATTGTTGAGAAATATTTTCTCTAATATGAGAGTAGGTTCTACATGGTTTCATGGGGAATTTTAAATATTATGCATTCTTTTTGAAATTCCATTACAGATTAAAATCTCAATTAACCCTTTAACTGCAGTGAGGCACCAAACGAAAATGGAATTAAAATAGAAAATAATGTTGCTGTTTTTATTTCTTTGTTAGAAAATTATCAGTGGAATGTTAAAGTAAATGGCCCCAGGTTGTATAGTCAAATCTTAAATGAAGTGGTTTTGCTACAGAAATGAGGCCTTTGTACAAATGGAATCGGTGAAACGTGAAATTAATACTGGCTTAGATTGCAATCGAGACCGACATGGTTGAGTGGTATTAATTAAAAATGATAAGGAGAAATATTATTTTTGATAATCCATGACTGTAGATTTCAAGAGTGAATGGATATGCTGAAGTACATGATATACTTTGCTAAATTACTAAATTAAGGAAATACACTGGGAATTTAGGAAGATTGCACTATTTGTTGACTCCCAAGCTGGAATAGCGTTGATTGTTACCGACAATCTTCTCGAAGATGTATACATTTTTCAGTACGGGAAGATAAGCATTGTCAAGAATAGTGGCTTCACCATAGTAATGGAAGCCTGGGTCACTGGCGTGCAATGGATCCCTGGCCATGCTGACGTTTATGGTTATGCGGAAGTGGATAAGCTGGCAAGGAAAGGAGCATGGATTGGTCCGATGTCACAAGGGCTCTAAGTGGCAATAAAACGTGTACAAGGAAATTCTATCAAGCAAAGTACACGGTGGTCTTCTGATACAGCCGGCAAGAACTTGTAAAGAAAAAAGAAAACCTATCCTGACAACAGGCATTGGAAGAATTGTTATCTGACAGCAGATCACGACTACCTGCGGAAACACTTACATTGAGGAAGTGGTGACAGTTCCGCACTGACGACATCGTGGTGAAATAGACAGATACTACATAAAAACTGGTTTCTGGAGCATAAATTATTCTGGGCTTTAAGAAATCTAAGGGTAGAAACCTGATGCTGCTAGGGTATTGAAAAAAAACTTCATGTTTTTTTAAGGTTTATAAGGAATGATCGATACAAATACCATGTAACTATACTTTTTATGACCTTACAATGGTGGAAAATGAATGATAATCTATTACTTATTCATTATAGACTGAAAAGAGATCGAGTAGCATGAAAATTGCTGAATGGACATAATTATAATTAGGAAATATTCTTTACTATCTCCATTACTTTTTAATTTTTCCGATAAAAGTGCAAAAGCTACCTCTGATGAAATTCTGCTAAGTGATTACTTAGAGTGAATATGCGTATTGCATATGCATATGTGAACATGGGGCATATGTGTGTTTTGTGTATGAACTCACATTCCTTTTTATTTCTATCTTCACTAGAATAGTTATCTTTTATGAGAACTCCTCAATAATCAATTTTTCATGAACCTCACTAGATTTAGTTTAACTGGATCCCAATGAATTCAGTTTCTTTTTAAAAGCGTATATTATTTGGATTATAATAAGAACGAAAAGGTAACAGGTAAAATCATACAGCAATTGTGCAAAGTATAATGAAAAGAAGAAATAAAAAAAATAAATTCTTAATTAGTGAAATAGATATATATATATAGTAGAAATATAGTAGTGAGTTCAGTGGTTTCCTTTCTATGTGTTCTTTTTTAAATTCTAGTTTATATATATATATATATATATATATATATATATATGAGTTCTATTAAAAATAATGTCTACTTCTAGTTTTACACCATTTCTGATTAACTTTTCTGATCTTCTCATACAAGACTTTCATAGGTTTGGAACTAAAAATAAGTTCACAAAAATGTATGTATTTAGTTCCAAACCTATGGAAGTCATGTATAAGAAGATTGGAACAATTAATCAGAAAAGGTGTAAAACTAGAAATAGGCATTAGTTTTAGCAGAACTTGTATAAATGCAAGCCTGCTCCTTAAATATACGAATATATATATATATATATATATATATATATATATCAATGATCAAACCACAATAAGAAATGGGAAAACAAGACTAAGATCTTTCAACCGTAACAAGCGGTCTTCGTCAGAGTCAAAAACCCAACTGGATTTTTGGGTTTTTGACTCTGACGAAGACCGCTTGTTACGGTTGAAAGATCTTAGTCTTGTTTTCCCATTTCTTATTGTGGTTTGATCATTGATTGTTGTTTCACGTGTTTATGTGAAATCTTTTTATATATATATATATTATATATATACATTATTCATATATTTTATTCTATTTTCTTTTTACTTTCACCTTCTGTAAAGTTTCAACAGTCAATGAACTTGTAGCTCCAGTTTATTTTCAGTATATATTTGCATACATAAATATGTATATAAACATGTATAAGAGGCAGTCGTTGTCTGCCTGCGGAACGACTCATTTCTATCGTCCTGATAACGAGACCATCGAAGTATAGTAGTAAGTTTCTGTTTCATTTCTGTGTCTTTTTTTTTTGTCAATATAGTTCATATACATAAATATATATTCAAATATATAAATTAGTTAGGATTTAACTCTGACGAAGACCGCTTGTTACGGTTGAAAGATTTTAGTCTTTCTTCTTATTTCTTATTGTGGTTTGAACATTGATTGTTATTTCATGTGCTTATTGTGAAATCTTGTTATTTATACATACACATGGTTGATATATTCAGTGTATAACAAAAGAGAAAAAAAAACAATATTCATCAGCTTTTTGGTTTACAATCAAACTTTTAATTGATAACTTATTTTTTTAGTTTGATTTAAAATAATTTTAACAGCATAGAAAACAGATGAAGACAAACAATTAATCATTCATCAACAAATATACACATAGCAGAAATTAGGACAGGTAAAATGATAGAAACAAAAATGATTTAGAAATAATCAGAACTTACAAAAGTAGGTAAAAGAAATCAATATGTAATTTCTTTATGCATCACTGGGAGAATAGTGTGAAGTTTCCGGGATACTGATACTTCCTCCATCCTTGTTTGAATTTTATCAACGAATCAAAGGTTATTACCAAGTGACAGATGTAATCACCATTAAACATCAAAAAGTTGATCATCCTATATTCTGTTAAATTATATTTAATAAAATTTCTATCAGGAGGCCTAAATAAATATTATCTCAATTTATATATTGATGTGGGATAACATGTCTAGTGTTTTTCATCTTTTTTATTATTTTAAATAATAAATCAGGGAATCGGAATCAGTGCTATAGTCTCCCACCCGGTTTCACTCCTTCTTCTTCTCCAGTCCCACTTGAAATACACAATGTGCAAAACCACCTGGGCGACTATAAAACGAGGTAAAACAGACTTTTCTAATAATATTATGTTTACTAACATCTCCGGTACCAACAATCCCGTTTCCTTTTTATTCTATAATATTATTGTTTTCAATTTATTTTTGTTTTTTTTTTATTGTTATAAAAAAGGTTAAACGGAGACATTGACGCTTGAGAGTTTGATGCTTCCAATTTATTCTACTTCTATATGTATCTATTGAATTGTATTAAGATATTTCTACAATAAAGCCATTGTTGAAGTATACCAGAGAATTTGGCTTAGAATAATCTCTCAATCCTTAGTAGAGAGGACTACAGTCTAGTGTTAACAACTTAGTAGCGGGAAATAAAAGAAAGGAAACTGTTTTCCTTCAGCTAAAGCAGGAATGAGGTGGGTTTCTATTAAAGGGGCACAAAGCGTTCAGAGTTGCTTTGTGGATACTGTTTGAATAAGAGTAGACAATTTGAAAACCTTAAATCGAATGGTATTTTCTTTTGTAATAGACTTTGATGTGTTCTTTTTTGATACAGAAACATTTATTTCGTAATTTAAAATTCTGTAAAATATATAATGACGGACAAAAATGATATCAAGGTTTCTCTAATTTTTTGTCGCAAGTGTAATGAACGTTATTTCAGAAAATATGAATTATTCCAAGGTCTATCACTTCTGTCTTTTATAAAAACACTTCAGAGATTAATATATAATATTTTCCACTGTTTAAACAAACATTATTGCAAAATATTATTAGTTTTATGGGAGAATAATTATACATAGTTATTATATATAAAGAAAACCTGTTTTATAATATACTAGACTACCTGTGACCCTTTGTGTCACTCAGAAATTATAACAATAGTTATTGAAATTAATTCACTGAACATGATTGCCAGGGATAATTTTAATTGTTTCTTGTTATTAATATTGTTAATAATAGTAGTATATTTTCACTACTATCATCAGCAAGCACGCAAGCGACTGGCTACCCTGGATCCATGCTTTTACTTTTTACCATTGTTTATTTTATTTAAATTTTAATTCAAAAATTGTTTTTGTTACATTTATATATAATACATTTCTACTACTGTCATCAGCGAGCACGCAAGCTACTGGGCTACTCTGGCTCTATTCCTTTATTTTATTACCAGCGAATATATTACAAAATATTAAATTAAAAAAAATTGTTATATTTATATTATCGGCGAGCAAGCAAGACACTTGCTACCCTGCCTCCAATTTTGGGAATATCCAATTTCAAGTCCTTATCTCCATGGAAAATGGGTGAACAAACAAACAAACAAACAAACTGACATACTTTATATATAGATATTATAGTTAAGTTAGTAGTTGCACTGCAGATATATATCTTAATTTTTAACAGAACTTATTAAATAAGTTCAAAAACAATAACATAAACCAAAAACATACCTCCACAGAATATCAACTAACAGGAAACAAAAAACACAGTAAAGCAAACACAAAAAAAGTAAAATAAAACAAAAAAATAAAAAAAATAGAGAGCACTATTATTTTTTTTATATAACAGATGTTTCTAATATAATTCATTTTATTAATTACTAAGACTAAAAACAATATAAGAGGTTAGTAATAATTCAAAAGAACTCTGCGAGGATAATTCCACAGTATATTGAAGGAAGAGAAAACAAAAAACAGATATGTAATAACAGGAATTAAGAGACTGTAAAACAAACACAAGGCAGAACAAAAACAAACGAAACGTAGAAACGCCGGTGAGTAATCGGATGTAATTAATTTGGGACCTAACCCTCAAATATCCTATTTTGTTTTTGAATAATGAGTGGTATAACATCGATATCAATATAATAATATAATATATATATATTTCATTGAACAACTGACCGTATTTCACTGATGTCATTTTCTTCACCAGTTTTTCAAGGTTTCTGAATACCTTCTTCTTTGCTTCATCCAAACGTCGTTGGAGAATGTTAATTAAGTGGTTAATTAAGTGCAGTCCCCACTTAATTAACATTCCCCAACGACGTTTGGATGAAGCAAAGAAGAAGGTATTCAGAAACCTTGAAAAACTGGTGAAGAAAATGACATCAGTGAAATACGGTCAGTTGTTCAATGAAATATGCTTGAATGAAGGATTGCTCCCAAATTTTACACACACACACACACACACACACACACAGTCAGTGTTCAGTTGGGTTTTTGACTCTGACGAAGACCGCTTGTTACGGTTGAAAGATCTTAGTCTTGTTTTCCCATTCTTATTGTGGTTTAATCATTGATTGTTGTTTCACGTGTTTATGTGAAATCTTTTTACATATATATATATATACATCATGCTGTTTGTTTCTTGACCACTCTTTATTCAGAGGTTTTTGAGATTTTTTTAGGGTTTTTGTCTGGATATTATAAAACGCTTCTTCGCCAACGTTTCGACATATATTTATGTCTTCCTCAGGGCCAAAAGATTAATACATTGAGCACAAATATTACGACTATATTAGGTCTATTGTTTGCAAATATGTAACAAAAAAGATAAACTATGGATTTACCTATTCCATTCTGGTTTTTTATTATATTGATAATAATTTCCAGAGATTTAAATTTGTTTACTTGAGAAGTATGTTGTGTATCCTTGTTTTTTTTTTTACATTTGTATAAACTTGAAATGAAATAAATTTAGCGATAAAAATAAAACATAAATATATAAAAAAAAAAATGACGTCGCAACTACATTAAGAACTAAAAGAGGATATACTGTTTGAAAAGATAGATATTTAAGACCTTGAGATAAAGATTATTGGTCAAGTTACCAATAAATTAACACTTACTGTTAGTTATTAGCATTTTTACGGGGAAATCATATTTCATACAAAATATATTTGGTAAAATTAATATTTACATTTTAATTATAATGAAAGATGAAGAAGTTTAAAAATGACTGAGATTTATTGGTTTTAGAAAAAAACTTGATTTTTAAGAATTAGAGTTATATTGAATTAATAAAATTCTTTAGGGTTGACTTAGAGAGAATACTGAATGATGTATGTTATTTTAATATTAGGTGCGGGTGAACAAGAGTTGAAATCATTTTCCCTCAACTCGCTCATAAGGAGTTCAAGTCTGCCTCACATCATCTGAATTACTCACTTGAACACTACCCAATGATTAACATAAATAAAGCAAAATTGTTGTTCTGAAATGTCATTTCGAAAATGATCTAACCTTCCATTTTTTTGTTAATCAACAGTTTAATACAGCTCTTTAAAATGAAAAAAATGAATTATTATACTTTTAATGATAATTTAATCTAGTAAATGTGTTGAAAGTTTAACTAGGTATATTTAGGAAAAGCAAAGACATAATGGAAAGGATAAGGATGAGAGATTGAGTTTGTGGTAAGTTTAAATTTCTCTGTTTTGTATAAAAATAAAGAATTATTTTATTTTAAATAATTTAAAATAAAGTTATTTAATTTAATTTGAATAATAAATCCAGTAATTTAAATTACTGGAATAACAGGAAAAATATTGTCTACTTTTCCAAGAAGCAATATTTGTGATTAACTTCAATCGTTAATTATTCATTATTATAGTGTATTTAGTATTTTTAAACAATTTCATTTACTTATTTTTTGTTTTTTGTTCACCTTCCACTTCTTCAGATGAAGATGATATATATATATATATATGGTAAGACAGAAGTTTTAATGTATATTAGATTCAGTAAATTGTTGTATTTATTACAAATAATACATGAAACATTATATTACAAACTAAATGGATAAATAGGAGTACGCGTAACTGGCATTTCTTGGAATGAAGTTTATTAGTCATTAGACTAATTAAACACAAAGAAGCAGAGGTTAAGAGATAAAAACAGAGTACTCAGAAATGTAAACAAGATACTTTTCTATCTAAGTGCTCAGTAACATTTTATAAATGATTACTGTTGAACGAAGAAGTTTTAATTAATTTGATGGAAGGAAACTAACATGAGACGGATGAATAACAATTAGTAAAACTAAACATAAAGCACTTGCAAGTTTAAATGTACGTTTTAATACAGAGGATTACATTAAATGCAAATTTTCAATCATGAAAGTTTCTGGATGAATAAGATACATACAGCTACCAAGCCTAAAATACATTCTAGTATCAATATCTAGCATAGAAATACCCATTTCAAAATATTTACATTTGTGTTCCTAAATCAATATGGTGCGTAAGCTATCACACCTGTACAAATCCCAAAATTACTAGATAAATATCAGAGATAAAGTTATATGCACATAAAAACAATATACGAACCTTTTTCATCCCATATCAAACTGATCAGATCATTATGTTATATAATTCTACTCAACTTCGAAACATACAGCTTAGCAAAGCATTGGTTTACACCATTGATTCCACCTAATGATGACCAATGATTTGATGGTCGAAAGTTTGAGAATTCCTACGATGTCACTAGGACTGGCAACTCTAGTCAGATCTGTGAAAAATTGCCCTTGTCTGTGAAATTCAGACAGGGATGCCAGCAATCCTGAAGACTTTGATCAGTCAGGTTAACTTGTTATTATATTCTTTGTTTGGTTCATTTAGCTCTCTGATGATGTTGTAACGAAAGGCCTTAGAGCATTGTAATTAATTTATATTTGTTTATTGTGTTGTTTAATTCATATACATATATATATATATATATATATATTTTTTATATATATATATATATATATACAAAACAGTAATAAATTGTCGACCGTGGGACAGATATGTAACACAAAAAGGATGAATTGGGATGCGGTCAGTTTCTTCCTCTTCCAATCAAACTCTCATCGCCGACGTTTCGATTTTATTCGAAATCTTTTTCAAAGGCGTTTGAGGAAGAAACTGACCGCATCCCAATTTATCCTTTTTGTGTTACACACACACACACACACACACACACACACACACACACACACACATATATATATATATATATATATATATACTTTTTCGTTGGAAAGATGATCCGAAACGGACAAATATAGTTCAATGTAGCAAACGAAACATAGAGAAATCAAAAGGACACTCTTACAGTCTCTAATGTTTGGTTTGAACTGTCTTCAGGAGAGATAAGAGAGGGAATCCAATGATTGGAGACAGTTGGGTCTCCAACCGTCTCTAAACCAGTGCGCTTAGTTTCCCTCTCTTATCTCTCCTGAAGACGGTTCAAACCAAAAATTAGAGACTGTAAGTGTGAAAATGAAGGAAAAAATGAGATAGAGAATAAAAATAAAGAAAATAATAAATAAAGCAATAGAACGATAAAGGTAGTTCCAAAATTAAGAAACTTTGAACTTACCTGCTGGATTTACTTCTTAAATTAGAACCTGGAGTAAGAACCTGGAACCTGGAATAAATGAGTAAGTTATAATGGAGTTGGTGTGAAGAAAATTGGAGATGTATGTCCGAAAACTTATTAATGTTATATCAAATTTTATACATACAAATTTGGTTGATAGGTGTGCTATATAATTTATTAAAAATACTTGTAATTGAGAAGCTCTTCATCCATAGAGTGTTAAGATCAATAGATTTCAACATTTTGGTAAGTTTAATATTCCTAGCTTTCGTTATTATTGTGATATCACTTTTGATTTATTCTGGCTTGACTATCGTTATATATTTGTATTATAGCAAATGTGTTATGTAGGTCAAATTTTTGGTGTAAGTTGAAAAAAAAAATTTTTGTTTATAGATTTTCTGTGTTCAAATAGTATGAGAGATAATATGAGTTTAACGGCCAGCTGGCACGATGCAATGACGAAGTGATGCACACTAATTTAATGTTATTTTGTGTTTCACTTAACGCTTAACGTGTGACTGAGATGCTAATGGTGATGTGTATTCTGGCAGGCCGGTCAAGGCTCCTCTTCCAGCTCTTGTTGACAGCACTATGAGGCCAGCCTGCCTATTGTATACAACCTATTTTCGTCAGTTTGCTCAGACGTCATGTGTCTGTTCTCCAGAAAAACTTAATTTAGAACTTGAAACAGGTTCATCAAACTAAGAGTTCTACTTCCCTACTATATCTGTTTATTGGCACACTTGATTCCAAAGGTTTACTCAAATACGCTTCAGTATAAATACATTATTATTTGACTAATGAATTACACTACATTTTCTTTTCTTTGACCTAGATTCAAATCAAATTAACCTTTAGAAGCATTGGGCGTATTTCAACCTATCTGTGACACATGAAAAAAGTGTAAGAGGAAAGTCATGTGAATCTTGTCAGTCGAGCTGGTGACAAAAGAATTGCAATGGATTATTATCCTAACAATAATAAATCACTTTTCAATAAAAATCTTATGATGTCTTATATGTAAAAGGCAAATAGATAAATGAATTTGTTTTTGAACTCTTAAACCAATTTAACCAAAATTCTAATAGATGTGTGTAATATTGATTCCTTTTCATTTTTCATGCATATAAAAGAATATTAATGTGAGGTGTTCTTAATAAATTGAAATCTAACTCGGAGGTAACTTTTCTCATTAGTTCTTCCCATGGGATTCACGAAAAGTTTTAGTTAAATTAAGTAAAGAAACATAAAAATATTTGGTAAATATTGAATCGTGAACTGACATAAAGAAGTTTATTATGCCCTTCTTCTTAAGACTAAGTTGTAAGAATAAGGAACAAAGACTGAAAGTTCTCAGCTTATTGAGTTCTTCTTATATGTAGTACAACTACAATGTAGTCAAACATCTTACCTTAGGAACAGTTTCCATTGCCTGGAACTCCTTTAATGGCATTCTCTACCTACAACCCTTGGTCGCTATCCTCTATTACTTGTCATGAATGCTAGTTCTCTTTATACCTTTCTCGATCACTCCAAGCAGTTAAATGTTATGAGATAACTACTTTGATTTCATTAATCTTCTTGTTTCTTCTACCCAAGTTCTCATTTGATAGTCTTTGTCCTCAAGGAGAATAAATTTTGGTCTGATTGTTAGATATTTAACTGATAATTAGATGTTATTATCTTGAAACTATTATAGGATATATTATATAATTATAGAAACTATTATAGAATATTGCTATATATATGCAATTAGATGTTAGTAATTTAACTGATAATTAGATGTTAATATCTTGAAACATAGAATATTGCTATATATATATATACAATTAGATGTTAGTAATTTAACTGATAATTAGATGTTATTATCTTGAAACATAGAATATTGCTATATATATATATATACAATTAGATGTTAGATATCTAACTGATAATTAGATATTATCTTGAAACATAAAATATTGCTATATATATGCAATTAGATGTTAGATATTTAACTGATAATTAGATGTTATTATCTTGAAACGTGGAATATTGCTATACATATGCACTTATTGCTCCTCTTTCGTTAATTAATTTATTCCTAAATTTTAGTTAAATTTCTTTGCCAGTCAACTCTACGAAGGATATCATGAGGAGATGAAATAATTTTGGTATCACTAGTGTAAACTGGTATGAAATGTGATCTTTATTTTAGTTTTAACTCTAATCATCCATTCCTTTAGAGATCCTAAACAACTACTGAAGAAAATGACTTCAGCTAATACGGCTAATTATTCAATGAAATATGTTTAAATAATTTTATTATATATATATATATATATATATATATATATATATATATATATATATAAATATAAATTTTTATCATATATATGTAACAGTTCAAAATTGAAGATAGGTAGCACAAAAAGTAAAGAAACACACAAACCCAAATTTTTGGACAATCCGTCTTCAGGAGAAAAGAGAAAGGGGGACCAAGCACGTTGTAGACGCAACGGCTAGTAACTCTTTGTGTCTACAACATATATATATATATATATATATGATCAAACCACAATATGAAATGGGAAAATAAGACTAAGATCTTTCAACCGTAACAAGCGTTCTTCGACAGAATCAAAAACCCAATTGGATTTGTGGGTTTTTGACTCTGACGAAGATCGCTTGTTACGGTTGAAAAATCTTAGTCTTGTTTTCCCATTTCATATTGCGGTTTGACCATTGATTGTTATTTCACTTGTTTATATGAAATCTTATATATATATATATATATAATATTATATATATATATATATGTTATTTTATATATTGATAAAAGTATCGACTGTGGAATAGAAACATAACTAAATTTATGGAGACTCGGTCATAAACTTTAGTTCTGTATATATATATATATAAAGTTTAAACCACAATGAAAAAAGGAAAAAAATAGAAATAAATGCTCGAAGTCTTTCAGTTTATGTCACTAGAGAGTAAAAAAAGGACATTTGGCTCCTAGAGGCACGCTCAAAACCTGGCTTGAATTTATACTGTTAGTTTATTTATTTATTTATTTTTTAATTGTTTTTTATTTTATTTTTTATATTTATTTTTGTATTTATTTCCTTTATTTTTTGTTTTCTTCAATTTTATTCTCTTTTTTAAATAACAATTTTTTTTTGCTCTGACTCCTTAGTTCTTTTTTTTTCTCGTTTGCAGCAGGACTGCTTTAGCCCTCACTCAGTGAGTAACATAAGTAAGTAAGGAAATTAGGTTAATTAATTAGGTTAATTAAGGAACCTAAAATAAATAAAAAGAAGATTAAACGGTTTGGGTTAAGCATAGGACTAGATCTACTTTCCAGAAGAATAATAATTGCTAAGCATTTTTCTTTATGATAAAGAATATTTCAATGTATGAAATAAGAAAGATTTTGAGTAGAAACAGTAATAATTTATGAATAGTAATGAATATTTGAAGTAATACTTCTATTTCAGGCTGAATACGACATGATAACCTTGCTTTCGAACATTCTGTTAGTCAAAGTGAAAAAGTACCCCTTTATCATGTTAAAGAAATATTGCAATTGCGATGGAACTTGTAAAATGAAGCGTGAAGCGTTTAATGTGAATAACTGCTGTGTCAGTACAAAGTAAACATTTCATGTTTACTGAAGGCAAACGTGAATTTAAATCTAATGAATTAATTAGAAAGTTAGAAAAATAGAAATTATTTTTATTCCATTTATAAACTTTGAGTAATGAATGTTTGTTTCTCTTTGAATATGGCTTGCTGAATTCCCTTTATAATTTTTTTTTAGGCTTAAAAAATGACCCACGTATGTAAATCCCGCTGCAACAAATATGCAAAGTTCTCTTCACCAAAGTTTGGTGTGTAGATTTTTTTCCGGGTCAGTACTGTTCGTTTCACAACCAACTTAATCCCTTGTCCTTTGCATCTCCATTGGGAATTAAGGCAGCAATCATTACACTGAACGCAGTCAGTTTAAAAAAATGCAACCCTTATAGTTTTATTCAGAATTTTTGTACATGTTCTCTATGAAACTTTGTGAATTGCTATTTCTATCAGCATTATGTATTGAGTTTTTTATTCTATTATCTCTAAGCAATTAAAACTTGTGTGAAATTATTTTCGTGACTGTTGACAATGATTTTCAAGATGGTGGTGAAGAAAGTTGATTTTAATCCCTGGGTTAAACTCCTTAAAGAGTTTTATGATCTAATTAATTTGTGCAGTTAAGTACTTAGGCTTTTGATGTATAATCAACTGAGTAATTAATCATAATCAAATCCTTCTGTTTGGCACAATGATGCTTCTTTTATCAAATGAGGTTTACCAGTCATGATAAAAGAGTTTCCCCAATCGTCATTGCAGCTGAATAGCTTATAAGAAAGAAGAAATTCAAAAAGGTCTGTATATCAAGTTTTTGTAATCAATACTTGCCAATAAGAATCAAGAATTCTCTCTATTCAAATGGACTACTTGAGGCAATACCTCTTATCATGTTATACAGTCATACACTACCACTTTTATATCAAATAACTCGGGAATATTTATATTAATTCATTTACTAAATTTCTAATACTATTTGTATTCCACTGATAGATGTCTTTTGTGACTTTTACCATGATATGACTATACGATCAGAAATGATAACATCAAATTTTATCATAATTTAAACTTGACTAGATGTGAAGCGTAACTTTTATTATAGCATCAGCGATATTTGACTTGAACTATATAATAGAAAAATACATATACATTGAAGTTGTAGTTTATACAAACACTCGTATAATCTTGATTTTCTTTGTTGATCATTGCTCGGCGGCCATGAACGTCATGCATACAACATGATCATTAGATTTGAATCTTATCTACTAAATTTAGAAACATTAAGATCTTGATTACTACAGCAATGCATGACAGTCAGAGCTCCTAAAAAAATGGTAAAATATTGTAAAAAAATCATTTTAGAGATTTTGAAGGAATTACATGTTTTGATCTGTATCCTGTATTAATAATATCATATATTAATACTTTTGACATTTTGTTTGACCATGCCTGTGACTACTTGGGATGATGGAAAAGCGTGTATCCAAACAATAGTTCCATTACTATTGGTCATAAATTTGAGAGATCATAATAAAATCCTATTATGATTTTTATTTATCAACATAATTATAAAACTCCTCCTTAGATAATAGTTGTACATTTTTTAAACAATGGGATTTGTTTTAATATTTCAAAGAAATTTAAGTCAATCTGGCAATTAATTTTAAATAATATTATTATAAAATTCCGACGTACTTTACCTATTGTTGATGGAGCAGTCCAATCGGTTTCGCAAAGGCTGTATGATTTAATGGGACTAACCCATGAAGTCTCACTCGGTAATATAGCCTGTGTGAAACCGATCGGAAGACTCTGTCAACAATTTACGAGGTGCGTGGGAAATTTATAATAATATTGCGTTTGCAAACTTGTTTTGTGCTAATAATATTCATATATTTAACAATGATATACATTATTTTTAGATTTATTAAAAGTTAATTATAATAATAGTTTAGTATAATAGAATACTAGTGCTACTCAATGGACAGACATCTCTACTGATAATGTTTTTTTTTTCAATTAGATTAAGAACTCCTTATTAATTGCTTATTGTAATATAATGTTTGTGTTACATTACTAATATATTGTGTTAAACCAATATATAAGTTAAACGTTAATCTTGACACGCGTGCGTCACTCTCAAAAATGACGGCTCTCACTGTTTGTAACAACAGAGATTTCAGTTTACTTCTAGACGGGGCTGCGGTGCTGCTGTAGTTATTGATAGACTCATAAGAGATTAACAATCTATTTTGGTTTCTTATATTGAGATTAGATCATCAAATATCCAGTTCTTGTCAAAACAATCAAAAATAGTTCATATCTTTTATTATATTCGTAAGGGGATCGTTTATAATACAGTAAGGTTATCGTAATATATGCCAATTATAATTGGGATATTATAATTTATTATTAATTATTTATCAATAATCTATAATTTTCAACTGACAGTTTCAGAGTTGTTTAAAAATAAATTGTTATACAAATACAAAAAAAAACTTTAAAGACAAAAAAAATTCAAATGATCACTAACGTATAACACTTAGTGTTAATGAATCGATTAAGCTCATTAAACTGATATTTCACTACTATCTTGAAAAGTTTCAATTGAGTTACCTAATAAAATAATTTTGTCATAGATATTGATTATTAATAGTTTATTATGAAATACCAGAATGAATGAATTGGATCAAGTAAAAGAAACTGAAATAGTTTAGTTTTTAATATGGGAAAATAAAGTAAGTATATTAAGGTGGTCTGTTTGGTCTAAGTACACAGAGGTGTAATAGGAGCAAGACTGAGACCTGCTAAATAAACCAACCTGAAGAAGATAAACGTTTCACGCTAATGAAAGTGGAATACAGTTTAATCCTCCCCGGGCTCATAGCTTCAACACTTCATCCTGTTCACTTTATTGCTGGAAACACACGTAAATCATATAGCTAAATTTACTGTAAATTATAATAAAATTGCGTTTTGTTTTACTTCAATTTATATAAAACTTGGAATTTCAATTGACTTGCAAGTGTTATATGAACAAAAAAAAAAATTAAAGTAATATCATACATCATCATTCTATGTTTATTAAAATTTATGAATAACTTTATTTCTAAACCATTGTTGTTTATTTATAAAACATTCTACATGTGTAAATGTTTAAACCATACCAAGAAATTCAGAAATTGTAGGGTAAAAATCTAATGAAATGGCTTCCACATATAAAAATTTAATCGTATAAACAACGTGTTTCGACAAGTAGTGTTCTTCTTCGAAGGAAAAGACTATGTGTTCGAAACGCGTTGTTTATACGATTAAATTTGTATATGTGGAGACTATTTCATTAGATTTTTACCCTACAATGAGTAAATACCACATAATAACTGATTGAATTACCTTAAAAATTCAGAAATTATACCAAAATCTTTCAACCAAAATAACTAATCTTTATCAGGATCACAATTGAACTGACAAAAACCATTTGTTCTTGCTGAAAGATCTTAGTCTTATTTCTGAATTTCATACTGAGGTCTAGATTTTTATTTGTATTTCAGATGTTTATATAAGTTTATGATCAAACCAAACGTGTTTGTTATTTCACGTGTTTATGTGAAATCTTTTATATAGGTTTATATAATAAATAGATTTATATATATATATATAAATACACTTAAAATTCGAAAAAAACGATCAAAACTGGACGCAAATCATTCACAAACGAAGGAAAGCAACACACAGAGAAAGAGACACACTTACAAACTCAAATTTTCGGATGATCCGTCTTCAGGAGAAAAGAGAGAATGGGCGACCAAGCACGCCGGAAACACAACACGTCTTCAGGAGAAAAGAGAGAATGGTCGTCTTCAGGAGAAAAGAGAGAATGGTGTCTTCAGGAGAAAAAAGTTGTGTTTCCGGCGTGCTTGGTCGCCCATTCTCTCTTTTCTCCTGAAGACGGATCATCCGAAAATTTGAGTTTGTAAGTGAGTCTCTTTCTCTGTGTGTTGCTTTTCTTCGTTTGTGAACTGATATATATATAAATATATATATAATTGAATTACGTATATATAATTATATATATATATATATATATATATATATATATATATATGATCAAACCACAATAAGATATGGGAAAACAAGACTAAGTCTTGTTTTCCCATTTCTTATTGTGGTTTGATCATTGATTGTTATTTCACGTGTTTATGTGAAATCTTTATATATATATATATTGCCTTATTATTTTCTTGTAATTCACTGGTAGCTCAAAAATTAATCTACCTAATTCCAATAACACGAAATAATTAATACATAAACCAAAAATTAACAACAAACTAAATTGATACAGTTCAAATCGTGGCAGCTTGTAACTGTCAAAGCAGCGCTACATGCGTGCACCCACGCGTTAGACAGTTGAATCACTCCAGCACTTCTCGCCTTCGACAGGTCACAACGTGGGAGAGTTCCGAACAAATTTTATTTTAGGTTCGAAGGTCCTAGAACTCGGGATGACGAACATGTCACTGATTTGAGAGTTCAGCGCGGAGCACAAATTTTTAACAACACTTGTTTAAAAGAAGACTTGCTGCCAATATATATATATATATAAATAACACACAGAGAAATAGACACACTTACAAACTCAAATTTGAGGAGAAAAGAGAATGGGTGACCAAGCACGCCGGAAACACAACGGCAGGAAACCCGTCGTTGTTCGAATATACCCATTCTCTTTTCTCCTGAAGATGGATCAACCGAAAATTTGAGAATCGTAAATGTGTCTCTTTCCCTGTGTGTTGATTTTCTTCGTTTTTGAGCTGATTTGCGTCCAGTTTAGAATGTTTTTTCAAATTTTGAGTATGAATATAAATAGGTTTATACAAAAATTTTTTTTTGGAAACTACACAGTCAAAAAGAATACAAATACTATATGGACTTTCTAGTTGATCACCCATGCATCTGTTTGAAAGACCACAAAAAAAACTATGTAATTCAAGTTTAAAAAAATAAAAATGGATTTAGAAAAATGATTGTACATAAAAAAAAAATTGTGGTAGCAAGATACGATAATCAAAGTAGGATATGCATAGTTGAAGCACTCTTAATTAAAGGAAAAGAAAAAAAAGAGGGGAGTAATCAATCTTATCCAGGAACATTAACTTTGTAAATATATAATCTGCAGTATTTTATACTTTTGAATTTATGCTTATTTTAAAATTGTTTATAAATATATTTTAAAAATAATTAAGAATTTGCTGCCAGCAGTGCACTGTAAAGACTTTATGGAAAATACCGTTATTAGTATTCATATTTACTAGTTTTGAAATGTGAAAACATTTTTATCTTAATTCTAATATTTATGTAAGTTTCATTATTTGTTTACAATTTACTGATGCTTTATTTTAATAGACATTTGTACGTTTTTTATATGTCTATTACTTGATTTTAGTTTAGCAAAGTTCTTTCTGCTAGCACTTAAACAATATTTGAAGTCATATAAGTCTAACTTGTAACAACTAATATTTATATACCCACAAGTATTGGTGTTTCACCTAGGGTTTCTTAAATATTCTTAAATATATTATCTCGGTGATTTACATCACTAATTCCATCACAAATTATCTTTTCTAATTTGATATTTTCAAGTCGGAGTAATTACAGTTTTTCTTTGTGTTTCTTGGATTTAAATTCAAGCAATTTTTGCTTATATTTCTTCGTGAAAACCTCGTTACAAACTTTTAGGTCGTATAATTTAATATTTGTGAATTTAGGGAACAGTGCTTCTTTAATATACACCTCATTAAAAAGAACGCCATATTTTGCTGCAACTTTTTTCTTCAAGTTTTTTTTCATACTGGTGAGACTTTTCTCTAACATTTAAATCATCTATCTGAAGTAAAACTTCACCTAAATTATGTGTAACAACTAGTTCTGTCTGTATATCAGACATTTTCAAGTTCAAATTAACACTTAAACATTCACCTTTTTACTTTACTATAAGTAAAGTATAGTGATCGTGAAAAAATTCGATCTCGAGATTTTGACGGAATTACATGTTTTGAGGTCCCAGAAGTCGTTTTATGAAGTTTTTACGATGATGTCTGTGTGTGTGTGGGTGGGTGGGTGGGTGGGTGCGTGTGTTAGCATTGCTTGTTACCACGCTACGGTCCAGAATCTTTGATGGATCAAGTTGATATTTTACACAAAAATGGGCCCCATTTAGACGAAGATCCCTATTGTTTGGGAAGAATTATGCATGATGGGAAAGTCACTTTTTTTGCCAAAAACCGTTTTTTTTTAAAACATTTATTTCTCCTAAACTACTAACCCTAGAGTTTTGAGATTTTGACATTATCTTTGAGGTTACAAATGGAACAAACGAAAAATATATTCAAAATTTTATATTAACAGAAAATATTTTTTTTTCAATAAAATGTAAAAATTTTGACTTATAAATCAATCTCAAACCTTGTGAGAGCGATACAAGCCATACTGTTTGACGGACAAGAATGAAACTATGCCTATAAATAGAACATTATATGGACAATGAGTTGAGATATTTTTTTCTAAAATTACATTCGCTAAAGGGGCGTTAGAGTGCGATTTGTGTTTTCAGAAAATGTTTTTTTGACGCTAAACGGCTCGTTAAAAAATTATGAAAATTTGACCAAAAATGGAACAAAAAATTAGCAATTCATAAAAAAAAAAATCATGAAGTTTCAATTACGGAAAAGAGCAATAACGATATAAAAACTCTTTGTTTATCCTAGACTAAGAGATCACCTGCTATACTTGTCGAATTTTTTGTATTTTTTTACATTGTTTTCATTGACTTAGAAATTTTTTCAGCGAATCCACTGAGATAAAATTGATGTTTCTAATGGAAAAATGAAAATATATTATTGACTTATAAGAGATGTAAGAGGAATAATATTGTGCAGGTAAATGATAACACTCATTAAAAAAAAAATCGTATATATGTTATTTGACAAAGGGGAAGGAAAATGATCTTATTAAATACTAAGAAGCCATAAAATTCCCAGTATAATAATTCTGTTAAAAAACAAAAATGTAAAAGATAATTCAAAATATAAATCTTTCGTTAGAGATTAATAAGTGTAATTATCGTACATCTTTAATTAACAAATCACCTTAAAACAACATTTTCTTCGCTGTTTAAGATGTTTTTCAGAGAAAAAAAGGGTATTTTACTGTTTTAAATTTGAAATTTTACATTAATATTCAATGTAGAAGGATGTTAAGTAAACGATGTAAGAAATCTACTGGCTATTTGAACAATAGCCATGTTCTCTTGTAGGATAATATTTCGTTTCAAGAAATGTTCACATTTGTTTTTCAAAAATGATATTACTGCTGTAGTTATACTAATGAAATTATTTGCAAATAATAAATTATTTGTGATGTACAAAAATAAGCTTATAAATTGATATGTCCTTCAATCACTATCTGTACTACCTCACGAATGCAATGCTAATAATTATATCCCATTTAGATATTTATGTTATGCTTAAATGATACGTTATGTTTTATATACTCAAGAAATTTGACATTGAGTTACTTATAGTAAAGTAGAGTGTAGGCCACTCCAGATTTTTTTCTTTTCAAACGTTATGTTACTTGTTAATGTAACTACTTGCCAACATCACTACACTTTATGTCTTCTTTGAGACAAAGGTCGTAATACTTGTTCTGTTCTAGCCATTTGAACATTCATGATTGGCTTTATGTCCATTATTAAAAGGCTTCTATTTTTTGAAGCCGCAGATAATCTTGTTCTTTCCTTATACCATAATTTTGGTACCTTTCACTAAAAATTGTGAAATTGTGTTTTTCTTCTGTATGTTTCTTCTGGGTTCCGTCTTTAAGATGCATTGTTCATCTTCTCCAAAGGGAGGTTGTTGTTACATCAATATATGTTGTGAGCTCACAGTCCACAAAGTTACACGTGTATTGGTATACCACATTTGTCTCTTTCATCGATAACAGCTTAGAGTTTTCGTTGTTCTTCCTAACCAAGTTCTTGATAGTATTGATTTTACAATATTTTATAACATTAATCTTTTCACTAGGTAATATATATATATATATATATATATATAATATATATAATAATATTGGTATAAATAGGCAGCAGATCCTCTTTAAACAGGTATCATTAAATTAACCGCAGTCTCGGCATTCACGATTCGATCGGATCTCGACTGAGAGATTCGATCGTACGAACTAACCTCCTGCTAACAGGGTTCAACTGGAAAAGGAGTTGGCCAAGTGACATGTTAAATTAAAATCGATGACTCGTGCTTAGTCATTGCTATTAATAGATTAAAAGGATTAGTACAGGTTAATATAAAGAGAAGGTCAAAGGTCAATAAAGAACAAGAAACATACGGTTAGAATAAAAGAGTTGAAAGGTCAACAGTATAACTGGACTAATAGGTAATAAATAGATTAAGAATATTAAACTAAATGAAGGATAAAAGATTATTAAAGGATCTGAAAATTTTTTAGCAGATTTCCCAGCGACATTTTCAGACAAAAAACATAGTCAAATAACTACTAATTTTTTTTTTCAGTAGTTAGGAAATTTTAGTAGTTATTTGGGTATGTTTTTTGTCTGAAAATCGGCTATTTGCATTGCCTCTGCAACATAGAAGTGTAATTAGGAAAAAAGAACAGCTACTTAAAAAAGTCGTGAATTCAGAATCTGCTCTGCTTTTCAACAATATATATATATATATATAATATATATATTCAATGATCAAACAACAATATGAAATGGGAAAACAAGACTAACATCTTTCAACTGTAAAAGCGGTCTTTTTCAGAGTCAGAAACCCTTTTGACAAAAAAAAAAACCTTAGTCTTGTTTTCCTATTTCATATTGTGGGTTGATCATTGAAGTTGTTTCATGTTTTTATGTGAAAATATATATATATATATATATATTATATATATATATATATATGTAAAGATTCAGTCCTTCTTTTATATAAGTGTTTAAAAAGGATATGTCCGATTTTACCTTATTCAGTTTGACGAAATTTTTCCAATTTCCAAAAAAAAAACATCAAAAGAAGTACAGCATAAGCAGTTTTTTATATGAATGTCGACAGCTTAGCTTTATTACCTAATAAAACTGCTTATTATAAAGGAAATAACCTGACAGCTATTTTTATTTTCATGTATCTTAATATTGCTCAATGTACTTGATAATGATGTAAATGAGATCGGGGGGGGGGGATTGTACTCGAATTGAACGATCACAGTGGCTACTAAAATACAATGTAATCTAACTAAGAATAACACGTAAATGATAAGTTACATTAATAATAGGTCTAGTAAATTGGTTCACAATGTTGATTTTGTGGTAATGAACAGTCTAGATAAATAACAAGTTTAAAGAACTGTAAATGTTCATTATTTTAATGAATATTCTGAAGAATTTATCATTAACATTTAAGATAAGAACATGCTTGGGTAAGAACGAATTAGATCTAATTTAGCATGTTTAGCATGTTTAAAAAGTGTCTCAATGATGCTGCTACAAAATGAATTTGTAGGAAGTTAATTCAATTTTAGGAAGTTAACCAAACATGCTTACCTAAGGGTCTATCTTTGTACGAGTAGAATCGGAGTCAAAACTAACCATGCCTGAACCTTTTGTTTAATCGGGAAGAATATGACCAGGAAACATAGTGAATGATGTTCTAAATTAGTTTTAATTAACCTATTTACGGAAGAATACGCAAACAGAGTCAAATATATTTCGCCGCAGAGAGAAAAACGAGGAAGGCTTTCCTTTATCTTCAAAAGAAAAAAAAACATGTTCTTTATCGAGTTATTGCTAGTAGCGAAAAAAATATTCGAACATACTGTACAATATGTAATTTCAATAATATTTGAGTGAATTGTGCTTGTCAGCAATTGTAATAGGAATGGTATGTACTAATTAGAGATGAATAATATGTGCAATCAAGCGTCTACTCTGAATACAATACTCAATCACAGATCTGCTTAGCTTCTGCCAGTAAATCACGTTATGTTCCTATCAAACAAAAGTGTATTGTCATTTGTTTTCCATTAAATAATTCGATCCAGTAAAACTTCTAAAGCTTGGTCTTATTAAAGTTCTTTTTAATGTTTAGAAAGGTAGCTAATAAGTTAACAACCCTCCTAACAAAAACTAATGAATAATGGTGTTTATAAAATAAATGAATTGATTTTAAAATACTATAAAGCTGGAAAGATAAAAATTTGTTTTAATTAAATATTCAGTATTGCGAGCAGATAAATTGAATATCTCTTTCTTTCGTATAAATCATAATAAAGAATTGGATAAAAACTTCATCATAAAATGTAGCAGGTGAAATAACATAATCATGAGTAATGATTTATATACAGAGGTGTATTCTCTAGAGAGTTTATGTCAGCTGGTAGATAATTTCTTTCATTTTTTTCTGACTTCATTACTCTGTTACTCCTGGCTAACCTGTATGGAGGATAATTTTAGTACCAAGTGATTAGAATTGTTGGTAACCCTCCTGTTTAGTTTTATAAATCAAAACTTATTTCTGATATATACGGACATTAAATAAACATTCGTTATGATTCTTTGTAAATTTGCTCTTAACAATGAGTTTTTACATTAAAAGACAAATGTAGTAAATATTTAGTTCATCCGAGTTGATTGAATGATTCCGGTGTTTAACATACTGGAAGAAAAACTCTTTGTTCTTCTAGTGCAGTGTTTCTCAAACTTTTATAAGTATTGCACCCCTTAAGGCACCATTTCATTTGCCACCGCCCCCTAAAGAATTTAATTGTATAATATACAATATTTTTTAAATTTCAAAATGTATTACATTTAAATAAGGTCTAAGCTGCAGAAAAATGTTAGATAAACTCAAAAATTGTTTAAATTCATTTTTTTTTGGCAAGAATTGAATTTACACAAAAAAGTTTATAAACCAAAGTGGAATTTTCAGTGTCAGTTACTTGTCGTGTGAACAGCGTTTTAGAATACCTACCTGGCAGTTGATCATTGGCAAATAATGGGTAGCATGTAATATCTAGAGATATTGTTGACTATGTAGAACCCACAAAACTTACCTGTTGACTGACGGAGCTTACTCGGTGATTACATCAAACAAGATGGAAAACAAGAACAGTTGCAGGTTTCCCCGCGTGCCATACACTATGCCTGCAGTGTGAGTCCTACTAGTCCTAGAAAATGTAGTAAATAGAATTTTTTCAACCTATTTATTACTTAAATAACTGTATATCAACCTCTCTTGTATGTTCAACGCTCCCTACTGTATATTCGAAACCCCCATAAAAGGCAGCATTTCCTACCGCCCCCTTGAACTTCTTTAACGCCCCTAAGGGGGCGGTATGGACCACTTTGAGAAATACTGTTCTAGTGCTTCTGATAGAATATTTATGCTGATATTGTAAACTTTCTTCATACCCCGTATATTGCTGACCGTTCAGTTATGTTTCCCTCATTCAAGTAGCTACATGAACTTAACAATCAATGATCAAACCACAATAAGAAAATGGGAAAACAAGACTAAGATCTTTCAACCGTAACAAGCGGTCTTCGTCAGAGTCCTAACTGAAACACTAGATGCAGAGAACATCTGCTGAGGGGTTGAGAAGAGTGGGAGGGAAGAGTGGTATTTATGTGAAATCTTTTTATGAACGTATGGATTCCTTCATAAATTGTGTTTTCTCTTCTAAAGTGTCCAAGATTGCTAATAGTTTTTTATAAGTTGTAATAGTTTTATATAAGCTAATTTAAAAATGTTTATTCTCGTTTAGTAAATTATTACTCCATTCTCGTTTAATTATTTTAGATAATTTATGAACTATGGTATTTTATAAATATGCTTAATGTTTGATTAATGCTCTCCAATGCAAATATACATATTATAGATAAAGTATTACTGGTATGTAACTCTATAATAAACTTTAAATTATGACTCAACCCCAATTCTGCTAGATATAATTTATTTAAGTGAATAACCTTTAAAATGAGGAGGGTTCAACGGCTATCTCTCCTTTGGAACTGGAAAAAAACTACACAAAGGTAACAAAACTGATCAAAATACACTAGGATATTAGTAAAAATACAAAATGTATAAAACAATTTGTATTAGGCAAACAGTAGTAATGAAGAAGTACAAAATGTTCTTGGAATGCAATGATTACACTTCACTGTATTAATGAGAACACTACACGAATGAGAATATTACTTCATTTTACAAATTATTTAAAATTCAAGTAATATGTGAATCAAATGATTTACAGTCGATTCCGGTTAATTGGGACACATCGGGACCGAGGCGTTTTGTCCCAATTAAGCGGCTGTCCCAATTAAACGAATTTCACTTTTTTTTGAAAATTCATTTGATTGGTTTTAGGAACAATGCCATTAAGTATTTTACAGGGGGGGGGGGGGGGGGGGGGGGTTGTTTTGCCGCTGCACTGGCTCGGATGGAAAAGATAGCAAATGTGAACATGAGGCAGCTGCGAATTTTTAAAACACGGGTATCGGGTTCAGAAAGAAGCCGCTTTTCTGACTTTCCTGGGATTTAGAAGGGGGTGGTGTTTGTTTTGCCCCTGCACCTCGGTTAAACCGGAACTCAGTTAAAACATACTCGGTTAATCAGGACTCTACTGTACTAAAATCTTAAATTTACTGTCCCAATTAAGCGGAATGTTGTCCCAATTAAACATACAAATTTACAATTGTAGTTCATAGTTTGGTTTCCGTTCTTTGAGATTTGTCCCAAATAAGCGGCTGTCCCAATTAAGCGGAATCCACTGTACATATATTTAAAAAAATGATTTCAGTAAACAAATTCATAATAATGATAAAAAAAAATTACAATAATACTTTTGTGTTCAGAGTATCAATCAGTATGGTTCCGTAACCTTGTCATCTCCTGAAGGGAGTAAATTTCAATTGTATATATTTATAAAGTATTGATGTAGAAAGAAAGCATTGTTACGATAAAAGTAAATAAATTAAAGAACTCTCTTGCAATAAGAGTGAAATTAAAATCAATACTGCAACTCTATTCTGGGCAAAGCTCCTCTCTATTCCACTATTTTAATCTTTGGCTTTATCTGAAAGTGGCTAATGAGAGAGACTGAAAGAGAGAGTAAGTGAGCAAGGAATGGAAAATGAATGAAAAACTTTAAAAACAGGGGGGTAAAAAAAAGGGAACTTCTTTTGTAAAAAGTCACAGTTCCTGGTAATTTCCGACTCCAACCCTTCTCCCGATCTCTCAATAGCATATTACCTATCTACCGATAAAGGGATAAATAAAGACTACCAATCTTTGGTTTAGAGATATTTAGATATTTAAAGCCCCACTCTGTGTATTGGGATACACAAAGAAAAAAACAGAGGAAAAAGTGACGACAAAATAATGTAATCTATTTGCAAAGAAAAATTTATTCGTTTTGGTTGCTTCAGCAGCAGCACCTTATTGCTGGCACCTGAAAACTAACTCTCCTCATATCTTTGTGTAGTTGGTCCATCTTTCCACATTAATAATCGCTCAACATAAATTTCTGCCAGCAAAAAAAAAAAAAGAAAAAAAAGGTGCCTCTACTTTAAATAATACCAGATTATGTTAAATAATAAATAGGTTTTATATTAAATATATAAAACAGGATAAGACAATCAGCTTATATTCATTCTACCAAGCATTCGTTGTCAGAAAAGTTACTGAAATCGCATTACTAACGTTCATCGATTCAAAAGGTTTGAAATTATTTGCTATTATTACATTAATATTAATTTTAGAGCTATAAACGCTATTTTTTTAAATATGATTATCTTAAACACGATTAAAATGACAGATTGATTTGATTTTAACCAAGTTTTTCTTTACTCAACATGTTTGTACTAGAAATTCGTAATAATTTTTTGACACGGTAACAACTGACTCTGCCTATTTTGAGAAGAATAAATCCACAATATTTCTATCTAAGTTCATTTAGCAATATCTCGCTACAAAACCTTTCACAAAAATCTTTTTAACAATAATAATCCCTTAGTATTTAACATCTTCTTAACAAATATTCCAGGAAATCCGCAAAGACATCTGAAGAGAAAGTGGCCAAGAGACTTATTAGTGTGAATTTTTCTAGTTCCTTATTAAATCTAATTTTTATAACTTATTTTTCACTCCAGGAAGTATAATCGCTAGATTATTTCTTCCCTTCTGCCTCCATGTGCAATTGTATATATTCCTTTCATCATTGTTATTGGTAATGTTACATTTACGTTGTTGTGACTATGTAAGATAAAAAAAAATAAGTTCATTTACTGGTTTCCATTGTTGTGCATTGAGTGGTAGAACAAAAATCATGAACATGAATCATGAAATAGACTCCACAGGACCACATAAGTATGGGATTACATTAATTGGCCAAACCCAGCATAGCTGGGTACTCGATGAAACTATAATCCAAACATCATTATTCTTTTAGCTGAGTGAATAAGTATATGATAATACAAATTGCATGAAATTTAATATATTTGCACCAGAGGAAGCAGATACATATATATTCTACAAATGTAGATGAGTAGTTATTACCCAAACTTTCCTTGCGTTTGGCAGTGACTATACCAAATTGATTATTACTTGGAAGCTGCCCAAATGAGAAAGCATGTCTTGTCCTAAGAACATAAACCCTAAATCATATATATGACAGGAGAAATAAACTGTTGGTAATCACGCAGCTGCAAACAAAATTACTTGTATGGCAATAAAATAAAGATTAAATATGCTAAAATCACAACATTAATATTTCAGTAAATTGTAACAGTATTATCATAGAGAGAGAGAAAGCGAGAGAGAGAGAGAGAGAAAGAGAGACAGAAAATAACTTATTCTAATATTGTGACAATAATTATTACTTAAATAATTTAATAACAAGACTTCACAATAAACACATGAAATAACAATCACTAATCAAACCACAATAATATTGAAAAAAAAAAGACTAAAATCCCTCCACTCCTCTCAACCCCTTACTATGATGTTCCTGCATCCAGTGTTTTAGTTGGGTTTTTGACTCTGACGAAGACCGCTTGTTATGGTTGAAAGATGTTAGGCTTTTTTTCCAATTTCTAATTGTGGTTTGATTATTAAATAATTTAATGTCATAATATTATTATTCTATTTAGTAACCCTGTAAGTAGTTCTCATTATAAGAATTTGAATGTATAATTTATTAATTAATATCTAAGGATAATTGCAAAATGTTAACAGGAAGAATATAGGATGTAAAAAAAATTATATACAACTCTCATAGATTACAAATAATTCATATTGTTTAAGTAACATACAAAAATTAGAAGATAAGGCTACGGAGTGTGTAATAAAATAGTAAATAGTGGCAAAATTTGATGGAATGTTCATATATATATATATATATATACATATATACGAGTATGAAGTATTAATCCACAAGGAAAAAGGAAAACGATAGAAATAAATTCTTTGAGATCATTCACTTTGTTCCCTGACACTATCAACTGGAAGTCTCAGAGCATTTATTTCTGTCTTTTTTTCTCTTTCCTTATGGTTTTATACATTAATACATGTATCACATGTTTATTGTGATAGATATACAGTATAAAAGTTTATCAGGAATCGGTCAGTTCTTGAGGTTCAAATTAAACTCTCATTGCCAACATTTCAGTTATTATTTAAAACCTTTTCATAAGACCACAGAACAGAGGAGATATAAGAGATTATACAATCATTAAAAAATCAAAAAATACATAAAAAAAGGCAAGAAGTTACAAATAAGAAATACAATAAAAATTTTGACAATAGGTAAAGAAGTACAAAATTTGGAAACAAAAACTATGTA